>CM061542.1:100622253-101222253 GCA_030864215.1 Capsicum pubescens
TTTTAACTTTGCATGAAATTGTTCTGAGGGGCAGCATGGTATTATAACAAGAGTTTGTGCTAAAATCATTACTATTGAGATGTTTAGGCTCTAATTGTGACTCACTATGTGATAATTGTGTGGTTCAAATCCTTCATCTGTTTGGTCAAGAGTCTATACTACTCCCAATAAAGTCGACCAAGTGCCTTGTGTATGTGAGGTGATAGTATATTCTGTGTTTGTGGCTGATGCTAGAACTTGCCTGGTGTGTGTGTAAAGCGAAATAAAGAGTGTGAGTCTAGGAGATGATTTAGGCATTTCTTTGGCAACCGATACTTGTTTACCTTCGTTTTACATACCCGTGGACATTATCCTAGTCAACCCCTTTGAGCCTTTAGCCATTTTCTTTGACAGCCTCATATGTAGCCTAATCCATTTTTTCAAGACCATAATTTGATCCAAATTCCTAAGCGCTTTAAATTGTAAAAGTCATGTGACAAAATAAGAGGAAATTGGGTGAGAGTGATGCCTTAAAGTGTATTGGTGCTTGAATTAGTTATGAAAAAGAGTGGCTATCATAAGAGGTGTGATATAGAGAAGAAAAAGAAACAGAAAAATAAAAAGATAAATTGTGTTTATGATTAAATAAAAAAGATAGTTATGTTTGAATGGAAAAATAGGTGAAAAGGGGTGAGAGATGAAAAAAAGGTAGCAAGGTTGATTGAAAGAAAGTGTAAATGGCATAATGTGATGTATTAAAGCGCTTAGGAACATAGTCACTATTTCTGGCAAAAATAGTCCTACCCGTCCCTTAGCCTACATTACAACCTGTAAAAGACCTATTTGATCTTAAGCTTAGCATTCTGATATTTATGGATCATTACACTAAGGTCAAGCCTATGGTCATCAGTTGCAGTATATGAATTCTTTGTGAGAGCGAGAGCAAGGATAATCATATACCCATGCTTCGATAGATGAAAATACTTGTGAGTGATTATGGGTGATATATTGTGAGACACACATGGTTGATGAGTTTTGGGTAGTCTTGTATGATTCTTTGTGCCTTAACTTTTGGATACGAATTAACCATCATCACGAGTCTATGTTTGAGGTTAAATTGTTTCTAGTAGTGATCAGAAAACTACTCTTTGTTAATGATTGTCGTGCCTGTCTTGATGAATATTTTGTGCTGTTACTGTGAAACCCTAAGTAGATGTTTAGATGGACATGATATTTTATTCGAGGACAAACAAAGCTTTAAGTGTGGGGTGTTGATGATAGGCGTATTTACACACCTAAAGTACTATAATTTACCCATATTTTAGCTAAGTTTTGAGGACAAAATATATAATTCATGCACTTTTAGTCCTTTTTCCTGTAAGTGAGCTAATAAACGTGATTAGCAAGTTTTTAGGTATAAATGATGAAGATTTCAGCATTTTATGGATAACTTGACGCCCAAGGAAGCTTCACGAAAGAAGAAAAGGAGAGCTTGGACGCCTAGGGACTTAAAGTGACGCATGGAAAACCTGTCCCGGGCAAAAACAATATTTCTAAAGACTTTGGGGATCAGCAGTAACTTAGTAGGATTAGGATAATGATGCAGTAACCTAGTAGGACTAGGATAAGTAATGCAGTAGCTTAGTAGGAATAGGATATGGGTGTTATAAATACCCTATTTTGCTGGAGATTTTTATAATTCCCATCCATCCATCAAAACAATTCTCCACCACCCTCATCGCTATTCTATCCTTCTCCTTTTTCTTCATTAATTCATTGTTGACATTATTTTTCATATATTCGACTTTTAATTTTTACAACAAGAGAAAAGCTATTTGCAAGGAATTCACGTGAGATTTTTATGATGATAATGTCTATTGTGTTTTCCGTTGCACTCATGCGTTGCTAAACTTCTCTGTTGGGGTTATGGAAGCCTTATGAGATACTATCTATTGCTATGAGTTTGTGAATTCGTGACACGTATGCTGCTTATATCATTATTCTCTTCATCTTAATGTAAATTCTTGTGGTTGCAAACGCATAGAATACGCCAGTATAGCATTAACTTGTTTGAAAGAAAAGTTATATGTCTGGAAAAGAGATAATGTCAAGGTAATAGGACACCAACCCCTGTTAAAAAGTTAGTGCTGTAACTGGATTAACCTCTTGGAGAATTTGTACCGTTAGACACGCTTTAAGCTCGGAAGAGTTAAAGTGAAATAATCCTTGATGGTCGAAAGACGCCTGGATTTACCATAGAATACAATTCTCTATAAGCACATGCATGTCTGAATTCTGCACAACTCATAGCCAATAAAGACGTATAACTCATAAGGTGGACATAACCCCAACTCTTAATTCTCATTGGTTAAACATCTTACTGAACATTCTTTCCTTTTTACTTTGCTATTTTCCGTTTTTACTCTACTATTTTGTTACATTATTGCACGCTACAAAATCCCCCCTTTTACGAGACTTGCACCAAAAGTCTAATAATCTTTGCTTACTTAGTGACCGGCAATTCTCTGTGGGATCGATACCCAACCTAGTTGGGTTATATATTTTACAACGACCGCTTACACTCTTACGAGAGCTGTAGTTTGAGCGTTATCAGCCTTCATTTTACAAACTAAATTCAGAGTATAACAAGACAACTGGGTGAATTTTAATGCATATTCTTTGATGCTCATCTTTCCTTATTTCAGATTAACAAAGTCCTCTACCTTGGCCTCCCTCTATTCTTGAGGAAAGAAGTGATCCAGGAAGGCCTCTAAAAACTCCTCTAATACCGTAGGTACAACATCTTTACCACTCAACTCTTCCCAATAATCATACCACTGGTAAGCCACATCTGTCAACTAGTAAGCTGCAAACTCTACCCCCTCAGTATCACTAGCATGTATGACTTTAAATATCTTCTCTGTCTTATCTATGAATCCTTGAAGGTCCTCCTCAAGCTTAGTACCCATAAAGGTAGGTGAGTTTAGACTCATGAATTATCCAACCCAAGTGGTTTTAGAAGAACCAGGCATAGAACTCACATCTCTAGAATGGCGAAGCCATAAGCTGAGTGATGATATGGATAAAATTCAGTATTTGAGATATCTCTTTGCAGGGACTGAGTACGGTTAATATCTAACTGAGGATCATGAGAAGGGTTACTTTGGATTGGAGGAACCCCTAGAGTATAAGTAAACTCTATGGTACAGGCTTTATAATGGGTTCGCATCCCATGAGCAGGGTGGACATCTTTAGAAATTGTCCCAATAGGGATGGATGCACTGGCTGATGTGTTCTTATTGGATCTACGGGGAGGCATGATCTTGAATATAGAAAGTCGAGAGTTAGGAAACGTTCAGAACCTATGGCATGAACTAGAACATGTAAAAAAGGAGAACCATCCCTAAATGCTTGATAGCTTTCTCCTTAAAAGTGTTCTGCGCTACACACCCAAAAAAGGGCTCTACCCGATATGGCTTCGTAGACACCCTGGGACCCTAAACTATGCTCTGATACCAAACTTGTCATGACCCGAGCCGAGGCCCTGGATACGACGGGTATCTCAAACCACAAGGTCCTGAGAGACCCTTTAGCATAATCCACACGAAATAAAATTGTGGAAGATAAATTGAAACATGAAAATCCCATAGTCAAACTTAATAATTCATGACAGCAATCCATAAGAAAACCTAAATCCAATCTAAACCAATATACGAAAACTCTACTGAGATGAACATTATAGTTTGTCTAAGCCAGGAAAACCCCTCGATTAGACCATAAATTAATTGAAACTAACGTATGGATAAAATGCCTTTCAGAGTAAGGAAGGCTCACTAACTCTGAATATCTGAGTGAAATCTACTATTGCGCTGGACCATGTGACTGTGACTTAGAATTTGTATTGTAAGGGTCAATACATGGAGAGTATTGGTATGCAGAACTCATCCAAAATAACATATAATCTATGTAAAATAATTGAGAGCATTGCTGAATTAATTTAGCATTTTATATATATGTATGTATGTATGTGTGTGTATATATATATATATATATAACATTGGCATAATTTAAGAGCTTCTAAACATTCTTATAATTCCTAACTCAACTCTTTGCTTTACTTGTGAGCTTGATGGTACACCCTACACGTCTGTTATCCTACGGGCTATATGGGATCCATATTAACTCGCCAGCCAAGCCCTCCATCTGAGTTTACTGCAAGGATAAGAGTGTCTGGTCTGAGTATACAATTGTGAGAAACAAGTATACAATGATAATCTATATTTCAGGAAAAAAATCACATCCCGCATCAATAAAACACGGTGTCGAGCAATGCGTTATCTGAACTCGTGCCTTCTACGAGTAACCACCTAATTCTCTTTAAGTTTTAGCCGTTTAAAACTACGCTCTTTGCTTAGTCCTTCTCTGTTTTCATATTAGGGGAATTTTGTAATAAGTATCATCATACCTAGACTTGCAAGCCATATTATATCATGTCCATAGCCCTTCTAATTCAAGAAACATGTAAGTGACCACCAGAAGAATTTCTTTACATCACATGAGAGTACTTATTTCAAAAAGTATTTGAAACTTAAGCAAAACACTCTTTTTTCAAGATTCTAACACATGGTGGAAAATTCTTTCATTTATCACTTAAAATTCTTTCATTTAACACAATGACCATTTATAATCAAGGAACACACTCTTATTTGGATCATAGAGCAATGTAAACCCATAAATGATAGTAAAACATTTAACTCAATTTTTGCTCACATATTTGAACAGTCCATATCATGTTAAGACCATAAATTCTATCATGGAAGAGGGAATTTAATAAATTACACATAATTTACTTTTTGAATCTCATATCATATATGCACATGATTATAACTCAAGTTTATGGAAAAACCTCATGATAAATACATACTTGCATCAAAACGAGTTCATGATGCATGCTCTTCAGCTGATTTCCAAAAACCATCACATATACATAAATTTCATATCTTTAAATCTTGTCAAAACAATAAATTTATACCCATGAGAATTTTGGATAGTCCCACATACCTTGAAATTGAAGAGAACCTTGGAAAAAGTGATACTTGAAGCTTAAAATCCTTAAACCCTAGGTAGTTTCTCCCTTTTAGTTATGGAATAATATTTTGGGGATTTATAGATGTGATATAATATTTAAGGAATGATTTAAGTCGTGGGAAAGGGTTTATGAAGGAGAAAGAGCAAAAATCCCTTCCTTAATCCTAAGTGACTGCCTAAAATCTAGAAGACAACATGGCACTGAGCTTATCACGAGGCTAACCTCCGTTCCATGAACCTTAACGTGGAGGCTATCCTCCATGTCACATACCCTAACACGGAGATTATCCTCTATGGAATGGGAATATTATGGAGTCTTACTACCTCTGGGTCCAAAATCATCTCGAACCCCGCCTGAAAATTCCTAAACTCTTTCGGGACACCCCTTTAACATACTAAGGTACAATTTAAGTCCAAAATTGATGTTTCTAGAGAAAAAAATCCAAAAATAAAATGCTTGAATTTTTTAGGGTGTTACATTAATTTTATAAAAATAATCATTTTACGAAAATCCAACATTTCCATTAAGTTCGAAACATCAAAATTAGCCTTGTAGCATTATTGGATTATTTTTGTCGTTCGAAGGATTTTTAGACTTAGATGTTCTAATTTTCAACTATTTTCTGGTGCAGATCCCTCTTCATCGCAATGGTGGCCTCCAGCATCAAATTTGCATAGACCTGTCTTTTATTCCCTTACATTCATGATCCCTACATCGTATTCGTGAATGTCAAATTCTTCCTTCATCATGATCATGGTGGTGGGCACTGCGATTGTGATGCTTAGATTTATGGGTAGGCCAGTTTTCTTCATCGCATTTGTGGACAAAGGACTGCGTTTGTGAAGAGACAGATTGAGTCAGGTCAAGATCATGATTCGTGGTCTGCAATCGCGATGATTGCGTACCTGGATAAACTAGAAATCCCTATTTTGGCCCTAAATCATATTTTCTATATTTTTAGACTCTTAGATCTTGGATTAAGGTAATATCAAAGAGCTTCTTATGATTTCTTCCATGGGTAAGTCTCTCGATCTTTATTCCATCATTTTCCATTGTTTCTATCTTCAAAACAACTTCTAATTTGTGATTTTAAATGTATTGTTGGAGTTTTTAGTCAATAAAGTGTAAATTGATTTTTCTTTGATTTGGAGTTTGATTTCTATTCGATTTCTTGTGGATTTTCAAATATAGACTCCTATTGATATAGAAAATATTATTCTTAAATAAAATTTTGGTTTTACCCCTTTTATTTTTTGACTCATTTTTTGAGCCCACTTTGGATCCGTCTTTAATATGGTCAATATGGGTATCATTAGCTTTCTTTGACATGTAAATGTTATTTTTGAGTATATTGGATGTGTCTGGTGTTGATTTGAGGGAGCTGAGCTTCTTATTGAGGCTTTAGACGGTGTTTGATCTTGTAGATCTTTATTTAATGCAAGTTGAGATGTGCCTTGGAATTTTTTCAAAATATTTATATGTTGTATGCTTGTTTGGATGTATTTTTGTATTTTATTTAGGATTGAAGGTCCCTCTTAGGTCCCTCTTAGGTGATATACATGGGTACTAATGTTTTTGATGGCTTGTAGTCAGGTAAATACTTATTCTAGTTAGTTTTGCTACTTGTAAGTACCTATAGGATGAATTGTAAATAGATAACTTGGTGTTTTGAATAATTGATAGGGATTACCTATATTATGAGCTTTTATTAGGATTGGTTACTTTCTAGAGAATAGTTAAGTTATTCTTACCTTGTTATAGAGTGGTTGAGGCTTAGTAAATGATGTCGCTCATATTCCACCTCTCAAAAATTATAAATAGGCTACTGAATCAAAAATAGACAACAACAAGGTTGGGGTTAACAATTTCTGGTTTTTGGATTTGTAATCAATATGAGACGAGCACTAGGATTATAATCTCTAATTATTTCCTAACTCCACAGGTTGCTCATGCTATCAAACTATTTTGATATGTTTAGGTTCATCTAAACTTCTTTCGACCTTTATTAGATGAATTAATGTCATCTCCTCTGAGACTTAGATTGTCGTACTACTAACTTTTGTTCTTGATTTCAGAGTAATTATCCCTGTTACGGCTCAAGTTATTAGATGAGGATTGATAGCCTCAAATCTCTATTGTTATTCTCTTTTCCTAATCTATATCTCTCTCCTGAGAAAGATTAGAATATATGAGAGTTCCTAATATATGCATGATGTGCTATAGAAATATATCACTTTCGATGCTTAAAACTATAAAAATATGCAAATTTCTGAGGTTGTTTTGTTAGATATGATGCGTTTTGGGTATGTTTTGCAAGAAACTAGATTTTGGATGCTAAGTTCATGAAAAAGAGGGAAAAATGTATTTTTGGCTACTTATGTGATAAAAAATGGGTGTTTGTGACACTTTCCGGATGGTTCGTGAACAAAGAATGTGTGGGAATTGAAGGAGAGTTGAAAAAATAACTTCTGGCACTTGTTAAGTTAACATGCGGACTGCACGTAGCACATGTGGATTGCATGTAAGCACATCATGTGTCAGAAGTCCAAAATCCCTAGAGCAAACCTGCATTGGATTTTTGGTCTGGGCACATGCTACCGACCCTTTTTTCTTATATTTCATTTGAGCTTTGATTTTAGGGTTTTCTCAAGTACTATAGATACCTCTTATGTGTTTTTCAGTAGAAGTTATGCACTCTTGATACTCACAAATATATTTTGATTTCGAGATTCGATTTTAGTCTTGGAATTCTCTTGTATTGATTTTGGTTAATTAATTGAGTTACGGTTTTGGGTTTTTACTTGTGATTATTGTGATTTTATCCTATGCTTTCAATCATGAATGTTGTTAATTACTTCACAAGCATGATCGGCTATAAACCCTTAGTTAGGGTTGTGGAAACCCTGGTGGATTGACGAAGTAAGGGAAGTGCTATTGTTGTTATGAAATGATACCCGTGCATGCATTGTATTATCTTTACTTTACTAGTTATCTTAGAGGTTGAAAAAACTAGGATCCCACCTAGATTATTGCTACTTACTCTAAAAGAGGAGTAGTGACTAAGAAAGATAATGACAACAGTAATTTGGAGTTTAACTATCGATCCATGCTACTAGGTTTTATCTAAGTAAGATGGTTAGATTTTATCTAATAACTAGAGACTCAAAAGGTAATAGTTAACTGAGATCAAGATAAGGGTTAGTAACGCGACATACTGAGACTCAAAAGGTAAAGGGTGAAATCCTTCTGCTCGTCCAAAAGACTGTAGAAGGTATATAACTTAATGATTCTGCATGCAAGGTATCAGGTTGGTTCAATAAAGCACAATAAGACTACGGAGTTGAGAAGCCAGGGGAAACACAATCCCAGTGTTCACCTATGACTGAATATAACCAAAGTTGATATTTGCTACTAGTTCGACATTGATACTCAAATCCTCCCATTTACTTTTCTAGTTCTGCCCTTTGATTACAATAATTGAGAGCCACGATTCCACGTATTCCCTTTTGAATCAACCCCAAACTTCTTTGGGTTACTATATTTGGCAGAGATCACATCATCTTTAGAGTGGAGGTGTAAATTAGGCATCGCCAATGCAACCATTAGAAAAACAGTCATAATGAAGGAAATACTAAAACATGAATCCACACTAGTCTAGATTTGTCTCACAGTTAACCCATTTCATTAATTCATCATGGTTTTCACAACCTTAGTTTTGGCGTTTAGATACTCATAATTGCAAAAACACAAGAAGAATTCATAGACAAGAGCATTGTTATGGACTTACAATGAGAATTAAACTCCAAAATTTTAACTTTAATTAAAACCCTTGAAACAATGTTCATAAAATTTCAAGAATAAGCCTTAGAACCTCAAATACAATAATGTTAAATCAAAGTAGTGTGTAACATTTAAAAATAACCCTATAAGAGTATTTATAGACAAAATAAATCCTATTCAAAACAAAATAGGAAATCTGGGTTAGATGGCTCAGATAATAAGAAGGTACGATCATGTTTAGATACCACGATCATCCTTTGGTGCTTGTGGTTTAGATATTGGATGTTAGTCTTTTTATCTTCAATGGTATGGTGCTCAGTATGACTCCATGGTATCAAGGTATAATTAGATGATACTATCGTTTGATCACCTTTGACTTATACTACTTCCACCTTCATATCTTGGCCTTCATCCTACGATCTCATGGTACGATCATCATATCAAAGTATGAATATGGCTTATTCTCGTCTGATTATCTCACACTTATGTTTTGCAGCCTTGTTCCTAGCCTTCCTCCCATGATAGTAAGGTATGGTCGTGTCTTTATGGTATGATCGTGAGAGGCTTTTGTCATGACCCTATTTATGAGTTATGATGGCACCTACTCTAACTCACAGTAGGTAAGCTAAACCATAGTCCGAAACTAGATGTAATGGGCTAACTTGGTGAAAAATGGACTAAAACCCAGAAATTTACAATCAGAGGATTAAATAGAAATAATATAGTTAGAAAGGTATAATGGATAGATAGGAAATCAACTACCATCCCTAGACTCAGTAATGTCGATACAAGAGCTTCTATAAATGAACTATGAGTACCAAATAGTCAAAGTCTCGAAAAAGAAATACTAATCATAGAAAATAGAAGGAAAAGGGTAATTCCAACTACAAGAGCTCACCCAATCTCTGAAATCAACCCTACTCAAATATGAAATCAACAACTATAACCAGTACTCGAATCTGCACCAAAAAGGTACAGAAGTGTAGTATGAGTACCAAAACCACGGGACTTGAATCGGTGCTCATATCGTCAATATCACAATCAATTATTGGACTTGAACTGGTGCTCATACTACCAATGTCATAATCAGTTGCCGAACTTGAATTAGTGCTCATATCATTAATGTCATAATCAGTTATCGAACTTGAACCGGTGCTCATATTATTAATATCATAAACAATAATCATAGCCATAGGTCATGTCAGTAGTCAGGGTCATAAGTTATTTCAATACTCATAGTTATAAGTCACTAATCAGGTGTGTAAGACATTAAGCATATCTATAAGCCACATCATGGATATGAACCATTAATCATATCTATGGACCAGACCATATCTATAAGCCATACTATATCGGTAAGCTCTATTATATCCATAAGCCATATTGTATCTCTAAGGCCTTAATCATATCTATGAGCCATAACGCATCTATAAGCCATATTACTTTTCATATTCGGAGGCTATATCAATGATCTAGTATGTATAAGTCCTATCATCATTCGTGTATTTATGAATCATATCAATATTCAAATCCAAAAGCCATCTCAGTAATCATATACATGCAAGCCATGTCATAAATCATGCATATAAGCAACTTTATTTGCAATATCTAAAATTAGCATCAATCTTCCAATATCCAACTAACGTACGAAATGAATATATTCAATCTCCTCAAGTGTCAAACCCATAAATAGTAAAAGTATAATAATGCGCAACTAAGCCAACAAGGCTAATCTGAGTCTTAGCCTAAGGTGGGTAAAGGGGCCCACTTCTAATCCCCAAAATTCAATTTTGGTAACCTTTACCCTAGACTAGGCTAAGGTATCTAGGTTCATTTCTAGATGTCAAGAAAGCCATAAATATCCCTAGGATAGAGTTATTTCCCCCAACATGAACAATTAAGGTAATCCTACCTACAACAATAGCAACAAGGGCAATTCCCATAACTTAGGCAACTAAGAACAATTTCACTCAAATATGAATGACTAGGGAAATTTTACCTATCTTTAATAATTAAAGCATTTCCATTCTAAATGTATATATCGTTAAGCTAGATTCAGCTAAGCCATGAATAACTACACTAACTACTCCAAGGCTATGGTTTCAAGAAAATCGAACTGTCCAATTAAACCAAATATTCTCATCCATACTTCCAAAACCTAAATACCACCTCATATCTAGCATAATATTATAAGAATACATATCATATAGCTCAATGTATTAAAAAAGTAAACCTAGCCTACCTGAACGGCGAAGAAAGCTTGAAGAATTTGATAAATCATCAATTTTCCCTTCTGAGAAGCTTTCGCAAGGTGCCATGCTATCAAAATCACAATCTACTTATCAAAATAAGAAAAATGATAAACATATTGCACTATTATTCTTCGGGTTCAAAATTATGTAAAAATCCCATATGAGGCCTGTTTACAGAAACCACATTTCCAAAACCAACTCAACATCCCTCTATGCTTTAGAAATATTTACCCTAAAAATGGGTGAATTTTGAGTTATATTGGTGCTAACATCAAGTCACCCAAATTTTAGGGATTTTAGATAAGAACGGGAAAGTCAACCATAAAAATGATGAAATCTCACCACAAATTAGAAGGAAATCGCATAAATAATCTTTATCCAAGCTCCAAAATCACCCCTAAATGCTATCCCCAAGCTTTCCCACATTTTTTGGGTTTAAATATCTTAGAGATGGATGAGAAATGATGAAAAAGGGGCTAAAAGAGATATTTATACCCCTTTTAGGTACACAGATATCGCATAAAAGGTCGGTTTACTGTGTACACGGAACCTGGCCAAAGTACATAAACCGCATACACGGTATCATTATCATATATGCGATACTGGTCTTTCTGTCTGGGGTGTCACTTACACAACTAAGAATATTATTATGCTATATTAGTTGGTGCTTGGCAAATCATTTAAGCGATCAGTAGTTCATGAACGTGGGTGCATCAACACCAGCTAAAACTTGGAAATTTGAAAGTCTCCGCAAATACCTCATGTCACATCCTAAGGCTTCCCCTAGTCACAACACAATGCTTAAGTCCATAAGTGACCCCAAGCAAAACCATGATCTGGTACCTGCTATGAGTGTTGAATAAAATAATTATGATATAACAAGTGCGGAAGATAATCTGATAAAATACTGGTAGGATGTAATATTGAAATATAATTCAACATGTCTGAAATAACTAAATAGACTAAAAACTAACTGAATATCTGTCTGAAAGTTTCTAAAACATAAGGAGGTGATAGGACAAACCCCTAACTAACTCTGCCTCACTGAACATAAAGAAATACCGAAATAACTGTCATAACATGTCACGTCCTTGATGGGTGAGTAATAACCACTAATGCTGCTGGGAAATGCTGAGCTGTCTAAGGATGGTCAAGGAATTGTGCATCAAAACCTATGTTATAAGACAACATAGAACAAAGAAATGTATGCAACCAATACTTTGAATGTACTAGTACATCAGGTAAGGACTAACTGAAATGCCTGTGGAAATCAAACATGGATGCATGAACATATAAAATTGAGAATGCAAGACCAAGTAATGTATGAACTAAATAAATATGTAAAACTAACTGACTGAATAATTGAAAATTGGATTACTTGGTCAAGCAAACCTGATCTGATATAGACTGAGTACTGACTAAAACTGTGGGAGCTATAATGTAACCAACAAACCCCAATTTGAGAAAATCAAGGTCCAACTTGTAACCAAAATTGGAAGGTTGTAAGTACCTAAGGATTAAGGTGTCAAGCCTAAACTGACGGGTGACCCCTGAGAGGGTATCAAGCCAAAACTATCTGGTGACCCCTCGTAACCTACGCTGGATACATAGTTCTAAAACTTAGGGACTGCTACTAAAGGCTCCGCCTAAACTAATGGGGGAGCCTTCATCCCTGCGTTCACTCGGTGCTAAGTCCTAGTCCCAACTAAACTAACATTGGTATTATTATTGACTTAACATGATGTGATACTGTATTGAAAAGTGTTCAACATAAACATAATGTTCTGAATGTAGTAATGAAATCATAGTGTGACTCACTTGTAACTTGAAAATAAAGACATGTATAAACAAATAGGTATCGGGTTTTCATAACCTTCCAGCACTAAATGACTTAATAAATATGATGAAAACACTTAAAACAATGATATAACGTCGTAGTTTAGAGACCCAAAGAAAAAGACATTTCAATAAACGAGTAAGATACATGAATTTGAACTTGGGGAGGTGTTAAACTTAAGAGGATAACAATTTCACATAGTTTAACTCATAACTTGATAAATTAACATGAAACCAAATGAATATGACATGGATAGTTAAAATTCAAACCATGAAATAACCTAATTCACATAGAATCATATACTGACATGGATTGAATTCAAATTACTAAGAAAAGCAAGGATTTGGTTCATATTTAACATGGATAATTCCATAAAAGAGGGAAAGCTTCATACATAAGTCAAAAAAGGGATTGTTGGGCTCTATGGGTAAAAAGAACCCATTGATGAATACCCCACACACCTCAATTCGATGAACTCTTGAAGAAAGCTTGAAATTGGAACTTGAATCCTTGAATTCTTTGGGAGAAAAACATCAATTTTGTTCTTGGGGAAAATGGGGAAGGGTTTACATAAGTTAACTAAATGAGAATGGGTAAATAATGCCCTTTGTGGGCATTAATTTGGATATTAGACATTTGGGGGTAAGGGGTAAAGACCAAAGTACCCCTCGAGTATTTAGTTAAAACAAAAAATATAGGCTTCGTGGCACAGAGGATATCGCGAAGGCTAGCCTCCGTGACACGGAACCCATCGCGGAGGTCCTTCCTCCATCTCACAGAGCTCATCGCGGAGCTCCTGCCACCGTTACATGCCCCTATTGATAACACTCAACTTATATGTCAATTTAAGTGCAAGGCGGTCATCGTCAATATATTTATCCAATTTATTAGTCGGGGTCAAATCCACGAGGAACAATGTGAGTGGCAATTAAGTTGATTCAAAATAATAGATACAAGTTAAATTCAAATCAATAGTACAAAAAGATAAAAATGGGGGAGACAAGTATCAACGCTGATGTTTCTTTTTAGTTTTTTTAAGTATAAATTTGGGGCTATTAATAATTAGAGTCTTAACAATTAGGCAAGAATCTTGGGATTATGTGTTACTAAGGGAATGATATGTGGGTGTCAGTAATCAACATCAATTTAGTAGATCAAATATGGGTAGGTTCGGTTATAGATTTTGGTGCTAGTCTTTCAACATAACACCAAACTTCCACCCATTGATTCTTTCAAATATCTTTTGGTGTGTTTAACATTTGGTAACTAAACCTCAATTTAGGCATCCCTATTTCTAGGATAATACCCATGGTATAGTTAACTTCACATTCACCCTTATTTCTAAGATAGTGAAAATTTAGCAAACTACACACATAATTGCCTATCATTGCTTTGGTCTCCATCTCCTTCTTTCAAGGATGATATGAATTCTTAAAGTTTACAAAAAACCCTTCTTTCGAAGATGGCCTTAAGCTTTCTAGAGTTTGGAGATTTTACTCATCAAACCCATGTGGGTATTTGGGGCTTTCACCCACAAATCCCAACCAAGTTAGCATAGCAATGATAAAACTCATAAAAATAAACTACCAAATAGAGGCTAACAATAACAACCCACATACACTTTTAACCCCTATGCACACATAACCCCAAGAGGGAGATCCAGATACACATAAGATAAATAAGAATAGATATACCCATAATCTCCATTGAAATGACTTGTTGAATATTAAGTGGATGTTACTTCAAACTTTGCACTCCCAAAAATCAACAATGGAAGTGAGCTATTCCTCTACTTAAAAGGTCTCCAATATATTCTGCACCCAAAATTTATATAATATTTTCTTCTCCAAGTATAGAGGTTATGAACTCAAGAGTTAAACCTAAAAAAATTGGGAAAGATGGAATATGATCCATTATTCTAGGTTTTGAGTCTGTTTGTCAAAATTGGGATCAGCCACGTGTATTTCTAGATTTTCCCTTGGGCAGAACTCTTTCACTAAGCTGCGATCGCACCAGCTTGGCCGCAACCACAGCCTCTGCGACAACGATAGACTTATGTGACTGCAGTTGATTGACCCTTCTTGACTACCGCGATCGCGGTCAGTAGACCACAACCGCGGTAACTGAGGCCTTTCTGCTCTAGTTCTTCAGCTGCACTGTCTTGCTCCCTTTTTGATTATTTTAAGCTCCAATGCACATTTTTCTATCCCCTCAACTCTACGCCTGCAAGCAGTGCATATTAGTGTATTTAATCACAATTATGTCTCGTTTATTCATTTAAAATAAGGTAATGTGCATGAATATTAAGTGCAAATGAGTGGTAAAATCACCACTCATCAACACCCCCAACTTAAAGCTATTACTTTTCCTCAAGCAAAACTACCTCTTACTATGAGACACAATCGTCTATGCCCAAACTTTATTCCTTAAAGATCGCAATGACCTCAACTCTAGTCATCACCATAGGTAGCTCATTGCACATGTGCTAGGCTAGTTTCACTACACGCCTCATTATAAAATTGTAATATCTAAGGATGTATAAAACTTTAAAGAGAAACCAAGCAACAAGAACTAATACTCTAGAAATAACTTCTTTTTTACCACAACTAAGATATACTTCATTTTCCTCATTGCTTTGGAGGTGACAAAATCACCCACCTTAACTTGTTCGCATGCCAACCTCACAAGAAAGCGAATTCCATGCACCGAACTACCAAATATGCAACAAGGAATTTTAAGTGCAAGACTCTCCTGCTCTCAAAAGAAATCTCTATGCAACAAGTGTTATACCATAGGTTTGCCCCTATTTTCGATCACTACAACGAAGAAAGTACATGGTTGGAGATCTCAAAATACTTTCTATGCTTGTAACATTGGTTCGGGTTAGGGTAGGATATCATTTGGGAACAACATGGCTACACCCTTCCTCGAACATCTATATCACACCTTTCAACCCTTCTTTTTGACTAAGGGCCACTCTTCTTTATTACCTTTCTTTTCTTATGCCTACTTTTCGCTTCCTTTGTTCACCACTTTTCTTTTATTTCTTTATCTTGTAACTTTTGTGCAATTTTTTTTATTGGATCCTCTCTCTTTACTATTTATTTGCTTACAATGCTAAAGTATATTACGCATTTCACTTACAATTTTGTGGCACCAAAATTTCTTCCATCAAGTTTCACCACCCCTAACTTAGGCTTTTAGCCTCAAGTTGCATCTTCAAATTCAAGGAGGGTATGGTTTTAAAAAAGGAATCAAAAGAATGGTTCACAGTTTGTAATGAGTTTGCCAAAGAAAGGTCCAAAGGTTAAAAGTGGGTAACTATGGATTAACTTTATGCATGGGTAGGATTTTCACGCTAGAGTGGGTTCCAAAGTCACAAAGATGGCCTAAGATCACTTCTCCAACCAACTATAATAAAAATTAACTTTGAAAGACTAATGGGGAAAGTTCTAGATAACACAAGTATTCAAGAGATGAATTCAAATAGCTCACCACTCATGACATGCGAAAATTCGCTAAGGGATCTCAAATGTCCCTCCCGCTAGAGACATAATTGGAGTATCTATTTCTGTTCACAAGTTATAAATTTACAAAGCCACAAAAAGAGAAAAAGTTTTGTTACAACATTGATCCCGTCCATGACCTTGATTTTTCAAATTTTTTTTTTTAGACGGAGAGGGGTTCTTGTTTTGCATTAGCACAACACACAATTTGCTAAATTATGGCTACAACCCAAAGCCTTAGCCTCACCTTTTGGCTCAAAATTGGAAAACCACAAATATAGCTACTCAGACTTCTTCAATTGTGTATAACCTGATCCCAAATTTACAATTTAAAATGCCACAGGTACTCAAACTTCCCTTGCATTAATGACATTCATACTATGGGTACTTAGAATTCCCTTGTACCTATGTCTCAAAACCCAAACACGATGCTTTACCTTTAAGAATGTCATCACTCAATCTATCATAGGGCAAAGCTTGTCATGCATCACCAAAATCAAAATAAAAGTATAGTAAAAAGAATAACTAAAACTAAAAGAAAAAACATGATAATCTATAAAGCATGGGCACCATCAGGCTACCCAAAAATGCGGCATCCCTCAAAACAAAATTAAAATAGTATCCAACTACCATAGATTAGACATGGGTCATCACATTAGGATTCCCAACTACCAACATCATATTTGTTGGAAGATGCCATATAGAAAAGTAAAATACAATAAAATCTACCTACAAAAAAAAGTCACAAACAATATACACAATCTTGAATTCAAGAAAGTAAGATAAAATTCCAAACTAACTTAATACGCCAAATTATTCCCCGGCAACGGCGCCATTTTTGATAACGCTTAACTTACACGTCAATTTAAGTGCAAGGTGGCCGTCGTCAATATATTTACCCAACTTAGGAGTCAGGGTCAAATCCACGATTAACAATATGAGTGGCAGTCAAGTTGATTGAAAATAATAGATACAAGTTAAAATCAAACCAATAGTACAAAAAGATAAAAATGGTGGAGACAAGTATAAACATTAATGTTTCTTTTTGGTTTTTTCGAGTATAAATTTGGGGCTCTGAATAATTAGAGTTTGAACAATTAGGCACGTATCTTGGGATTATGTGTTACTAAGGGAATGACATGTGGGTGTTAGTAATCAAAATCATTAGTAGATCAAATATGGGTAGGTTCGGTTATAGATTTTGATGCTAGTATTTCAACACAACACCAAACTTTCACCCATTGATTCTTTCGAATACCTAACAAGTGTGTTTAACATTTGGTAAGAAAACCTCAATTTAGGCATCCCTATTTCTAGGATAATACCCATGGTATAGTTTACTTCACAATCACCCTTATTTCTAAGATAGTGAAAATTTAGCAAACTATACACATAATTGCCTATCATTGCCTTGGCCTCCACCCCCCTTTTTAAGGATGATGTGAATTCCTAAAGTTCACCCAAAATCTTTCTTTTGAAGATGGTCTTGAGCTTTCTAGAGTTTTGAGTTTTCACCCATAAATACCAACTAAGTTAGCATAGCAATGATAAAACCCATAAAAATGAACTACCAAATAAAGGCTAACAATAACAAGCCACAATCACTTTAACCCCTATCCACACATAACCCCAAGATAGAGATCTAGATATATATTAGATAAATAAGCATAGATATACCCATAATCTCCATTGAAATGACTTGTTGAAGATTAAGTGAATGTTACTTCAAACCTTATACTCCCATAAATCCATAATGAAAGTGAGATATTCCTTCACTTAGAAGGTCTCAAATGTATCCTACACCCAATATTTATACAATATTTTCTTCTCTCAAGACCTAAGCCTAAAACATTGGGGAAGATGGAATATGATCCTTAATTCTAAGGTTTGAGTCTTTTTGTCAAAATTGGGATTAGCCACGTGCATTTCCAGATTTGCCCTTGGGCTGAACTCTTCTGCTAAACCGCGATCGCTTCAGTTTGTCCGTGACCACAACCTCTATGATCATGATAAACTTACGCGGCCGTGGTTGATTGACCCTACTTGACTTCCGCAATCGCGGTTTGTAGACCGCGACTGCGGTAACTGAGGCCCTTCTTCTCCAGGTCTTCAGCTGCACTATCTTGCTCCCTTTTGATCATTTTAAGCTCCAATCCACATCTTTCTATCCCCTCAACTCTATGCCTGCAAGGTGTGGTTATTAGTGTATTTAATCATAATTATGTCTCATTTATTCATTCAAAACAAAGTAATGTGCACATGAGTGATAAAATCACCACTCATCACCTATCACGGAGTCTTTCTGCCTTTGAGGTAAAAAAACACCCTGAACCCTATTCAAAAATTCCAAAACTCTTCAGGGAACCCCTTTAACGTCCCTAAACATGTTTCAACTCAAAATTCAATGTTTCGAATTCGTGAAGGCCAAAAATGAATTCTTTGATATCTTGGGGTCTTGAAAATGACTAAGTCCCCTACACCATGCCTTGAACCCCTTTAACATGTAACTAAGAGATGAAACGAGCCTTTGGTCTAATGAAACTGTTTAAGTCGAGATACTAAGAAAACTGAGATCATATACTAAATACTTATGAGCTGAATCATCATAAATTAACTGAGTCTGAACCATAATACATAGATTGAACTGAATTCATGAATGCATGCAATAATATGAGGATGATTACATGGCTGAAATATTAAATAAGAGAATTACTTAAGAAAATTCATTACCTTACGCTGGATCTAAATTCGTGGAGAAAATATGGGGATACTTAGCTCACATATCTTCTTCTGCTTCCCATGTAGCTACTTCAACAAATGGATTTCACCATAGAACCTTTACTAAATGGACTTCTTTATTCCTCAACCTACAAATCTAACAGTCAAGGATCTCAACTAGAATTTCTTCATAAGAAAGACTATCTTTCACATCCACACTATCTAGAGAAACAACAAAAGATGAGTCACTAATACATTTCTTTAGCAAAGAGACATGAAACACTGGATGCACTGATGCTAAATTTGTAGGCTGCTCTTACTCATAAGCTTTCTTCCCAAAATGACTCAAGATTCTTTATGGGCCAATATAATGGGGACTAAACTTCCCCTTCTACCAAATCTCTTTATCTATTTCATAGGTGAAATTTTCAAATAAACTAAGTGACCAACTTCAAACTCAAGATCCCTTCTCCTCACATCTGCATAAGATTTTGAATGACTTTAAGATGTCTTCAAACTTTCACAGATCATCTGAACTTTTTCCATCATGTCAAATATTGAATCTGTCCCTACCCAAGTAGCTCTACCTGCTTCAAACCAATCAATAAGAGATCTATATCTCCTTTCATAGAGAGCCTCAAATGGAGCCATCTGAATACTAGAGTGTTAGCTATTGTTATAGGAAAACTCAATCAAAGGTAAGTGGTCATCTCAACTACCCTTGAAATCAATAGCACAAGACCTCAACATATCTTCTAGATTCAAAATGGTCCTCTCTGCCTGACTATCTATCTAAGGATGAAAAGCTGTACTGAGATGAACTTGGGTACCAAAACCCTTCTAGAAAGCTTTCCAAAAGTGAGGTAAACTGCATACCTCTATCTAAAATGATAGTCAACAAAACCCCATTAAACTTAACCAACCCTCTGAGATAGATTCTAGCATAATCCTCTACTGAATATAAAGTATGAACTGGCAAAAAATGGGCTTACTTGGTTATTCTATCTATAATGACCTATATTAAATCATACTAACGATGCGTATGAGGCAATCCTGTCACAAAATTTATATTCACTACCTCCCACTTCCAAGTGGGGTTGCTAAACTCCTGAAGTGTACCACTTAGTTTTCTTGGTGCTCAACTTTAACCTGCTGGCAATTCAAACACTTATCAACAAACTCTGTAATATCTTTCTTATGTCACTCTAATAGATTTCTCACAAAACATGGTACATATTAGTAGCCCCTAGGTGAATAGAATACCGTGCACCTTACGCCTCAGATAATATTCCCTATATCAAACCATCAACACAAGAAACACATAGTTTTCCTTGACAAAGAAGCACACCATCTCCCTCTTGGGAGAAAACCTCCACCTTTTAATACCTAACTTCCTTCTCCAAATTAACCAAACTAGGATCCCTATCTTATTTTTCTTTTACTTTGCCAACCAATGAAGATTTTGAACCATTTTGAGCCCATATACTACCTTTGGCTGAATGAATCAACTGAACTACTAACTTGAAAAGATGATGAACTTCATGAACTAACTCCTTTTTATTATTCTCAACATAATAAACACTACCTATAAACAATCTACTAATTGTATCCACCACTATATTAGCCTTGCTCGGATGATACAATATACTAATATCGTAGTCTTTCAATAATTTAAGATACCTTCTCTGATGAAGGTTTAGATCCTTCTGCGTGAACACATACTGTAAAAACTTGTGATCCGTGAACATATCAACATGAACCCCATATAGTTAATGCCTCCAAATCTGCAAGGCAAAGACAACTACTGCTAACTCAAAGTCATGGGTTGGGTAATTCTTCTCATAAGGTTTAAGATGTCTCGAGGCATAGTCTATGACCTTACCTTACTGCATAAACATATAAGCAAGACCAACTCTATAGGCATCACAATAAACTATAAACCCATCTGTGCCATTTGGCAAAGTCATGAGTGGAGCAGAAGTGAGTCGAGCCTTCAACTCTGAAAACTCTTCTTGTAGGAATCTGACCATTGAAATTTGACTTTCTTCTGGGTTAGTCTAGACATGGGAGAAGTAGCAGAAGAAAAATCATTTAACAAACCATCTGTAATAGCCAGCTAAACTATAGAAACTCATGATGTCTAATGAGGAGATGGGTCTAGGACAATTTCTCACTGCTTCAGTCTTTTGAGGATCAACTCGAATGCCATCACCGAAAACTATGTGGTCAAGGAAAGATACTGACCTCCACTATAATTTGCATTTGCTAAACTTAGAGAATAACTGGTGATCCTTAAAGGTTTGCAATTCAACCCTCAAATGGTCTATATAATAACTCTCACTATAGGAATAGAAAAAGATGTCATCAATGAAGAATATGAAAAATATGTCCAAGTACTTCTTAAACACCCTATTCATCAAGTACACAAAAGAAGTAGGAGTATTCATTAGTATAAAAGTCATAACTAAAAATTCAATGTGACCATACCGAGTTCTAAAGTCTGTCTTCAGAATGTCACATTCTTTAACTCCAAGATAATGATAGACGGATTTGAGGTCTATCTTTGAGAAATAACTTACACCCTAAAGTTGGTCGAATAAGTCATCAATTTTGGGGAGAGGATACTTATGATTGATTGTGACTTTATTTAACTGACGGTAGTCGATGCACATTATGAGGGAATCGTCTTTCTTGCACATGAATAGAACTGAAGCACCATATGGGGAAATACTAGGCCTGATGAAACCTTTATCTAAGAGATCTTTCAACTATTTCTTTAATTTCTTATGCTCATCTAGTGCCATTCTATAAGGTGGAATAGAGATAGGTTGGGTATCTAGAAGGAGATCTATTCCAAAGTCAATTTCCCTTTCGGGAGAAACCCATGGAAGATCTTAAAAAAAATGTCAGGAAATTCATTTAGTACTAGAACTGGCTCAAGACTTGGGGTTTCAGAATTTGAGCCCTTGACTCGGATGAGATGGTAAATAAACCCCTTGGATATAATCTTTCTTGCCTTAATATAGGAAACAAGCTGACTCTTAAGCACTGAAGTATTAACACTTCATTCAATAACTGGTTCATCAGGAAACTGGAACTAAAAAATTCTATTCCTATAGTCAACTGAGGCATAACATAAGTGAAGCCAATCCATGCTGTGAATGACATCAAAATCCATCATTTCTAACTCCACAAGGTCAAATAAAGTAACTTTCTAGGACATTGTGATCAGGCAATTTCTGTATACTTACTTGGCATAATAGACTTAACCACTGGGGTAGACATTGAGAAAGGCTCTACTAATGTTTTAGGACTAACACTGAAGTCCACAGCTATATAAAGAGTTACAAAAGAAAGTGAAGCTTTGGGGTTTAGCAATTCTTAAACATAAAGATGGAAGACTTGTAACGTACCTGTAGCCACATCAAGGGAACTTTCCTGATCATGTCGTGTTTAGAGGGCGTACAGTCTATTCTGACATTGCCTACTGGTGGAACTAGAGGTGGCACCCTACTAAGTTGGACGACCTACTGGAGCTGATAAAAAGATGGGTTGGCCTTGTTTGCGCGAATCCCTTCCCTTATGAGGAAACACTGGACACTCCCTGATCCTGTGACCTAGCTTTCCATACTCAAAGCATATATCACTACTCGCTATGCACTTACCCTAATGTTCCTTACTTCACTTCCTTCAAAGTAGATTTGTACGAACACTGTTCACACTACCCTAGGACTTAGAGCCTGACGCTCTATCCCGACAGTCCTGCATGAACTTAGGCACTAGCGCACTGGCTGAAGATGGTGCTAGAGTTAAAATTTTTTGGCGAAACTGAGAACGGTTACCACCTTCCAACCTTGGCTGAGAAAAGTTTAAGCTACCTGTTCTGTCCCTATTATTCTCTCTTTTCTTTCTTTTGAGATTCTCCTCCACAGTTTGCTGAGCATGAACCATCATCCTAGTAAGGTCCATCTCCTTTATGAACATGGCAGTCCTATAATCCTTGACTACAATATCAGCCACACCAAACACAAACTTACTTATCCTGGACCAAGAGTCAGCTACCATAGTTGGATCATACCTCACCAACTGTGTAAACTTAAGTGAGTACTCCTTCACACTCATACTACCCTACTTCTAATTGATGAACTCCTACACCTTAGCCTTCCTCAACTTTAGTGGGAATAACATGTCGTAGAAGGCCATGGAAAACTCCCCAACTCTGTAACGCCCTGAATCTGACACCCGAAATGCCACACGATACTCATGACCTCGAAGGACCACAAGCTAACCCATGAATGATATTTGTACCTGATCACTATATAATATACTGTATAAATGTGGAATAAGAGGCTGAAAGTCCATAAGGTTCAAATATCTGATAAATCATAACATCTGAAAATACGATATATCAATACTAATACAACTGAAATAACTATTTGAACATGATAGTCTGAATAGCCTCTAAACTGTCTAAATAGGGAGTTGATGGGAAATGTACCCCAACTAACTCAGAATACTTAAATAAATAAGTACTAAAAAAATGAAATAATCAAATTATAACATCCTCAAATGATGAGGACACACTGCTAGTCTGTCTGCTGAATCGCGAATCTACTAAGGATGCTCTGGAACTCATGCTTTTGAACCTATGGTATAAAAAATCCATAGTGAAAATATATCAGTACGATTAAATGTACTGGTATGCAAGTGAGGTAGGCTGAATGCAAGGGTTGTATATTCATAAACAATACTAACTGACTGAATAACATGAATGTGAGAATACATAAATGAATACGTAAACTGTGACTGAGATCATGACATCACTGAATCTGAATACTAGTAAAATAAGTTCGTATAACTGATATACTATTATCTGAATGACTGTGTATGACAGTCCTATTTCTGGTGGAACTAGCTGAGTCCCATACTGAACTAGGTGACTGTATCAGACAATCATGAATTTTATAGAAATATCTAAGTTCTATTACTGAGACTAAGACTGAGACTGTAACTGTTGGAAGTAGTTATATGACCGACATACCCCAAATAAAGAAATATAGCTTAGTTGGGGTCTAATCTGTAACCCCAATTGAAAGGGTGTCAATATCGCGCCACTGGTAAGGACAAGCTATGGGTGACCCTCATCTGACAGTGTCCCCAAAATAGAATGGTGGGACCATCATTTGACAGTGTTAATCCACCTCATCAACCCTCATCTGTCAGTGTTGATGTCTCAACCTATGCTAGCTATATAGTTCTGGAATGCAAGAATTGCTTTTAAGAATCACACCCTTATCTGGCAGTGTGTGTTCCTATCCCCGGGTTTACTCGGTGCTAAATCCTACTCCCATCTGAATAGACACTGAACTTGATCATACTGGAAGTAAATGTACAAAGTTCACTGGATTCCGTTGACTGACAAAATGTTACTGATTTCTATCAACTGACTGAGTTCACGAGATTACTGAGTTTTCCTGAGTTCTGTAGCTGACTGAATTCTAGTAATCATGGCTTGACTGAGAGTTTTGTAAAAACTAACTCTAGCTCTAGGAACACAACAAAATTGTCAAATACAAGTACCCCCAGGACTTGATAGAATGAAATTGACAAGATACAAAAATTCTTGACCATAGGGCTAAAGTCCACAATTCATAATACCATAAGTTGGGGATTTCATGAAGCACATGGTTATCATAATCTTATACATGGATGGGAAAGTATATAAACATGTCTTAATTTCATCAAATAGTCTCATGAGCATCCCATAAAACATTTATAATGCACAACAATATAATAGAAGTCATTGTGATCATAAGGGTAAAACATGCACTTATCATTTGGGTCACCATTGAGCTATGATGCATAACTTCTAGTTCCTTAGGCATTTTATCAAATACCTTGAATGCACTACTTAACGCATAGGAATAATCATCAAATTATCACTTCAAAACTCCATGAATCGACTAAACTTATAGATTTCAAGCCACACATTAACATAGTTTCATGAACAACACATAAAGATTCCAACTTGGGAATCACATCATCATAATCTCATGAACATTATCAACCCACAACAAAATATTCATAATAAAAGATTTAAAACTTGATTCTTGAACTTTAGGGATGGAAGGAATCCATGAATGAACACTATGCTTACCTTAGTTCTTGATCCTACGAAGTTTGACAGTGGAATTTCCTTGAATTTGAATCCCCAATTAAAAACCCTAAACCTGTTCTCGAGGAAAATTGAGAGAAACTAGAATATTTTGGGTGAAAAATGGCTGAATTATGTGTTATTAGGTTTATATAGGGGTGGGAAATTGACCCTTTTGCCCTTAAAATGCAGACATTTAATGACTAAAATCGGGCAACAATGCGATACCCGATGCATCGCGTCATGATTGCGCCAAGCCTCAGTAGTTTCACTGGAATCCCCTGCAATAATGTTAACCAACGCGATAAGCGATGCGATGCGCCACGATCGCATTGGTCCACTATTTTGGGACACCAAACGTGGTCTAATCGAGGTCCAAAAAATCCAAAAGTTGTTCGGGAACACCTATTGACCTCTTTGATCAAGAATTAACAAACATACGGACTATTAAAGGACATTAAGGAGGCGAAATAAGATTGCCAATTTTCAAAGGCCAAAAATAAGCTAAGTCTGGAAACTTAGCTAGAGTTTTTTTTCTAAGTTTGGGACCCCTTGAGAAGCTTAAAGGACTGAATTAAGCTTAGAAATTTTGCGGGGCCTTATAATATCTCCTCCTTGAATACATTCGTCCTCGAATAAAACTGACTGAGAGGAGGGAAATGATAACTTAAGTATATATGGGACACTAATAACTGTAACATGATTACATGACTGATAAACTGAATGTATCATACTGAACATGCATATCTAATGCATGCATCACTGATTATTGATTGCATGACTAAGATTTCTGATAAGCTGAGTTTCTCATAATAAGGATGCATATCTGATGCATGAATACGTAACTGAATTAATGCATAAACATATTACTGGGTATGCAATGGTAATTTAATACCAAGTTTATAACGAGAATCTGAGCATGAGAATGAATGCCAAGTTGTAACTGAAATTTGGATATGAAACATGAATAAGCTTTAAGGAAAACTATTACCTTGGGCTGAGTCTGAATTAGCGGAGAAGAGGTGAGGATACTTTGTCTGCATGTCTGCTTATGCTTCCCAACTATCTCCCTCAACGGACTGATTACGCCAAAGAACTTTAACCAGAGGAACTTCTTTGTTCCTCAGTCTGCGAGTCTGGTAGTCGAGGATTTCGACTGGAATCTCTCTGAAACAGAGATTGTTCTGAATTTCTATGCCCTCTATAGGGAATACAACTACTGGGTTACCTATGCACTTCTTTATCAAGGAGACATGGAACACTGTATGGACTGAGCCTAGATCTAAAGACCATTTAAGCTCATAAGCTACCTTGCCGAAGCGACTGAGAATTTTGAAGGGACCGACATATCGGGGAATGATCTTTCCCTTCTTGCTGAATCTCTTCACTCCCTTCATGGGAGAGATTTTTAGGTTTACATGGTAACCAATCTTAAACTCGAGATCTTTTCTACGCACATCTGCTTAAGACTTCTATCGGCTATGAGCAGCCCAAAGTCTTTCTCTGATCAACTGGACTTTTTCTAAGGCATCGAATACTAAGTTAGGCCGTATAACTGAGGCCTTACTAACTTCAAACCAACCGACTGGAGATCTGTATATTCTACCTTAGAGAGCTTCGAATAGAGCCATCTGAATATCGGAATAATAGATGTTGTTGTATGCAAACTCAATCAAAGGCGAATGGTCATCCCAACTACCCTTGAAATAAATTGCATATGCCCTTAGAATATCTTTCAAGGTCTAAATGGTCTTTTCTACTTGACCATCTATCTGAGGATGAAAGACTGTACTGAGGTAAACTCGGGTACCAAGACCCTTTTGGAATGCTTTCCAGAAATGAGAGGTGAACTGGGTACCTCTATTTGAGACAATAGATAATGGAACACCATGCAATCTGACCAACTCCCTGATATAGAGTTTGGCATAATCCTCGGCTGAATAGGAGGTATGGACTGGAAGGAAATGAGATGACTTGTTCATTCTATGTACAGTGACCCAAACTGAATCATGCTGATGACGAGTATGAGGTAAACCCGTCATGAAGTCCATGTTTACGTTTTCCCACTTCCAAGTAGAAATATTGAACTCCTGCATGGACCCACTAGGCTTCTGATGCTCTATCTTAACTTGCTGACATGTAGATCACTTAGCCACAAACTCTTTAATATCTCTCTTCATACCACTCAACCAATAGATCTATCGCAAATTACAGTACATCTTTATGCCCCTTGATGAATAGAGTTGCGTGCACCATGCACTTCTGTGAGAATTCACTGCTTCAAGTCATCTACACTTGGGACATACAGATGACTCTGACAATGCAATACACCATCTCCCCCTTGGGAGAAAACCTCTACTTTCCGATCCGTGACTAACTCTTTCAACTTGACTAGACAGGGATCTTTATCTTGCTTTTCTTTCACCTCGAAAACTAGAGATGATTCTGAACTAATTTTAACCCATAAATTACCCTCTTCTGAATCAACTAGGCGAACACCTAGTCTGGTAAACTGATGGACTTCTTGAGCTAGATTTCTCTTACTGTCCTCAACATGAGAAACACTAACCATAGATAGTCTACTGAGAGCATCAACCACTACGTTGGCCTTGCCCAGATGATAAAGAACACTTATGTCATAATCTTTTAAGAGCTCTAACCACCTTCTCTGATGAAGATTGAGATCTTTATAAGAGAATACATACTAAAGGCTTTTATGATCTGTGAACACATCTACATAAACTCCGTGAACACATCTACATAAACTCCGTGTATATAATGCCTCCAAATCTTTAAGGAAAAAACTACGGCTGCTAACTCAAGATCATGAGTCGGATAATTCTTCTCATGGGGCTTAAGCTATCTGGAGACGTAGGATATGACCTTACCATGCTGCATGAGGAAATAACCCAAACCTACTCTGGATGCATCACAGTACACTACAAACCCATCAGATCTGTCTGGAAGAGCCAAAACTGAAGCTGAGGTGAGCCAGGTCTTCAACTCCTGAAAACTCTCCTCGAGAGAATCTGACCACTGAAACTTGACTTTTTTCTGAGTCAATATAGATATAGGGGATGCAATATATGAAAATACCTCAACAAACCATTTGTAATAGACAGTAAAACTGAAGAAACTCCTGATATCTGATGGAGAGATAGGGCGAGGCCAGTTTCTTACCACTTCGGTCTTTTGAGGATCAACTCTAATTCCATCACCAAAAATTATATGACCAAGAAATGCTACTGACCTTAGCCAAAATTCGCACTTACTGAATTTGGCGAACAACTGATGATTTCTGAGAGTTTGCAATACTACTCTGAGATGTCCTTCATGATCTGTTCACTACGGGAATAGAAAATAATATCATCTATGAAGACTACGATGAACATGTCCAAGTACTGCTTGAACACATGGTTCATCAAGTCCATGAAGGCTACTGGGGCATTGGTAAGTCCATAGGACATGACTAAGAATTCAAAGTGACCATACCAAGTATGAAAGACTATTTTCAGAATGTCATATTCTCTGACCCAGAGTTGATGACAGCCTGATCTGAGGTCTATCTTAGAGAAATATGCACCATAAAGTTGGTCAAACAAGTATCGATTAAGGGAAGAGGATACTTATTCTTGACCATGACTTTATTGAGTTAATGGTAATCGATACACATTCTGAGAGAACCGTCTTTCTTTCACACGAATAGGATTGGTGCACCCCATGGGGACACACTGGGTCTGATGAATCCCTTATCTAAGAGATCCTTCAACTGTTCTTTTAATTCTTTGAGTTCTATTGGTTCCATTCTGTATGGCGAGATATAGGCTGAGTATCTGGAAGAAGATCAATGCCAAAGTCTATTTCCCTTTCGGGAGAAATTCCAGGAAGATCTTCGGGAAAGACATCTGAATTTTCATTCACTACTGAGACTGATTCAAGACTAGGAGTTTTTAAACTAGTGTTCTTAACTCGAACAAGATGATAGACACATCCCTTAGATATCATTTTTTGTGCCCGATGGTAGGAAATAAGCTGACCTCTGAAAGCTAAAGTACTACCCTTCCACTCTATGACAGGTTCCTTTGAAAACTGAAATTGGATAACTCTATTTCTATAGTCTACTGTGGCATAGCAGGAATGAAGCCAATCCATGATGAGAAAGACATCAAAATTAGTCATCTCTAATTCGACTAAGTCTGCTGAAGTGACTTTCTGAAATATCATAATCGGACAGTTCCTGTATACCAGTCGAGTTATGATGGTTTTACCCACTAGGATAGAGACTGAGAAGGACTCTGCTAGAATTTTGGTACTGACTCCAAAATCAATTTCTATATAAGGAGTAATAAAAGACAAAGAAGTTCCTGGATCTAGCAAAGCATAAACATATACATGAAAGATCTGTAATGTACCAGTGACCATATCAGGAGAATTTTCTTGATCCTGTCAGGATTGAAGAGCATAGAGTCTGTTTGGGCGTTGCCTACTAGTAGCACTGGAGGTGGCACCCTGCTGATTCTGGCGATCGAACTTAGCTGAGGACTGAGGAACAGTTATACTGACCCTGATAACCTAACTGGGGATAATCTCTGACTCTGTGGCCTGGCTTGCCACATCCAAAATAGACATCGCTGCTAGCTCTGCAAATACCCTTGTGGTTCTTACCACAAGTGTGACAAAGGGGATTAGTTCGGGCAATGATAACACTTTCCTGAGTCTTAGAGCCTACAGCCCTATCTCTATTGTCGTCTCGGAATTTCGACATTGGAGCACTAGATGAAGAAGGAGCTGGAACAGATGACTTAGGATAGAACTGAGAACGATTTCATCCCTCTGACTTAGTCTGAGAAAAGTTAAAACCATTTGTCCTTGCTCTCTTATTCTTCTTCTCTTTCATATTAATCTTCTACTCTTCTATCTGCTAAGCATGGGTCATAAGCCTTTCTATGTCTATGTCACTATTCAACATTGCAGACCTGCACTCATTTACCATACTATAATTCACCCTTGAAACAAACTTACTCATCTTAGAACTGCTATCTGCCAGCATTTGAGGAGCATATCTGGATAATTGAGAAAACTTAAGAGAATACTATTTCACCGTCATGTTTCCCTGACCGGGGTTGATAAATTATAACACCTTAGATTCTCTATGCTCTAGGGGAAAGAATCTATCTATGAATGCGGTGTCAAACTCTTCCCACTCTACCAGTCCTGCATCAATTGAACTTTCTGACTTCCACTATTTGAACCAAGTGTGAGCCACATCCTTCAATTGAAATGCAGCTAGCTCAGCACTCTCACTAGGAGTCACCCCCATGATATCTGTAACCTTATGAACCTGGTCAAGGAATTCTTGAGGGTCCTCATCAGACTTAGACCAGAAAAAAGAGGGAGGATTAATTCGGGTGAAGTCCTGAATCCTGTCTGCAGCTGAATTAGCCACTGGGTTGGCCTAAATGACAACTGGTCATTCATTCTGAACAACAATTGACTGAGCAAGAGTAGTGAATGCAACTCTAAAATCTGCATGATAGACATGTTTGCCCAAAGGATCTTCGGGCTGAGGGGCTGACTGATTTCTAGTTCTCTTCCTGGGGGGCATGTTTTGTAAATGGAAGAGAAAAAGACTAGATTGAGAGATTAACTTAAGATTATAGTCAGTGGCACAACATGAATACTGGAAGATATGAAACTATTTCTAAAACATCTTATAGCCTCTTGCACATAAATGTGGCGCACAACACACCCATGTACATGACTCTACTAGATGCGGCTTTCAGACTTCCTATGATACTGTTGAACCTTAGGCTCTGATACCAAGTTTGTAGCGCCCCGAATCTGGCACCCAAAATGCCATACTATGCTCATGACCCTGAAGGACCACAAGCTAACCCATGACTGATATCTGTACCTGAGCACTACATAATATACTATATAAATATGGAATAAAAGGCTGAAAGGACATAAGGTTCAAATATCTGATAAATCATAACATCTAAAAATACGGTTTATCAATACCAAAACAACTGAAATAACTGTCTAATCATGATAGTCTGAATAGCCTCTAAACTGTCAGAATAAGGAGTTGATGGAACATGTCCCCCAACTAACTCCAACTGCTGAAATAATTAAGTCTTGAAAGAATGAAATAATCAAATAATAACATTCTCTAATGATGAGGACTCACTGCTAGTCTGTTGAATAACAGATCTACTATGTATTCTGTGGAACTCATGCTTTTGAACCTATGGTATATAAACACCATAGCGCAAATGCATCAGTACGATTGAATGTACTGGTATGCAAGTGAGGTAGGCTGAATACAAGGATTTTATATGCATGAACAATACTAATTGACTGAATAAAATAAATGTGAGAATACATGCATGAATACGTGAACTGTGATTGAGATCATGACATCACTGAATCTGAATGCTGATAACATAAGTTCATATAACTGATAAACTATTATCTGAATGACAGTGTCTGATAGTCCTGTTTCTGGTGTAATTAGAAGAGTCCCGTACTAAACTGGGTGACTGTATCTGACAGTCCTGAATTTTATAGAACTATCTGAGTTCTATTATTGAGACTGCGACTGTAACTGTGGGAAGTAGTTATATAACCAACACGCCCCAAATAAAGCAATATATATGAGTTAGGGTCCAATCTGTAACCCTAATTGGAAGGGTGTCAATACCGTACCACTGGTAAGGAAAAGCTGTGGGTGACCCTCATCTGACAGTGTCCCCAAAAGAGAGCGGTGAGACCCTCATCTAAAAGTATTAATCCACCTCATCAACCCTCATCTAATCCAAGCTGGCTACATAGTTCTGGAATGCAAGGATTGCTTCTAAGAATCACACCCTCATCTGGCTGTGTGTGTTCCCATCCTCGGGTTCATTCGGTGCTAAATCCTACTCCCATATGAATAGACACTGAACTTGATTATACTGGAAGTAAGTGGACTGAGTTCACTGGATTCCATTGATTGACTAAATGTTACTGATTTCTATCAACTGACTGAATTCATGAATGAAACTATGCATCATAGCTAAATTATCGGGTACAAGTACCCCCACAACTCGATAGAATGAAACTGACAAGACACAACACTTCTTGACCATAGAGCTAAAGTCCACAATTCATAATACCATAAGTTGGGGTTTTCATGAAGCACATAGTTATCATAATCTTATACATGAATGGGAAAACATATAAACATGTCATAATTTCATCAACTAGTCTCATGAGCATCCCATAAAACATTTATAATTCACAAAAATATCATAGAAGTCATTGTGATCATAAGGGTAAAGCATGCACTTATTATTTGAGTCACCATTGAGCTATGATGCATAGTTTCTAGTCCCTTAGGCATTTTATCAAACACCTTGAATGCACAACTTAAGGCATAGGCGGAATCATCAAATTATCCCTTCAAAACTCCATCAATCGTCTAAACTTATAGATATCAAGGCACACATTGACATAGTTTCATAAACAACACATAAATATTCCAGCTTGGGAATCACATCATCATAATCTCATGAACATAATCAACCCATAACAAAATATTCACAATAGATGATTTAAAACTTAATTCTTGAACTTCATGGATGGAAGGAATCCATGAATGAACACTATACATACCTTAGTTCTTAATTCTACGAAGTTTGACGGTGGAATTTCCTTGAATTTGAATCTCGGATTGAAAACCCTAAGCTTGTTCTTGCAGAAAATTGAGAGAAACTAGTATATTTTGGGTGAAAAATGGATGAATTACATGTTATTGGGTTTATATAGGGGTGGGAATTTGACCCTTTTGCCCTTAAAAATGCAAACATTTAATGACTGAAATTGGGCATCTACGCGATACCCAACAGATCGTTCCATGATCGTGCCAAGCCCCAATAGTTTCACTGGCAGTCCCTACAATAACGTTAACCAATGTGATGGGTGACGTGGCACGCCAAAATTGCATTGGTCCACTATTTTGGGACACCAAATGTGGTCTAATCAAGGTCCAAAATATCCAAAACTTATCCGGGAAAATCTATTGACCACTCTGATCATGAATTAACAAACATACGGACCATTAAAGGACATTAAAGTGGCAAAATGATATTCCCAACTTTCGAAGGCCAAAAATAAGCTAAGTCTGGGAACTTAGCTAGAGTTTTTTTTTCTAAGTTTGGGTCCCCTTGACAAGCTTAAAGGACTGAATTAAGCTTAGAAATTTTGGTGGGCCTTACACACTTTGTAGGTCCTACCTCAACACCTCTATCTTCCTTCCACTTCTTAAACCAGGTATGAGCTACTCCCTACAACTGATACGTAGCTAAGTTTTCACTCTCACTAGAAGTGACACCCATGATGTCTTTCACTTTCTACACCCCATTTAGAAAATCCTGTGGATCCTCTTCAGACTTAGATCTTGAAAACAGAAGAAGGTTCATTCGAGTGAAGTCTTGGATCCTTGATGTAGCTGTATTTATCACTGGATTGGCTGGAGTAATAGTCTACTGGTTAGTCTGGGTAGATACTAAATGGGCCAAAGCCGTGAAAACGTCCCTGAACTCTATGTTGGAAGCATAGTCATTCAGGAGATCTTCCTGAATTGGTGGTGTGGGTTGATCCCCCTTTCTTTTTTTACTATTTCTTCTGAAAGGTATTTTCTGTAAGAGAAGTGAAGGATGAGTTAGAAAAGGGAATTCAATTGAGTTCATGCTCTTTCACACGACATGAATACTGAAAGAAGGGAAAATTTCCTAAAAACGTCTTGTGGTCTCTTGTCCATAAGTGTGGAGTACTTCACACCTATGCACAAGACTATACTCAACGTGGCTTTCTGATACCTTAGGACACTTTAAAATCTTAGGCTCTGATACAAAGTTTTGTCACATCCTGAGGCTACCCCCTAGTCGTGACACAATGCTTAACGCCACAAGTGACCCAAAGCTAACCCATGGTCTGATACCTGTTGTGAGTGCTAAATAAAATAATAATAAAATAGCATGTGTAGAAGATAATTTGAAAAATGCTAGTTTGATGTAATACTGAAATATAATTCAACATGTCTGAAACAACTGAATAGAATGAAAACTAAGTAACCGTCTGTCTAAAATCCTTAAAAACATAAGGAAGTGATGGTACGAAACCCCAACTAACTCCACCTGACTAAACATAAAGATCTACTGAAATAGCTATCATAACATGTCGCATCCTCGATGAATGAGGACTCACCACTGCAGCTATTGGGAAATGCTGTGCTATCTAAGGATGGTCGGGGAACTGTGTGTTTGAACTTATGTTATAAGAAAACATAGCTCAAAAGAAAAACATGCGATCAGTACTTTGAATGTACTGGTACGTGAGGTAAGGAATAACTTAAATACTTGTGGAAACTGAACATGGATGCATGAACATATAAAACTGAGAATGCATGACCAAGTAATGCATGAACTGAATAAATCTGTAAAACTAACTGACTGAATAACTGAAAATCTGATTACTTGGTCAAGAAAACCTGAATTGATATAGATTGAGTACTGACTGAAACTGTCAGAGCTATAATGTAATCGACATACCCCAATTAGAGCATATCGGGGTCAAACTTGTAACCCTAGTTAGAAGGGTGTTAGTACCTTACCAAGGCTAGTAACACCGTCTATGTGGATTCTCTAATCTGTTATCCCAAAGGACCAGGGTGTCAAACCTAAACTGACGGGGGACTCCTGAGAGAGTATCAAGACGAAACTAACGGGTGACCCTTCATAACCTACGTTGGCTGCATAGTTTTAGAACTTAGGGGATGCTACTAATGACTCCACCTAAACTGATGGGGGAGCTGCCATCCCTAGATTCACTCGGTGGTTAGTCCTACTCCCAACTGAACTGACACTGGTATTATTATTGACTTAACATAATGTGATACTATATTGATAAGTGATCAACATGAACATGATGTTCTAAATGTAGTAATGAAATGATGGTCTGACTGACTTGTAACTTGAAAATAAAGACATGTATAAATAGATAGGTATCGGGTATTTATAATCCTCCAGCACTGAATGACTTCAGAAATACAATGACAACCCTTACGACAATGGTATAACGTCAGAATTCAGAGACCTAAAATATAAGACATTTTAATAAATGAGTAAGATACCTGAATTTGAAATGGGTAGGTGTTAAACTTAGGAGGATAACAATTTTACATGGTTTAACTCATAACTTGATAAATTAATATGAAACCAATTGAATATGACATGGGTAATTATAATTCAAAATAGGAAATAACCTAATTCACATGGAATCACATGTTGACATGACTTGAATTCAAATTACTAAGAAATGTAAGGATTTAATTCATATTTAACATGGATAATTTCATAAAACAGGGAAAGCTTCATACTTTAATCAAAAAAGAGATTTTTGGGCTTAATGGGTAGAAGGAACCCATTGATGAATACCTCACATACCTTAATTGGATGAATTCTTAAAGAAATCTTGAAATTGGAACTTAAATCCTTCAATCTTAGGGAGAAAAATATGAATTTTTTTCTTGGGGGAAAGGGGAAGGGTTTACGCAAATTAACTAAATGAGAATGGGAAAATAATGCCCTTTGTGGGGATTTAATTCGTATATTGCATGTTTGGGGATAAGGGGTAAAGACCAAAGTACCCCTTAAACATTTAGTTAACACGGAGGCTATCGTGAAGGCTAGCCTCCGTGACACGGACCCTATCGCGGAGGTCCTTCCTCCGTGTCACGGAGCTAATCGTGGAGCTCCTGCCTCCATGGCATGCCTTTATCGTGGAGGCATTCTACCTCTGAGGTCCAAAAACACCCCGAACCCTTTCCAAATATTTCAAAACTCTTCTGGGATACCCTTTTAATGTCCCTAAACATGTTTCAACTCAAAAACCAACGTTTCAGATTCGAGAAGGCCAAAAAATGAATTCATTGAAATCTTGGGGTCTTGAAAATGACTAAGTCCCTTACACTTAGAGTAAAATTCATGCCTTGGATCCCTTAAACATGCAACTAAGAGATGAAATGAGCCTTTGGTCTTACGGGGTATTACACCTCGAGATTTATTTGAAATCTTGTATATGCAAATGGACTATGCTACCCTATCAAATTCGATGTTCTGAACTCAATAGCATAGTCAAAATTTTCATATGAAGTTGTTTCATCAAAAAGTAGATCCCATACCCACTTGTTATTTTTCTTGACTTCCGACCCATAGCTCGTAATGAGCCGAGGTGACTCAAGACCCAAACAAACGATCCACCTAGCCTAAAATCGATATTTCAGAGATGTTGGAATAGTAAAATTTAGCATACAAGATTGTTTGACTGAATTTTTCACCCGATAGCCAGTTTGAACCAACAAAGGCTCCAAAATAAGGAATTGGCTCCAAAAACCAAACGAACTGCTCGGTAACCAAACTGTCAGTCCCAGTAAGTCATAAATGAATTGGGGCAGCTATAGGAAATCTCTAAATGACAAATATCAGTGAAATTATAGAAAATGACCTGAAGGGTCATTATAATATCTACTAATAAAAGGACTTTGGTCTGCAAAAATAAAGGATTAGGATGTACCTGAAGCCTCAAATAGGTGAAGATATTGGGTCCGCATCTTGCTCTCAATCTCCCAAGTAGCCTCCTCTACTGGGCGGTGCCTCTACTAAACCTTAACTATGGGAATCTTCCTAGTGCAACCACCTAAAATCACTGGCCAAAATGAGCACAAACTCTTCTAAGAAGGTCAATCGCTCATTCAATTAGACTGAGTCCCATTTAAGCACATGAGATGGATCAAGAATGTATCGCTGCAACATAAAAACATGGAAAATTGGATGGGCAGTAGCAAAATTTGGGGGTCAGGCTAACTCATAATCCACCTCACCAATGGTGTGAAGAATCTCAAAGGGTCCAAAAAATTTGGGGCTAAGATCGCCTTTCCTCCCGAACCTCATCACACCCTTCATGGAGATACACAGAGAAATACCCGATCACCAACTCCAAATATCAAAGAACGAAGTCTACTATTTGGATAAGCCTTTTTTCTACTCTAAGATTCCCTCAACCTATCCTAAATCACCCTGACTCTATCCAATGATTCCTAAAGAAAGTTACTACCACGGGGTCTAATCTCGAAAGTCTCAAACCATTCAATCAGAGAACAACATTGCCTACAATATAAATCCTCAAAAGGCACCAATTTAATACTCGAATGGTAACTATTATTATATGCGAACTATGTACAGGCTAAGTGTTGCTTCCACTGACCTCCAAAATTCATAACACAAGATCAGAGAATATCTTTGAGAACCTGAATTGTCCACTTCGACTGGCCATTAATCTATGGGTGGAAGGATATACTGGGATTCACTTGAGTACCCAAATCCTCTTGAAAAGCTCTCCAAAATCTAGAAGTGAACACGGAACCCTAATCTAAAATGATGGATATAGGCATACCATGCAAATGGACTATCTAACAAACATATATACATTCTAACCTCTCGACACTGAAGGACATCCAAAGAGGGATGAAATGTTCCGACTTGGTCAATCAATCCAAAATGACCCAAATACCATCAGCACCATGGGGTACGAGGAAAATAACTAACAAAGTCCATGGTAATCCGCTCCTACTTCCACTCAAGAATGGGCAACCTTAAAATCAATCCACCAGGTCAGTGATGCTCAACCTTCACCTGCTGACAACATAGGCAATGAGCTACAAAGACCACCATATCTCTCTTTATGCCACTCCACCAATAATGTTGTCTCAAGTCTTTATATATCTTGTTGTACCTGAATAAATAAAATACCTAGATCTGTGAGGCTCATGAAAAATCAACAAAATTAAGTCATCAATCCCTAAAACACAAATGTAGTTATCAAATATCAAGACACCCTCAAAATCTAGGGTATTCCTCTTAGACTGACCACTCAACACCTGATCACGAACGATGCAAAGTCTCTTATCTTCAAATTGGCAATCCCAAATCTACTCAAATAGTGAGAATCTTACCTCAATGCTATCAAGAATCCTCTTAGGGTCTGAAATATTAAATCGCACCATCAAGTTGCTAAGAAATAAATGTCCCATGCTGACAGCCTCTAAGAAAATAAAATAGAAGCCAAGATACTCATACTTACTGCCTTTCATCTCAAGGCATCTTTTACCACATTTGCCTTACCTGGATGATCCAAGATAGAGATATCATAATCCTTAAGCAACTTCATCCATCTAAGATGTCTAGAATTAAGATCTCTCTGGGTTATAAGATGCTGAAAACTATGATGATTTGTGAAAGTTTAGCATGCACACTATAAAGATAGTTCCTCCAATTCTTAAGCATGATAACTATCACTTCCAACTCTAAATCATGTGTGGGGTAGTTGCGCTCGTTCACCTTAAGCTGTCATAAATCATAAGTAATAAGATGACCCTACTGAATCAATACACAACCCAAACTAACAACTAAAGTGTCACAATACATGATGAATCCCTCACTCTAAAAAAAAAGAGCTAAAATAGGGGTCAAAGTAAGAAACTTCTTTAGATTTTCAAAGCTCGACTCACACTCCTCGGACCATCGAAAAGGAACTTGCTTTCGAGTTAATCTTGTCATACGTGCTAAAATAGTTGCAAAATCTTCAACAAATTATCTATAATAATCGGCCAAGCAAATAAAGCTATGAACCTTAGTAGAATATATAGTCCTGGCCCAATTACGAATAGCCTCAATCTTCGTCAGGTCTACCATAATCCCATCCTTAGATACCACATGCCCAAGGAATGATACTGACTTAAGCGAAGACTGACACTTATAGAACTTGGCAAAAAGCACACGATCCCTCAAAGTCTAGAGCACAATCCTTTAATACTATGCATATTGCTCTTTACTCCTTGAATACACAAGGATGTCGCCAATGACCACAAACATGAAATAATCCAAATAAGTACTAAACACTCGGTTTATCAAATCCATAAATGTAGATGGGATATTAGTCAACCCAAAAGACATCACTAGGAACTCATAATGACCATAATGGGTCCTAAAGGTTGTCTTTAGGATATCCTTAGCACGAATCCTTTATTGATGGTACTCAGACCTTTAATTAATCTTAGAGAACACTGATTCTCCCTAAAGATGGTCTAACAAATCATCAATGCGAGGCATAGGATAATAGTTTTTCATTGTCACCTTATTAAACTGCCTATAATCAATACACATACGCATGGATCCATTATTGTTCTTTACAAACAACATGATTAGAGGTACCCCAACTACTTGGTAATATCGTTTACCCTTAACTAATTTTTCATATAATCGATTTTTCTATTCTTCTATTGGGATAACTTCATTTGAGGCATGTTATGATTTTAATGCTTTGTTGCCATTAACCATGACTCCTTTGTTTAGCCATGTCGTTGTGAGCCTATATGTCTATAAAAGGCAAAAGTGATGACAAACATCCATTACAAGGTAATAAAAGAAATAATAATTCAAAGGTGTCCATGTGGAGAATTGTGGGAGAAAGAAAGTGATCTTCAAACTGAAAGATTGGTTGCGGGTCCATTTTCGAAAGAAAAAGTTCCCACAAGTCTAAAAAAAGTCAAATCCATAGGGAGAGGTGCCTTTTAAAGTGATCATGTAGATTAATGCTAATGCCTACATGATTGACTTCATAGGTAAGTATATTGTTCACAATGGTTTCAATGTTAATGATCTATCTCCTCATTTTGTAGGGGATCCTTTGGATTTGAGAATGAATCCTCTTTAAGAAGGGGAGGATGATACTATCATGGATGACATATGTATCTCAAAACCCTTCACACACAGTCAAGCAATGGAGCTTCAAGGTCTACAAATGATGCCCCGATTCTCATGCAAAAGGGAGATTGGGAGAAGTTTGAAGAATGCCAATAGAAAATTTACAATATGTGGAAGATTCATAAGGGTGAAATAGAGGAAGAAAAAAGATCATTTATGTAAGTGACTACCTCTTATATTCAAAAATTCACAAAGAAGGTAACCAAACAAGGTTTTTGTCTCATTAAGGGCAATATTATAAAATAACTAATATCTTCTTTATTTTCTTAGTGTAAATAGGATCCTTTTCATTTGGAAGAGTAGACTATGTTGGTATTGAACTCTTAAATTTATAGTTTCTTCTTAGTGTATTTTCTTCAAGAAATTAGTGAGTAATTAGTAGTAGAATCTTGAAATTGTTAGTTAACTTCTTTTGTTTGATTAATCAGAGGTTGCTCATTTGTGGTTATTTTGATTTTCCTTTGATTTCTTAAGTAGGATTAATATTTGAGTTGTTGAAATCAATTGGGAGGTGAAGATTTTAACCCCTTGTTGTCCATAATTTCATTAGCTTGAGTATTATCCACATATCTTTTTTCTCTTATTTTTTTCCTTTTTATTGATTCCTATCATTATTTTTGGATTTATTCTATATACTCTTCTTCTAGGTGCATTTCCTGTGCTAGTATCTACCGTACTTTGATAGGTAGTTTATTGAAAAGGGCTAGAACTGGTTGATTCCATAAATTCTTTTTAATTTATTATTGAATGCAGGTTTCTTCTTCACTATCATATAATTCTTCAATTACTCTATCAAGAGAATTTATTTTAGTTTGTAAGAGAATTTATTCTCTATATCCTATATTGTCTTCTCTTAATTTACATTTCTTAAAATGTTCCTCAATAACTTCTAAATTCAATCCTCTAATTTTACATCCTTTACATTTAAATGTTATATTTATATTTTTTATATTTTTCTCGTGTTGTTTCTAAAGTTAAGTCTATTTTAAATTCATCTTGCGTTACTTCTATATTTATGAATTTTGATTTTTTTTCTGTTTCCTCGTCTACTTTTCTTTGCATTGTCTAATTATAGTTTGTAAACTTTTTTAATGTTTCTCCATTAGTGTTTGTGTACATTAAGTAAGATTGTGGCCTTAATACTTTTTTGTCATTAAATGTTTTTAGGTTTCATTTTAATCCAACATATTCTTCTGAATTTATGTTAATTGATTTTATTAATTTAATTCTTTTATTTCCCATTACTTTTGATACATTATTTACTTTGATTTTAAATTTAGTATTACTACTTGTAGTCAGTTTCCCTATAAATCCTACACATATTAATAAATAATTTTCATTGTTCATCTCTTCATATCTTTAGTCTGTATTCTTGTTTTAATATTTTTCAATTCTTTTTATTTATCATAAAGTTAGTACTTACATAAAATATTCCTCCATTATTTTTCATAACTACTTCAGTTAATACTAATATTGATTTCTTTAAATCTGATCATCTGTTGTCATACATTACCACTAATACTTTAATTCTTTAATTTTCTATTGTTAAACCTTTTAATCATTTACTATTAATCTCATATGCATTAAGCTCATTCTTGTATTTTTTTATTTTTTCTTAGTGATTCTTGATTTATTAGATTTATAGTTGCTATATTACTTTCTATGATTGATAATTATTCCTCGGGATAATGTCTATATAATTGTGCATTATTCGAAAAATATGTAGTGTCATAAAGTGTTTTTGGGTTAAGTAGTTTTAATGAATTTGTTGAAAAATTTGAATATCCTTGTCCATGTCTATTATTTCGTCAAATTGTTGATTTTCTTCTTGTTTATGCATAGATAAAAATTTTGTTATTACATTATTGCACATTTTATTATTTGAAGAACTTACTCTTAGTCTTTCATTGGTTGTTCTTGACACACTTGAAAAAAGATTCATTGTTGTGATTTTTTAACTAACTTTGATTCTTCATTTGGGGGGGTCATTTCCACACTTTTAAGTTGTTCTGTTAAATTGTCTACCTCTTTATTTATTGAATTTTTTGTATTATCTTTTATTTTGTTAGCTTTAGTATTTTTTATATTTTTGTACTAATTTCTAACAGTAGTGCAATATATAATTTTTTTGGTAGTAGTATAATTATAATTTGATCGACTTACTTTGAGGTACGTAATCTGTAAATTCTGGTGGATCGGGCTGAAATTTGATTGTTATTTTTGATACTTTAGCGTATATTGGATATGTATCATCCATGAAAGAGAAATTTCTTTAAGTTTTTCTATTTTCTTTTTAATTGACTAAACTCGCTGGTTAATTCCTTTACTAGGTCTATTATTTTTAATACTAAAAGAGTTGTTTTTGTTTTTATTTCTAATTTCTTGGGTTTCTCTGTAATAGTTTTAATTAATTTTTCTATTTCTGTTTTGGTAGTTATTTTTCTATATTACATCTTTTTTTTTGACAACCAACATACTATTTATATTAAGTCATAGTAAGTTTCAGAGCATTAAAGGATGTTATAGCATCTTTGACAATCCAACTAGGAAAATTAGCAAACCAAACAGTGTTCTGTAACAATGAAGTAGAGAATTTAGCTAAACTATGTTCTATTTTGTTCCAAGATCTAGGGATATGCACTATATCTACATCTTCAAAGAAATTCATCAACTTCCAGATATCCTCGCAGGTTGTTTCTATCTCCCAAGATGTAATACTTCTTTTTAGTATCATATCCGTCGCATTCTTTGCATCCGAAAATACTTGCACTCTCGTCCATCCATTTTCCATTGCTTTTCCTAGCGCTTCACGAATTGCTAGCGCTTCAGCAGTGATAACCTTCCCAACAAATTGAATTGGGGCGCTAAAGGCTTGAAGCAATTTACTGCAGCTATCCATCGCTGCCACTCCAATGCTTACCATCTCTCTCTCTTTGTGTAAGCTAGCATCTGCAAATAGAATAATACCATCTTGTACAAGAGTAATTTTCTTATCATTAGATCATTCAGTTATACATGGAGTAGAATGATTAGTAACCAAGTTATCTTTATATTCATGGTAGTCAAAGAGTGCTTTGTTTACTATTTCATTAGGTTCATAGTTTTCTCCATTGAAGATTAAGGCGTTTCTAGCTTTCCAAATTTGCCACATAACAGAGAAACTTAACTTAGTTAGCTCAATATAATCTAGTTATTGATTAGCATTCTTAAAGTTATCATTCCACCAGCTAGCAAAATTCATAGTGTTCTCTACGTCAGGCCAATTTATAGGACATATTTTCCAAACTAGTTGAGCTTTAGTACATCTAAACAACATATTCTCAATTGTTTCACTTTCCAAACCACAACCTTTACAGACATCACAATTATGTTTTAACCTTTTTGAAATAATATGGTTAACAGGAAGCACATTTATAATACATTTTTGAATAAAATATTTATATTTATTTTTAATATTCATAGACCATAGAAAATCCCAGAACCTTTTTGGAAAGGAATGATAGCTAGATTGAGGTCTTTTCGGACTAGCTTGTTGACATCTAACCATATCTCTATTTAAATGATAATCCGATTTTACCTCATACCTACCCGATTTAGTATGATACCACATGATCCTATCCGCTATTCCAGTAGTAGAGATTGAGATAGAGACTATAGCTTGTACATTAGCTGGGCAAAACAAAAGCTGGAGCTCATGCATTTTCCAAGTATGAGTGTTTTGGTCTATAAGATCCTTCACTTTAAGATTCATATTAACCTGACTCGGATAAAAGATAGGTTTAAAGCCAATAAAGTTTGGTATCCAAGGGTCCATCCAAACGTTAATATTTTCCCCAAACCTATTCTCCATCTAATCCCTTTTTATGGGAGGTCTCTTCCCCATATAATACTTACCATATCCAAAATTGGCAGGCGAGCAAGTGTCCTTGAGATAAGATATATTTTGAAAATATTTACTTTTAAGAATTCTAACTAGAAGAGACTCTTCTTGGGTCAAAATCCTCTAATCTAATTTATCTAAGAACGCTTGATTAAAAGAGATTAACTCTCTAAATTCTATGCCCCCTTTGGATTTTGCCAAACATAGGTTTTCCCAATTCTCATAGTGTATTTTTCTCCTATTATCATCATGTCCCCACCAGAAATTTGAGAAAATAGTCATAATTTCCTTACATAAAGTCTCCGGAAATTGAAAACAGGATAAAGCATACGAAGAAATAGCAGATAAGATAGATTAAGCATCATTTCTTTTCCCACAGGACTTACAAAATTATTTTTCCACCCTTTTATCTTCGCCTTCACCCTATCTTTTATGAACTCTATTATTGTTTTCTTTGATCTTCCAACTACTGCAGGTAACCTAAGATATATCCCTAAGTCATTTTTTTAAAGTTGTCCTAACTCCTTAATAATCTCATCCATCTCTACCTCATAAGTATGTTTACTAAAGATAACCGCCGATTTTTCAAAGTTAACTTTTTGACCAGAACATTCTTCGTAAGTTCTTAAAGTTTCAGAAATTTTTGACGTATTTTGAGGGTTTGCATTACACAAACAAAGGAATCATCTGTAAAAAATAAATGGTTAACGGTAGGCCCCCCTCTAATTAGACTTAACCCTTGAATATATTCTCTCAACTCCGCTTAATTTAGAAGTCAAGAGAGGCTTTAACACATAATAAAAAGAGGCATGAAGAGAGAAGATCGCCTTGCCTTAGGCCCCCAGTAGGTCTAACTTCCCCAGCTATATCCTCATTAATGTTAAATTTATAAGTTATGGTGGTAATACATTACATAATCCATGTCTAGTTTTAGAGTCATATACTTTAGGTTTCCTTGTTTTTTTTTTTCAGAAGGTGGATGAATTTATGTGTAAGAAAAACATTGTCAATTATCTGTCTTTTACCAATGAAAGCAGATTAGTTCGGAGATATAAAATTGGGCAAATAAGTTTTGAGTCTTGTGACTATGATTTTAGCGATAATTTTATACACTGTAGAACATAAACTTATGGGTCTGAATTGGCTAATATTACTTGGAATTTTCACCTTAGGAATCAATGTTATAAGGTTCTGGTTCTTTGTAAGTATCCTAAGCAAAAAAAACTTGTTAACTTTTCACATATATCATTAGACAAAATTTTCCAATACTTCTGAAAGAAAAAAGGGGTCATGCCATCTATTCTCGGTGCTTTTTAGGGGAGCATATCAAAAGTAGAAATTTTTATTTCATCATATGTGACCTCTCTAATGAGCATATCATTAACAGAATTGTCTACTAACACAGGAATTAAATTCAGGATGGGATCCAAGTTAGTAGGTCTAGACGTAGTGAATAAATTTCTATAATATCTAGCCACTTCATCCACAATATCATAATTCTCAGAAACCCAATGACCATTATCTAACTGAAGCCCTTTAATATTGTTACACTTTCACCTATGGATAGTTTTCATATGAAAGAATGAGGTATTTTTATCGCCTTCTTGTAACCATAATGCCCTGAATTTTTGTTTCCAGTAGACTTCTTCATCCTTATACGCCCGACCTAATTCTTTTCGAAGAAAATTCATATTATTAAGGTCAAAATTACTAGGATTAATCTTAATCTCGTTGATTATATCCTTAATGCATTGAATTTTTTTCCTCGAATTTCCCTTCCCCCCTCTGAGCCAAGCTACTAAAGCGTTTCAACAATTTTTTAATTTGAAGCTAACTTTTAACTATTTACTTCCTCCCACCTATTTATTCCAAGATTGCATAATAGTATCATTCACTTCTTTTTTTCACTCCAACGTTTATCAAAATAAAACCTCTTTTTTTTTTCTCCTAAACTCGACTTCTGTGTTTAGAAATAAAACACTATGGTCAGAAGCTTCTGTTTCTAGGTGATGGATATTAGCAAGGTTGAATTCTAGTCTCCATTCTGGGGAACTAATAACTCTGTCTAGCCCCTCTTGAATAACGCCATCATTTTCTCTAAAACACCACCACGTCCAAGGTTTTACTTTGAATCCTAGGTCTATAGCTCCTATATCGCATAAGAAGTTCTTAAAATCCCTAAAAGATGAGCCATCTCTAGTTCTACCTCCTACCTTTTCAGAGTGGTCAATAATATTATTGAAATCTCCTACCATTAGCCAACATGTATCCCAGTTACTCGATTTCCAAATAAGTTCATGTAAGTAATTTCTACGAAGAATCTTATCAGTACTTAAATAAACAAAAATATACCAATATTGATAGTCCACTATCAAGTCATGTATGTATGTTTCAATATAAAAGAAAGTTAAGTGAGACTGACGTACCCAAATATCGTCGTTTCATAGTAAGCATAAACCTCCATATAGTCCAATCGGATCCACATAATGATGTTCGTTATAGTAAGCTACTTTTGAACTCGTACTAGCACCTTTTCTTGATTCTTTGTTTCACTTAAGAATATCATGCTCGGGGAATGAAAATGTGATGTTTCCTTCAGAAAGGGAATTGTAAAGATTCCCTCACTCCTCAACAATTCCACACCAATGTCTTCATTTAGGTGAGGGAAGCCATTTAGGGCTGGCTTCCCGATTCACCTCAATTTTAGCTTTTTGCCTTCTCTATAAATAATGTGACTTCCTTCTCTCTTGTGTTTCTCTCCCAGGTTTTGTGTGCACACCTAGGTAATCATAACATCCACTAAATTATCGTCTAACACATTCACAACCATGGTTTTTTTTACTTTCCTTTAACATTTAACTATTTTTACATAAGATTTTGCCTTACCGTTATTCTCCGGGATAAAAGATACCTGTTTTATCGCACTTTCTACCTCGAACAACTTGTATTTTTGTCCTTGTATAGCTGTGTTATTTGATTTCATTAGATAAACATCTTGATCCTGTTCTACTTGTGTGGCCATATCAATGTTCATTAGACGATTTTCAGCCTCGCAATGCTCTCGTTGGTCGGATATAATTTTTTTTTTGCTTGTTTTGGATCTACCGCCATCACGTTGTTGTAGTATCTATTGATATAAACTTGATAAAAGGTGTCACCCAACCCCATTTTCGATATAATATAGTATTTTCTTACTTTCCTGCCTCCTGTATTATTTGCAAAGTCAGATTCATTTGATGTAGTCATTCTATGTGAGTTTCCCGAGACCAAGGCATCCATCTACATAATCATCTGGTGTGTAGCCTCTGTATTTCCCTCTTTAATTCTATCATCATTACCATATTCTTGAGGCAATATTTTTCCATCGTTCTTTACCTCTTATTCAACGGAATGGTCTTCCTCAATGGGGCTCCCATTCTTCTGAATTTTGAAGAACTCAGGAAGTGCAAAAGATGGAGGTTTTTGGTAACTTCCAATATAATGTTGTATTTCCAGTCCATCTCTATGATGCATTAATTCATTTGAGCCAGTACCTTCAACACGATCCATCACTTTTTCCCCTTTACCATTCACGCCTACATGAAGTCGTGTGTTTGTATTACCTTGACGCCTTGAAATTTCATCGTTCCATCTATGATTTTCTATCCTTATTCAAGCACCAAACTACTCTTTATTAATATTAAATGTGCGCCCATCTTCCGTGCGAAGAACGTAGGATCTTTCTGTATGTCCTAGTATCCCACAATAATAACAAACATATGACATATTTTCATACCGAATTTCGATCCATTTTTCCTATTATCCTATTATAATCAATTTTCCACGAGGTAGAGGTTTGTTGATACTCATTAGAACCTTTAGACGTATGTATCGCCCATCCTGGCTTCCAAATTCTCGAATAGCAACATCAGCCGTCCCTCCCAAAGATGTCCAATTTTACTACCTACTTCATAGGATATCCAATGTAGTGGCATATTTCAAACTTGAATCCATAATTCACATATGTTAAAGACATAGGAATTAGCATTCAGTTCTGGTTTCCATTGTTGAATATTGAGCAGATACTTATCGTAAAGCGATGGCATTCCATATAGCACCTTTTTCATGTCTTCTTTGTTTCGAAACACAAATTGAAACAAGTTCTTGCCCACCATTAAGATTTTTAGTCGAATCGGGCCACCCCAAACCTGATTCATTGTGTTCCTCACCCCAACCACACTAACTTGTTTGTCCATAATCACCTTCTTGAGCAGACTAACATCACAATGTTCCATACTAGTCATAATATCTTGAACTTCGATTTCAATAAAGTCTTTTTCCTCCTCTATTAGGATAAACTGTCAAAGTCTATCCGTAATATCGTCGGCCATTAGACTTGACTATCTACGTCGAACTTTATCCTAGTAGTTGCTGTAGGCTAGGTAGATTTTGCTTGATAAAGAATATGTGGTTTTTGTTTGATGAAGTAGAAGAAAAACAGAGAAACCAACACAAAGAGCTGTAGCATAAGATTAAAAAGTTTGTTTTAACTAGTTTATGGAAGAGTAGGTTAGGAGAACGTGTGTTTTAGTGGATAAATCGTGGTAAGTTTCTTTCATAATTGGTAGTTTTATTCATGTACTCCCCCACTAAAATAGGAAAAGGACTCTCACGTCTTGAGAGAAAAAACCTCAGTGTACACGAGGACTTGCATTTCCCTACTTTCCTTTGATTAGTATATGTTACATCTACTATTTAAAAATTGAATCTTTCTATCTACTTTTAATTCATGTGACTCTAGGAAATGTAAATTTGTTCCATCCTTTGTATGAATTTCTTTAGTTTGTTTTGTGAAGCTTCTATTATGTCTAAAATTCTAATTATATTTTCATCATTTTCTTGCACTTTTTCACTAAAGTTTATCATTAAGTATATTAATGTATTCTGTTGTTTATCTTCACAATGTAATATATGATCTCCATAATTAAAATTACACTTTCAAATTGTATTTTCTTTTATTATTCTTAACTTTTTTTTTAATGAATTCTTAAGTCTAGATGTTCTAAATTCTTTAACTTATCTATTTGTTTAAATTTGCTTTTTACTTCGTTGTTTCTTTTCCTAACCCTCATATTTCAGGTTCTATGGTATAGTCTCATGGTCTATCACATCAGTAGAATATTTGAGATATGATAAAGTTGGTGAATCATCCATCTTTTGAAAGGCAATTTATTTATATATTGACTCTTTCAGTTTATGGTCTAGATAGACTGCTTCATATACCTCCAAGACATGACAGTATCCCCACATGTGAACACATTGCATGTTTAAGATCGAGATTTATGTGGGTTAAAGAAATACCCAATATCAGCATACATATCTACACCTTGGCTTCTTTTTGAAATATTATTCGTTGTTTAGTTCTTTCTATATCACTTGTTAATCTTTTTAATTTTCAAGTTATAGCCGATACTACTTGTTTCTAATTTTCTAGTTTAGTGTTCATATATTTGATCCATCCGTTCTGAAAGTCTATTATAAACAGGCAAGTGAATATTAGTGTAGCATTAGGTGCATGCCTTGTTCTTTATTTCATGTGCATAGAATGGTTGCCTGGATCGGAATTATAACCTTGCAGTGGTAATTGACAACTATGATGCCAAAGGCTCTACAACTATTTCTAATCCTTCAGGTATATATGATATGTGAGATGGTTCCGTTGTAGAGTCGTCATATAAATATTATTTTGACTTTATGTTTTATTTGTAAGAGGTCATACACTTTTTAAAATAAAGTAATAGTAATATCATTACTGAAATCAATTAGATTGGAAAAGTTTAAAAGTTACATGTCACGATCCAAAATTCCAAGGGGTTATGATGGCACCTTTTCCAATCCATCTAGCGTAGGTAAACCAAATTTTCAAAAACACAAAGTAATTAAGATAAAGATAATTAACAGATTAAAAAGTCTAGTATCTAACAACCACTCATAAATATAAAAAAACTCGAATGAACGCATAACAGTAATCTTTGAAAACATCACAAGACTTTGTGTCACAAGTACATAGTGATTCTACTACTAAAAAATCAACCAATATTTTCAATATTGTCTCTCATGGAAAAGTAAAGACATAATAAAAATATAAAACCCTAAAAATCACTCCGACCAAGAAAGATCACCATGACTCCATAGCACAACAAGTAAACATGATCAGGAACTACGTGGAGAACCCATAGTAGTATTTGCATCGAAAAGATACAGAAAAAGTAGAAGTGCATACAGTCCACTTGTCTACAGTAGACATCATACGCGACTATGATCAAGAAGAAAAATAATGATAAAGAATACTAAATAACTCTTCATGCAGAAAAGTCCCAACATTCAATTATTACACATGTCTATAAAATATAATGCAATACAATGATATGAAATGACCATTTTTATCAGTATACACCCACCCCCGACGTATATAGCTGCAGAGGTGAGACCCATGAAGGAATCGCGAGGTACATATACCAATAAGTCAATCTTTTTTCATGGTCTTGTTAGTCATATCTTTGCTCATGATGATATATAGATGAATATTAACACAAGTTGGATCTTATTCCATGATGATATATAATTGTAATATTAGGGGTAATTACTGTAAAATGTCATTTTAAAGTGAATATCCAAGTTCATGGCGTGCTCAATAAGTATGACTGAGTATGCATGATCACAATATATACAAACCTTGATACATGTTAATAATGTGTATAACCACCCAAATGTAATATGTGAATCAGTCTTTTAAAATCTCAACAAATCATCAATACAAGCCCCACATGGGCATCATATTTGTACACCATCTCATTTACTGTAAAAATCAACACAAGTCCCCACTCGGAGATTACAATAATAAGCCATCCCACTTCCACTATAAACTACATATTAACCTAATTCATAGTATATTTTAGATGATAAGTCCCCACCCAAGAAAAGTATGAAATAAGTTAAGTCATAACCTATCTAGAAGCTAAACCGCAAGTCTCTAACTATTACTAACTGAACTTTCCTTGTCACGACCCAACCCACTAGATCGTATCAGACACCTACCTCCTATACCTATCCTAGATAGGAGAATCCTAAATATTTCACCATTAAACCAATGCGAAAGTTACTACAATATTCACTTAATCAAGGTTGTCTATCATTTTAATAGAAATTCAACAGTTCAAAAACAATTATTAAATCAATTTATTTCATAACTCATTTTGATACATTTACCATATATAAAGTAAATGCAAAAAATAAATACAAGTGGCTTTCAAGAACCTAGACTAAACCGATACAAATTAGACATGGAGTAGGGACATCCACGACACAATATCCATGCAGAATAGAGAAGACAAGAGTTGTTGTTGAGTGATTAACATCGATGGTATAGAAACTCCAAATGACCTATACCATTGCTATAGAAGGTATATAATTGTAACATCAACACAACTACATGTGCTAGTAAAAATCATCGACCAACCAAGATTAGAAACAAGTAACATCAATAATAAAATAGAAAAAATCATAAAAACAAGTAACGTTACTGTTCTAATACCCCAATTATAGAATCCCACACACCCCACTTTAGCATCTTTGTGACCTACTTATTATTTAATATTTTCATATATCTTTGTCCTTTGACTAAACATTCTAGCATACACCTCTTCTTTCCCGACCAACTCGTTCTTATGGTACCTACAATTCCTAGTTTACATTCACCCTCAAATTCTCTCGATACTCACTATCTCAAATATCACTATGCAATACCATTATGAAATCAAAATTCAACCAAATTATATTCTACAATAACTGTTTCTCTTAGGGAACTGTAGGTTCTCACCTCCAACACACACCACAAAAGAGACCTAATATACATCTATAAATCATCTTCTATCACTTACCACAATAGAAACATGTATAAGAACACATATAAAATAGAGTTACATTCAAAACACATGGATAAATGCATATATGCAAAATGCGTGCATTATCTCTCCTTATTCCCTCTTAGCAGCCTCATAAACATCATTTGATATTATTCTGGTAATCATCCTATATCACAATATATCATATCCATATCGATGTGGTACCTGACTCGTAATACAATATATTATATTTGTAGGGCTGTAGTACTCGATCCACATCACAACAAATTATATTTGTATCGGTGTGGTACCTAATCCGTTATCTTAAAACATCAACACAGTGTAAATGAAATACAATGCAGTTAATAAATCACAAATAATGCTAGAAGAAAACCATAGATGTCAAGGTCAGAACAAGTATAAAGCCAAGAAATTCTAAGTGCTACAATAAATATAACTAATTTTGAATCAGGGACCTTAATTTATGCATAGGTATTCACACCCATCATATACCATACACCCCTATGGAGCTTTCATAATCCGAATTCACCCTATCACCACTTTCTCTTTGTCCATATCCTATCTTCACGTTTTTCACATTAGCCTTTATACTTCCCTAATAATTTCTAATGGGAAAACATATTCTTTACTTTATAAAATTTACTCATATATAACCACTCTTCAGTGAAGAGATTCAATTATTCTAATTACTAATCTCGGTTTCCCTTGACTTACCCTTTATCAACTTCCTTTAATGCAATTCAAACATTTATTACATTTATGTTTAAATGGAGTTACCTAAATTTTTTCCTACTATCCTTTAATGTATCATGTGATTTTCTACTGATCTCAAAGAGCTTAAAAGATATTAAGATATATACATTCACTCCACCATCTATCCGTCCTCTAATACAACCAAACATTAATATAATACGTAGTAATGGAACATATTCTAGTCCAACTGGATTTTAATCATATTCATCTATCCAACTCTGTGCCTAAAGGCCTAATGTATAATACTTTTGATATCACTATTAACGTTAGATGCACCTACCCAAATCTAGTTGCTACAACATAAACCATAACTTATGTCTTAGACAAAACATGCTTCTACTGTCACGATTCATAATGGCGCTTACCATAACCACCACTAGGCAAGCCAATCCCCATAGTCCAGAATAGCTAATAACGGACTACTCGATTATGTACAGAAAAGAATGTGGAATATATGGAATAAGAGAATCAAATACATACTGAAGTCCCAAAACATGGCGGTATTAGTACAAGAGCATCCAATATAACAAGAGTACAAGAGTGAGATACAAATAAATATACTTATACAAATTATCTCTAAATACAACATAGAGACTAGTCTAATACATAAGGAAAACATAATTAATACTCCAAACGTCATGGGCTCACTTTACGTATTTGAATCATGGTTTCTCAGTACGACGCACCCATCATAGGTGATAACCCATACTATGATCTGCAGGTTGCAGAAGTATAGTATGAGTACCAAACAAATGGTACTCAGTAGGCAACTACCAACTGAGCTACAAAGATAAAGGAGATATATATAACATATAAACAAAATGAAAAGTACACCCAAATATCCAGCATCCACATAATACAACCAATAAGATAATAAGTATAAACTATCATATTCATGTCCAAAAGACTAACATATTAAGACTAGGGAAGTAATAAAGATGAACTATCCCATTTTAGTCATATTCCTAAATGTCGACATTATATTGTATATCACTGGCCAATATGCAACATGAATAAAGAAAAGAAGGTTCATATAAATATACAAGGCTAGGGAATGATTATACGATATGAACAATTGAAGAAAGGGATATATGGTAGTTCCATAGCTATATATAGCTCGGTATAAATATATACACATATATAAATATAAAGTCAACTCGAGGCATAACCTAAATCATCATGTCTTCACTTTTAAAGTCTCATTATAATCCTATCAAGATCTAGTACAATCATACTCAGGGTTTCTAAACCATATATCTAAACATGAGATAAACATTCACAATAATGCCATAGTAAGATAGAAGAGGCCTGGAACATACCTCAAATCTCGATCCCTAATCAACGACCAATCTATCGTAAACTAGCCATAATAATAATTATAACAATAATAATAATATCAATAACAACGCGAGTATCCGACTATTCCAGACAATCAAATAGCTAGTTGAGCCTATGCGTATCCCCACCACCCTAGGATCAGAAGGTTCAATCAACATAAAATAACACAAGGCATATTCATCACCCATATCTATGCATCTGTCCTATACTAGCTATTAAACATAGATGCATACTGGTGATAGGTGATGCACATGTAAGAATAAATGCAACAAAATCCACAATACCATAATCATCATCATCATCAACCTCCGGCCTTGCCAGGTATATAATCATCACAAAATCCTTTGGACCTTTCAGGTATCAATATCATCATCACAACATCTTCCAGCCTTGTTGGGTATAATCACATCATTGTCATATCCTCTGGCCCTGTTGGGTATCATCACATCATCATGATACCCTCCGACCTTGCTAGGTATCATCACATTATCATAATATCCTCCGAAATTTTTGGGTATCATCATATTATCATAATATCCAAACCAATGTCACATAATAGAGAGAAAGCTCCACAAGGGCTAAAGTAAAGTACAAGCCCCACAAGGGCTAAAGTAAATATATATAAATGAGAAACAAGGTAGAGTATATTTCGATAATTCATCATTCATCTTCAATATCACATCCTTAATAAGTATACATACATAGGTGCATAGACTAAATCCATAGCTAAAAGAGTGTAAATCTGTAAGTTTGTTGCCTGGAGTAAACTTTAGGACTAAATCTCTATGAAATTGTAGAAAAGGGTCGGAGTATATCACGATCGGAGTAAATAGTAGTGTCAAATTATACACCAGAATATATCTCGATCAAAACATTAAAAACATCATTATTAACCTTTTTTACACATTTAAGTTATTCATTAGGTTAGCCAGTTATTATTGAGAGGAAATCCATTTTAGGGTGGCAAGTGGGCTTTAGACCTTAGTTAGTGGCAATAACGATTAGATTATAATCTAATTAGAATCGTATCAATCATCGATGCAACAATCATGAATATACCAAACCTATGCATGCCATCACCAGTATTCAACCATTGAAATCATAAACATTATACTGCATCTTCCTCCGTCCTATACCACAGAGATGTGTATATAAACATATATATATATATATTCATATATATATATATATATATATATATTCATAAACTACAACCTTATCCATTACAAGGATAATTACTTCTCGGATATCCAACTCATATCATTACACGACCTTTGGTCCAATAATGTGTTCGGAATAATCATAGCGTCATAATTACGGCCTTAGGCATACATACTTATCTAAAACCTATATCAATAACCATGTATATAAACCATCTCATATCTATAAGACATAGCGCATTCACGAGGCACATATCTCTATAAGCTATAAAGCATATCTATAATCATCTCACATGTAGAAGGCATCTCACTTCTAAGAGGCATAATGCATCAATAAGTATAACTCATAACTATGAGGCATATCACATCTATGAGGCATCTCGTATCTATGGAACATGTATCATAACAATGAAGAAAGAATGTCTCTATGGTCCAAATAACATGTTTAAGAGGAAATAACATCTTTAAGGGACCAACATCATGCCTAAGAGAAAATAGCATCTCTAAAGGCCGAATATCATAACTATAAGGAATTAACATCTCTATAGGCCATTACTCATAATTCGGGGAAAGTCATCAGAAGTTATCAATTCACCCAAAAAATCTCATAAATAAGTCTCATTAGTCTCAACTAGGCCTAACATCCACAACTAAGTCTACAAGGGCTAACAAGAGTTTTGGCCTAAGTGGGCCAAACGATCCCACTTCTAATCCTCAATTATCACATTTGGCAAACTATGCCCCAAACTAGGCTAGGTATCTATCTCATCTTCTAGATGTCAAGTAAGCCATAACCAATCCTACGATAGGAATTTTGACTAGAAACATGGGCATTTAAATTAATGCCACATAAATTAAGGTTTCAAGATCACAACAATAGCCCAAATAAGGTAAAATATACTAATCATACATCCAATGCTAAAGCCACATCCCAAACCTAGCCTTATATCATATCTAATCTAAGAATTAGTTCAATCTAGGTAGGAGGCAATATGATTCTAAAAGGGTATACACATATTAAATTACGGATCCAAAACCCTTATATAATTCCCAAACACAAATGACCAAGACTAAGTTATTATACTCATAATCAAGCCTAACATACATATTCACATGCCATATATAAAACACATCATCTTCAAATAAGGGTAGGTAAAAGCCTACCTCAAAGCCAAACCGCAAATCCTTACATCATTCACCAAAAGCTCATCTTTATTTCACAAGCCCAAAATGTCATCACACTATCAAAATCATAATCTACTCATCAATACAAGTCTAACAATACCCATATTGTACTATTGTGCTTCGAGTCCAAAAATGACACTAAAAAACTCAAGTGGGTCCTACTTATGGAAAATTCATTTCCAAGGTCAACCCAACACTCATTCATCAATAAGGAATCATAAACCTTAAGAAATAGGTGCAAGCCAAGAAAACTTTGGGGCTAAAATCAAGACCTAAGTGAATTTAGGGTTTGGGGTCAAAAGCCCAAAAATTTACCAATAAAGTGATGAAATGTTACCTCAATTCGGGTGAAAATCATGATAATAGATGTTTAGCGAGCTCCCAAGTATCCCACGATGATCAATTTTGAGTTACCACACTCATTTTGGGGTTTTGGCTCTCAAGGTTGAAGGAAAAATAACCCAAATCACAATCATGGTGTCCGTTTATGGACCCCTAGATAAGGAGATGCAGTGATCTCCCTTAATGGGTCATGATCACACAAATGGTGATTGCCATAGGTCGTGCACCGCAATCGCGCTACCTCTCTCCATCATAGATGACAATGAAAACTTGAAATTTTTCAAAGTTTTGGCCAATACCTCAGAACTCATTTAGAATTTGAATTTTGCAAATGAACTATGTAAACCCACTAAATTCGACGTTCCGAACATATTGGAAAAGTTGGATTTTCAATACGAGGTTGTTTTGACTAAATGTGGGTCCTGCACTAATTTTTTCTATTTTTAATTTTCCAACCAATAGGTCGAAATGAGCTCGGGTGCATTGCGACAAAAACCAAAGGTCTACCTAGACTAAAATCAATATTTCAGATTTGTTGGTGTAGTCAAAATTTGCATCCATGATTGTTTTATTAAAGTTTTTGCCCGATGGCCATTTGGAACTAGCAAAGACTTTCAAATAGGGAATTGGTTCTAAAAAATAAATAATCTGTCTAGTAACTAAACTGTCAGTCCCAGCAAGTCATAAATGACTTGGGGCAGCTATAGAGAAGCTCGAACGGCGAAAATAAGCAGAAATATGAGAAATGATCTTAAAGGTTATTACAATATCCACTACTAAAATGACTATCATCCCCGAAAGTCAATGGATAAAAAGAATCTTAGAAGCTCAAAGAGAGAGTGTACTAGGACCGCATACTATGAGCATGGCTTCCTAGATAACCTCCACGGAGAGAGAAAACTTCTAAGGGATTTTGCCACAAGTATCCCTTTTTCAACGAGCACTCACTTCACTTCCAAATAGACAAAACTTAACTTTAACCACTAACTGGCCTCCAATTGAACCGAAAAGGCTAATGTACACAAATCTAAACCACAACACACTGAATCCATCTCGATATGTACATAAATCAATAAAATCTTATCCGAGCGAAAACCAACCCAAGATATGAGTCATACCACTAACTCCAAATGCAAATCTAACCATCTTATACCATTTTACACCTGTTATCCACTCCAAAAGGAAAATTACATGAGTCCTGCCCGTGAAATCTTATCATAATGAACTCGAAGAACTTAAGCTAACCCGCTGAAAGTCCATATGAAAAACATAAAGATAAGATCATAAGGCATTATCTAGGCACAAAAATAGAGATAATCAAGGAATGCAATCTCCGCCAATACTACAGCTAGTCCGGATGGTAATAAAACTGAGGTCCAAAAGATCAAGGCATAGCCACCCACCACCGAACAATCTTCTCCAGGATGTCCCATCAACTAAGAATGAAGCCACACTTAATCCAACTCAAGTATATTACTCCCACTGAGTATATCATCTAAAATTTCCAAAGAAAACTGGAAACTCGAGGTCTAATCTAATAGAACAGATACATGGTCCATAGGCTATCATTTTAACATTTATCAACTATAATCCATCTAAAATTAAGAAGATCAAATAGGCAACCACGGAGTAGGCTCAACCAGCCTATAAACAAAATCAAAACTGAAACAAGTCTAAAATAAAGGCCACACACAAGCTCTGTAGCTCCAAGATGAAATCTTAACACTAAGGAACTGCTCGATATTAACTACCCAAATAGAACCGGTAAATAGGTAGGCATTCATACTCTAAATCTATCATACCTTCCAAATCACCATTCTAAGGTGCCAAGTCAAAGCTGAGCCAATAAATCTATATCAATGCCAACCACTCAAATCAACTTTATCATCCAAATCTGACATATCCAAGATAAATCATACCAAGCCACAATCGAGGCATAGCTTAACAACAAAATCACATGGATTAACCATAAAAAATACGACATCCAACTCTATATCATCTAGAGTGCATGGAATGTATCCACAGAACTTAAACCATGTCAAAGGCTAAATCACCGGCTGAAAATGCAATTAACCCACTCCATAACCACTTGAGGGCATGAACTATCAAAACATTCTTAAAACTCCCCAAAGCTGTAAACCATACTAGAAATGACAAAAACTCTAGAAACTTAGGAGAGGCACAACTTATACTGGAACTAACCAGTCCAATTCTCCATCTCAGCAAAGAATAGTCATAGGCATACATCATCAAGAAAAAACACTCCACTAGCCTCATTAGGCCTAACAAACTCTAAAATGGTGATTTCTTGAATCCACCTAAGAATTATATCACCAAAGAAGAAATATACCAATCACAAAACCAAGGTCAAAGTCAAGACCACCACCAAAAATCAATAACTCAAGATAAAAAATTTCCCACCTTGCCAACTTAAGAAGCGATCATAGGAAAGGCCACCTGCCTCCAACTTTCAAACTCCACTTAACACAAAACCATATCCCCGTAAGATAGGAGTATCCAATCTCCACACTAATAATAAGGAAAAATCATCATAAATGAAGAAACCTAGTAGATGAATCCATGACATCTCAACATCAATATCGAAACCACTATCAGGCGATGAAATAGCCACATATGAAGAATGGACCCAAAACTCCCCATGCTCGAAAATAGGCTAAATAGAAAAGGTTAGCCAACACAGAAGCCTTCGCAACTCGGGAGCCAAGTCTAAGAATCCCAAACTCAATATTGGTCAATTTAACTAAATTACCAACTCTAGTGCTATACAGAACCACAGATTGTCAGCTTAAATTTGATACCACAATTCATTCTCCAATCAATCTAAAATAGATAGCCAAGAGGAAAATAATCAACCTCGCTGTGCCACGGGAAAAAAATCATCAATCGGGCTATATCTACTTAACCACCAAAAAAAATCAAAGGAATGCAATTCTAACTATATATCACTATTCTATACAACTACCTAGGAAGGATCAATTACATCAAGTAATAATATCAATAATATCAATAACCTCTAGCCGTGATAGCAATAATAATATAAACATCAATATAATGAATTGGCGGTACCAAAATAAACATCAATATCATGTACCACTCAAGAGCAACAACAAGGACAATGTGCCAAGATAAATAGGACTCAAACACAAAAGTACACCCATATGGAGAAAATATCAACACGGATCTACTTTATCCACTACTAAAGGAAATAAACTACGGATTAGTAACACTATTATGAATTCAATAATAAGGAATAGAATAACTAATATCAACTCATAAAGGCATTTAATCATCAATGGGTATGTAACCCCCAATAGACATAGTAAAAGATAAATATGGGAAATAAAAGCACACCTATCATGATGAAATCCACAATCACATACATTACGGGCATAGAAAGAATAAATCTAAATGAGTCCAAACTCAGACCAATTGGCTAAATTATTAAATGAGGTGTCACGCACACTATCTCTAATTGAAGATGTCACAATTATCACATGGCTGATCTAAATGAGTTGAAGGACTAGTAATCCCCTGTCGAATACAATTTCTAGACTAGTAATTTGATCTCTTCACTGTAGCAACAACAACTGAAGCTCAAATCCTAGAAAATAACACAACAAAGGCCCAAATGGCTGGCCAACTTATATTAAGAGCAATCTCTAATAGGATATCAATCCTTCCAGAATCATAGTTTGTCTCAAGGGCTCTAGGCTTATATAGAATACATGCTAACTTTGTCTGATCAACTATCTCATATCTGGGGCATTCTTTGAACAAGTGTCTCATCATGATACAACCAAAACAAGATTCTATAATGCTTCAAGATACTGCCTCTTATGATCCAGAATGGCCGTCATGGCCCGAAGAACCATCCCAAAAGTCCACAAGGTCTGATGGAAACTCTACCCACTATAATTATCATAACTAATCTAAGAACTACTCATAGTCTGGAATACTGCCCGTGTAGAGCTGATGGGTTGCAGGTGAAGATGAACTCTACTAGAAGGATCATCACTCCCAGATAAAATACCAATAACACTATCCAAATGGCATTGCCTCTTGCTGCTATTCCTATAAGTCTTCGTACACATGCTCTCTATGGTCCTCAAATAATCAACAACTTAAAGGAAGGAAGACTCAGCTGCAATCAAGTGCTCTGATGCCAAACAAAGAGACAATACCAGTCCCCTAACACATCCATGTACAATGTCCTGCTTAGAAGGACGTAGCATAAGAATAAGTTTGGCCCACTAAAAAAATCCAATCTCGTACTTAGAAACTGACAAAGAACCCTGATGAACACCAATAGACCCAACTCTAGTTTGAGAACTTCTCTATGAAGCAAATGTCATCCACGGTTGTGAGGGATCTGCAATATGACTTGGATCCCCAATGTTGAACCTCAAAGGGGTAAACGAGTCATGATCTCAACTAGAGCTTAAGCTGGTCCACATCCTTTTGGCTGCCACTGAAGATCTTTGATATCCATCTCAAATTGTCTAGTTCAATGTTGTGCTAAAACTCTAGAAACATGTGCTGAAATCTCATTTGCATCTGTCGATAATATCGCATCATCCTTCAAGGATAGAATAGAGTCAAAGAATATATTCGAGGTTCAAAGAAATGCAGACATACGATAAGGAGCCAAGAAGTAAATTTCCTAAAATGTCCTTGTAGCCTTCTAAAGATAGGTTTGGACGTCTCTACATCGATCTGCATGACTTTACTAAGCACTTAGATTTTGTACTAATACACCAGTAAAAACTAGGCTCTGATACCGATTTTTCACGGACCCAATTTCCCAAGTTATGATGGAGCCTACCATAACCCATCGGTAGGTAAGCCAATCCCCATATTCTGAAAAAGCTATAACAGACTACTTGATTATATAAAGAAGAAAATGCAGAATAGATGGAATAAGAGAATCAATTACATAATGAAGTCCCATAACATAGTGGTATCAGTACAAAATCTTCTAATATAACAAGAGTACAAGAGTGAGATACAAATGAATATACTAATACAACTTATCTTTGAATACAACATAGAGACTAGTCTAATACATAAGGGAAAGATAAGTAATACCCCAAACGTCAAGAGCTCACTCTAAGTCTCTGAATTATGGATGCTCCGCACGTTGCACCCACCAATAATGATAACCTTACTATGATATACAAGTTGTAGAAGTGTAGTTGAGTACTAAACAAATAGTACTTAGTAGTTAACTACCAACTGAGCGTCAAAGATAAAGAAAATATATATAACATATAAATAGAATAAAAACTACACTCAAAATAGCCAACATCTATATAATACCGCTAATAAGGTAATAAGGATAAACTATCCTATTCATGTATAAGAGACTAACATATTAAGACTAGGAAAGCAACAAGGATAAACTATCCCATTCCAGTCATATTCTTGAATCCCGATATTATACCATATATCACTGGCCAATATGCAATATAGACGAAAGAAGGAAGATACATATAAATATACAAATCTAATGAATGAGTATACAATATGAATAATTAAAGGAAGGGATATACGATAGTTCCATAGCTAGGTATATATATATATATACATATGAAGTCAACTCAAGCCATAACCTAAATTATCATGTCTTCACTTTTAAGGCCTCATTATAATCCTACCAGGATCTAGTACTATTATCCTTAGGGTTTCTAATCCATATGTCTAAACATGAGATAAACATGCATAATAATGCCATCATAAGATAAAAGAGGGTAGAAACATACCTCCAATCTTGATCCAGAATCAATGACCAATCTATTGTAAACTAGCCATAATAATGATTATAATAATGATAATAAAAATATCAAAAATAGCACGAGTAACTAGCTACTCAAATTAACCAAATATCTAGTTGAGCCTATGCATACCCCACCACTAATGTGTCATGGAAACATGTCACTTTCGATGCTTAAAACCTTGAATTTACGTGTAAACTTGAGATATTTTGTTGAATATGATGAAATTTGGTGTGAATTGCAGGTCAAACAAGTCTAAAATAGTGTTGGAATGAAAAGGGAAGAAAAAAATTAGAAAAGACCAATTCTGATCAAGGTATGAGTCAGCTCTTGAGTCATGAACATTCGACATGACTCGTATGCTGAATTGTATGCACAACATAACCAAAAGCCAATCTGAAAAACTAAGTATGGGGAAGATATGACTCATGTATTTAAGTTGTTATCTAGGATACAAGTCATACATATATGTCATAAGCATAACAGAACTTAAGCTACCATCCAAAAGTTGAAGTCTCAAAAGTATACGAGTCAGAAGTTTGAGTACGACTTGTATAGGGAAGTCATACATAAACAATTATTCAAAGCTTGGAAGGATAGAAGTTCTAGGTGGATATAAGTGAAGGACACGAGTCATATACTCAGGTATGACTCGTAAATAGAAGTCATCTTCTAAACAAAAATTTAAAGCCTTAGGACATCAGATAATAGAACAGATACGAAAAGGCAGGGTACGACTCATATTATGCCAATACGAGTTGAAGATCGAGTCTTATCGACTACTGACATAACTTTTTATTTCCCATTTTTATTAGGATTTTTATGTTATTTTGAGATACTATAAATACCCTAGGGTTTCCCTTTTATTAGGTTATGCTCTTTTACGCTTTCATAGAATACATTACAATACTTTTATAATTATTCTTGAGATTTTAGTTCTTTACTCATTTCAATACTTTGGAGTTTATTCATCTTATTATTGTGCAATTAATTATATGTGTTCTTAATTGATAATCATAGTTTCTTGCACAAACATGAGCGGCTAATCTCTTTGTCTAGGGTTGTAGGAACCCTGACAGATTAGTTACGTAGAGGGAGTGTGATATTCATTTATTCTAGGGTTTATGCATGTATCTTAATCTTCTTCACAATAATTAATCTCATAGTAGCTACAGAGCTTTAGATAGCTTGTATTCACGTCCATCCTTAATAAGGAGTTTGTGATTGGGAAAAGAAGATTAAGGCAGTGATTTAGGATTTCTACCTCTACTTCTTAGTCCCTGCGTCACATCTACTCACTTGATCCTAACCAGTGATAGTGAACTAAAGTCATAGAAAAGAGCAACAAGGCTATACCTTGAGACCTAACCAGTAAAGGGTGAGATTTATATTCATGCCAAACCAACGACTGATAATACCTATCTTGTAGAATTTGCATACAAAACAACAGAATAGTCGGGTTGATCATGAGAAATTTACAAAGTTAAGAAACCAAAAGGAACATAAGCCTAGTATTTGTCTTCTATTGTCCACAACTCAAAAGCACTCAAGATTCGGTCACTATTTGTGATTGATAATAAAATCCCCATATTTACTTTCCTATACTGCTCGTGGATTACATCAAATTAAGCAACTGTTCAGATTTACCTATGGGATCGACCCCAACCTAGTTGGGTTATTATATTTGCAATCGACTGTAGCATACTTTTATTTGGATTATAGTTTTAGGTGACATCAAATTTTGGCGCCGTTAATGGAGTAGATGGTTTGAGTAGTGAATTGAATTGGTGAAGTTTGTAGGTTTAGTTTCTATTTTTTATTTGACGTATGTCGGTGTATGCCAAGTACTAAGAGTAAAGGTAATCCCTATCTCCCTTTTGATCCAGATCCAGAGAGAATCTTTCAAACACCAAAAAAGATGTCAGGATAAGTTTGTGATGGGGTTCAAGACTCCCCACCTATGGATCCAAATGCGACACTCTCATGTGCTTTATTAGACCCACAAAATACTGTAGACATACAAATGCAACAACTATTAGAGTGAGAAAAAAGAGAAGCCAAAGAGGATAGACTTGTTGCAGAGGCTGAGTTAGCTCAGCAAGGTAGACTAGCCAGTCCTAGACAAGTAGTTGATCATCGAGTTTAGAGAGTTAGATCTCCATTAATTCCTACATATCTCCACTTTGACCCATATGAGGAGGATAAAAAAGATATAGGTTATGTTGAGCCTCCTAAGATAGGGGCCATTGTTCTATGATCCAATTGTTAAATCTGAAGGGTGTATTTTTTGGTGCAACTAGGGATGAAACAAACATGCATCTTGCTAATTTTCTTGTGATCTACACATCTTACACTATTTCGGGGGTGGATTAGGAAGCATTTAGATTGAGGTTGTTCCCATTTTCTTTGACAGATGAAGCATCAATTTGGTTAGGGGAACTTCCAAGAGGACCTATCACTACTTGGCATGAGTTGAAGAAAAAGTTTCTAAGAAGATTTTTACCTCTTGTATGGATGCTATAGTTGAAGGATGAGATTTATAATTTCAGATAGTTACTTGTAGAATCTATGTATGAGGCATGGTTTAGATTTAAGAAGAAGCTGAGCATGGTATAAAATCACATAATTAAAGGGTCTAACTTATCAAAAATCTTTTATAGATCACTGAATGACAGTTCAAGAGCAATGGTACATATTATTTTGAGAGGAGCATTTATGCTTCTTTGGTGAGATGCTAAACAGGATATGCTAGATCATATTGCGGTGACTAATAGAGGATGGCATACTAGAGATTCAAAATATGGTGGTGGAACATATTCTACCGAGCAACAAATACTTATCAAGTAGGTCATGACATGGTAGCGTAAGAGGTTGCACAACTTTGTACAACTATTGGTTTACTTATAAAATAATTTATGACAATGAGTGCTGAAAAAGTGAATGCAATTGCGGTACAAGGGTCTACTTCAAAACCATTCGAGATCCAATCTGAAGAAGAGGCGAAGTATCTTGATTGTATATTGGTGGATTTTTTAGACAAAGGACAAGGGAATCAAGGTCGAAACTATTATAATGACAAATATAGAGATAGGAGCAGAGAAATAGATGGTGATTGGTAGTGTAAAGATGACTATAAGTTGAAGAGTGATAAGTATATTTCACCAGGTAGTTGTGATGTATAGAGTCCAAAATAGAGGAGCTTTTTTCTAAGCTAATCAAAGGGAAAGAAATTCAAGAGAGCTGCTTGAAGGATATCAAAGTATATTTTTAAGGTTTGAATTAGAAAGTTGAGCCACATGCTACAATAATCAAGCAGGTGGAGCAATAATTTTTTCAGATATCAGCCATAGTAAATCAGAGATAGCCTGACACTCTTTTAAACAATACTATGGTAAATCCATGAAATGATAGTCACTATTATACCATTACTACTCGGAGTATTAAATTCACTACATACCCACCGGTACCCACTGTGGATAAATAAAAGAATGATGATGGGCCAGTTGATGTAGAGAGCAGTTGCAAGCAGAATGTAGGAGAAAAGAACGTTATAAAGCTTGTGTTGAAGTCCATTATGAAACTTTTTCCTCCTTATCCATAAAGGCTGAAAAAAGAAATAAGAAGATGGTAAGTATCAGAAGTTTTTATCCATACTGAGAGAACTGTCAGTCAACATACCTCTTGTAGGGGCATTGAACCAAATGCCTGGATATGTGAAATTCATGAAGGATTTGATCACCAAGAAAAGAGCAGTCAATTATGATCCAGTTGGTAATGTTCATCATTATAGTGTTGTAGCTACTAGATCATTGGTGGAGAAGAAGGAGGATCCCGGTGCTTTCACTATACCCTACACCATTGGATGTTTCACCTTCGCGCATGCATTATGTGACTTGGGTACTAGTATCAACCTTATGTCATTTATAGTATTTATATAGAAGGGGTTGAGAGCTCCAAAACCTACCACCATGAGACTAGTGATGGCAGACAAGATGGTGAAAAAGCCAGTTGGTATCCTATATGATGTATTGGTGAAGGTGGCTTCTTTCTTCTTTCCTGCTGATTTTGTGATCTTAGATTTTGAAGTAGACTTCCAAGTCCTAATTATTCTAGGAAGACTATTTTTGGCCACAGGCAGGACATTGATTGATTAGGAGCTTTGGCATCTGATGCTGAGATTGAATGATGAGCAAGTGATATTCAATATATGCAAATCCATGAGGAAGCCTAATGAGTTGAGAGTGATATATATGATTGATGTTTATGACGAGGAGAAAGATTCATTCCATGATATTAATGCAGTTACTTTTTGGAATAATGGTTCTGATGTGGTTGTTTCTATTGAAGAGAGACTAGGTGTTAAAGCACTCACAACCGTGATTATGAACTATGATTATGATGGTATGAAGGAGTGTGAGGAGATGGTAGGTCCACTTCATGGGAATGGTTCATATGATTATGCACCAAAGAAGCCAACAACACTTTGATAGTCATTATTGCAGCTGATCTGAGACAAGAAGAAGTAGAAGTAATATTGTCACTATTGCAGATATTCAAGAGGGCTATTGGATGGTCTATTGCAGATATTATAGGTATTCTGCCTGGTTTGTGTACTCACAAAATACAGTGTAAACCGGATTATATCCCATTTATAGAACATCAGCGTAGACTCAATCCTCCTATGCAGGAGGTAGTGAATAAAGAAATAATCAAGTGGTTGGATGTTGGTATAGTATATCCCATTGCTGATAACAAATGGGTCAGTCTGGTATAATGTGTTCCAAAGAAAGGCGAAATTACTTTTGTGCCTAACGAGAAGAATAAGCTAGTACCTATGAGGCCAGTGACTAGATAGAGAGTATGTATGGGCTACAAAAAATTAAGTGCATAGACTCAGAAGGATCATTTTCCTATGCCCTTCATGGATTAGATGTTAGGCAGGTCAGCAGGCAGAGGATGGTACTATATTCTTGACGGGTACTCAGGCTACAATTAGATCACTATTTCACCAGAGGATTAAGAGAAGACAACTTTTACATATCCTTATGGGACTTTTGCATTTAAATGTATGACATTTGGGCTATGCAATGCTCCAACCATATTCTAAAGATGTATTATGTCAATTTTCTGTGATATGGTTGAAGACACCATTGAAGTGTTCATGGATGATTTTTTGGTTATTGGTGATTCTTTTGAAGCCTGCCTAAAGCACTTGGAAAATTCTTTGAAGAGGTGTGAATAATGCAACTTGGTACTTAATTGGGAGAAGTTCCATTTTATGGTCAAAGAAGGGATTGTGCTTGCGCATAAGATTTCAAAGAAGGGCATAGAGTTTGATCGAGCTATGATTGAGGTGATTGAGAAATTATCCTACCCAATTTCTGTGAAGGGAATTCGAAGCTTCTTAGGGCATGCAGGATTTTATAGGAAATTTATCAAGGAATTATCAAAGATTGCTAATCCTCTTTGCAAGATTCTTGAGAAGGAGGCAAAATTTAATTTTGACGAAGTATGTAAGAAGGGTTTTGAAAGCCTAAAGTAGAAGTTAGTAACGACTTCAATCACTGTGTCTCCTTATTGGTCCTTACCGTTTGAGATTATGTATGACACTAGTGGATTGGCCTTAGGGGATGTACTAGGCGAATAAAAAGAAAAGATCCTCCATCCCATTTAATATGCTAGTAAGGCACTAAATCTTACTCAAAATAACTATGCCATGATGGAAGAAAAGTTATTGGCAGTGGTTTTTGACTTTTAAAAGTTTAGATCTTACTTGATTGGGACAAAGGTAATTGTGCACACTGATCATGTAGTATTTAGGTGCCTAATGGCTAAAAAATATGCAAAGCCTCGGCTTATTAGGTGGGTGATTTTGTTGCAAGAATTTGACTTTGAGGTAGAGGATAGAAAAGGCACAAAAAATCAAGTTGCAGATCACTTGTCTAGACTGGAGGAGGAGGCTATGCAGAAGGTTACAAATGGGTTGGATATTGATGATAGTTTTCCAGACAAGCAGATATTAGCAGCTTCCCAAGATTTAATTCCATGGTTTGTAGATTTTGCAAATTACTTAGCCATTGATCTAGTTCCAGAAGATATTTCATAGCAAAAAAGAAAGAAATTCATTTATGAGGTAAGGAAATTCTTCTCGGATAAACCATATTTATTCAGGATTTGTGCTGATAAGATCATCTGTAGGTGTATACTTGAAGTGGAGATGATGAGCATACTCAAAGCGTGTCGTTCCTTGCCATTTGAGAGTTATCATGGAGGGGCCCATACAACTCATAAAATTCTTCAATGTGGCTATTATTGGCCAAAAATATACAAAGATGCTCATGAGTATGCTTCTGCTTATGACCAATGTCAATGACAAGGCACTATTTCTAGAAGACATGAACTTTCTATTAATCCTATTTTGCAATTGGAATTATTTGATGTATGGGGCATAAATTTCATGGGATCATTTGTAAGTTCGTGTGGCATAAAGTATATACTTGTGGCAGTAGATTATGTTTTGAAGTGGGTGAAAGCAATTCCACTTTCTAATAATGAAGCACATAGTGTCACTATATTCTTGAGAAAGAACATCATTTCTCGATTTGGCATGCCACGAGCTATTATTAGTGATAGAGGGTCAAATTTTTGCAACTATCTATTCAAAAGTCTGCTTGAATAAAATAGAGTGAAACACAAGGTGGTGACTCGTTATCATCCGCAGACTAGTGGACAAGTTGAGGTGTCCAATAGAGAAATAAAGTCCATCTTTGCGAAGACTGATAATGCCAGTAGGACTGATTGTGCAAGAAAGTTAGATGATGCATTGTGGGCTTACTGAACAACTTATAAAACCCTTATAGGTGCTTCACCTTATTAGCTAGTGTATGGCAAGGTTTTCCAATTGCCAATTGAGCTTGAGCATAAGGCACTATAGGTGTTGAAGAAGCTAAAATTAGAGTGGCAGGATGCAGCCAAGTAAAGTTTGACTAAGATTAATGAGTTGGATGAATTCAGGCTCCAGGTATATGAAAGTTCATAACTTTACAAAGAAAAAATGAAGCTGGATCACGTTGTAAGATTGAGAAGAGATTATTTGACAAGGGTGATCAGTTGCTGCTTTACAATTCTAAACTTCATTTATTTTTGGGTAAGTTAAGGTCAAGGTGGCGCGGTCCATACAAGGTTATAAAAGTTTATACCTATGGTTATTTAGAATAGCAGAAGGATGGTGAAAACCCATTCAAGGTAAACGGGCAATAAGTCATGTACTATGTGGGAGATATCGAAGAAGTTAATAAAGTTGTTGAAATTAACTTGGTGAATACTGAGTAACCAGGGCAATTACGTCGTGCCACGAAGTTAAATCAAGTGCTTCAAGGGAGGCAACCCATAAGGCTAGTTGGGGAAATCTGAGTATCCAACTTAGCCACATCGTGCCACGATGTTAAATCAAGCACCGTGTAGGAGGAAACCCATGGTTTTATACTTGTTTATTTATAGGGTAATATGTTTTTTCAATGTGCAGGACTAAGGAATGCAAAAAAGATCCAGAGAAAGTGAAAAAGTTTTGGGTCATACAGACTCTTTACGAGTCGTATTTTTATAGGATGACTCATGAGTAGGAGTTGTAAAGACCTGGAATAAAATTTTGAATAAGGTAAAAGTTTCTAAAATGGATATGATTCTCAGAACGAGTCATACCCTTAAGGTATGATTCATCACCGTGAGTCGTACCTACTCCAGAACCTAGGTAAGGTTCCAGGTCTATATGAGCCAAATAAATGACACATAAGCCTGGATACTATTTGTGTACACAACTCATACCCATGCTTACCAGGTCAGATTACGGGTCAACCCGGCCCAAAAATTTAAATTAAAAATAAAAGATGGGCAGCCAATGGGCACCCGATAACCAAACTCGTACCCACCTAAAATTTTTCCCTAATTTCAAGATTGAAGTTCATGAATTCACTTGAAAACAACTTGATTTTACTACCAACGAGTTCAAAATTCTCATTTTACTCGAGTTAAGAACAACTTTGGGAAGCAAAGTGAAATCAAGAAATTTGTTCTTCAACTTAATCTCTCCAACTACCAAGTAAGTTTTTGAACCTAATATCTTTATTTTTCAAAGTGAAATGACAAATTTCAGTTAATATGAACTTAGGTTTGAGTAGAATTTACACATATTAAATTTGTGATACCCTAATTTAGGTGTTTTGGTGGAGAGTGAGAATTGGGGTGGAAATAGGTTTTGGGTAGTAATTTTGTGTAGTACTTTGCCTTATATTGATCAATATTACTACAAATTTTAGTGCGTATTTTGGGTATTTGCTTTGGAGTCAAACTTTTAAGTTAGAATTCTTTATTGTAGTGGATACAAGACCACGTACGACCCGTACCCACCGGTACAGAGTTGTTATGGGACTCATATCCACTGAAAATATGGAAGTTTAATAAGTTTAAGGTTCTAGAATGAGTAACACTCACTATACGAGTTGTATCCATACCATATGACTCATACCCTTAGAATCTCACAAACCTGGGAGGATTAAAATTAGATTAAATGTTTTTGATCTACTTACAACTTTTGGTAACGAGTCGTACCTTGACAGTACGACATGTTAGGAGGAGTCGTAAGCTGACCAATGAACAAATGTCATGCACCATGTATAATACAACTCATTCATACGAGATGTACCCAATAGATATGACTCGTACCTCTACTCGTACCCTTACTAGTACATGCATCTGACCTTTAATTTCAAAATTTTGGTTTTCTTTTCTTTAATTACTCTCTAATATTAGTGTTCTTACAGGTACAATGCCTCTAAAGAACGTTTCTTAATCTAAGTAAGTCAAAAACAACAACAAGTAGGCATTAGCTACTAATTTAGAATCGAGTGGTTCTGAGTATGATATGTCAACTGATAACAATGGTGAATTATATGAAAGAACCACAATAGGAAAAGATACACAAAAAGGGAAAGTAGATGAGAAGGGAAAGGTAAAAAAGGTTGCACCCCCAGAGAAATCACTACCTCTACGGGGCCCGGGGAGGAAGAATCTCACTGTCTCTCTTCTACACACCCATCACTATCTGATGATGATGGTGAGGCTAAATCTAGTTGGAAGAGGTAAGTTCTGGGAATGCATATATAAGAGAGAAAGTGAATGAGGTACCTCCAACAGCCCGACAAGACCCCTCACTTGCACTTACCACTGCCCCGGTGCCCATTATTAAATAATGAGGGTACCCTGAATGTAGGAAGCATTCAACAGTGGGTTGTTCAGACTTTTGTATAGAAATATAAGAAGGGTGTTGTATCTAGATCATAAGTTGATAACTATCGGGATGATAGGATTTCCCGAATTTAAGGAACACTTCCAATAGTATGGATTTGAATGGATGCCATGGATGCCTAAAAAATATAGTGAGGTACTTGTTTATGAATTCTATGCAACATACAAAGGGGAGCTTCAGATACTATATGTATAAGGTCAACTGTAGAAAGGTGGTGAGCCTATCACCTCACTTGTGATTTGTGGTGTACGGGTTAACATTTCCCCCTATACGATTGGTAGATTCTTATATGGACGAGAGTATTAGGTACCGGTAAAAACTGGGAAATAGACTACAGGATGGACAAAATAAGGAAGATAACTAAGAGGACGCTGGGTTTGGATACTGATGATAGGCGAATTTACGCGCCTATATCAATATATTTTTCCCATATTTTAGCCTAGTTTTGAGAACAAATTATATATTTCATGCACTTTTAGTCCTTTTCCTGTAAATGAGCTAACGAACATGATTAGTAAGGTTTCAGGTCTAAATGATGCATAATTCAGTATTTTATGGCTTACTTGACGCTAAAGAAAGCTCACGAAGGAAGGAAAGGGAGTTTGGACGCCTAAAGGACCAAAACTGCTGCATGGAAAATCTGTCCCGGGCTAAAACAACAATTCTGAAGACTTTGGGGACTTACAGACACAAAGCTGGATTGTGACAATGATACATTAACCTAGTACAATTAGGTTATGTATTTCATTATTTTATGTGGATTATGATAATGTTACCTTAACCTAGTACATTTGGGTTAAGGATTTCATTAGTCTAGTAGGATTTGGTTATTTATTTCATTAGCTTAGTAGGATTAGGATATGGGTATTATAAATACCCTATCATGCTAGAGATTTAGAATAAGGAGGGAGGAAGGAGGGAGAACACAATACTTCCTTCCATCCCTCACATCTTCTATCATCCTTTTACATCTTCTAAACTCTTCTAATCTTTCCATTAATTCTATTTTTCTTCTTCTACTCTTCCATTCTTAAATTCCACAACAAGAGAATCGTTACTTTGCCTAGGAATTCACGCCTCACGCCTACCACATAAGCTACACGAAATTACTCAATCTTGTGGTATAACAACAATGTCAATCGTGATCTCCTTCGCATTCATGGGTAACTAAACTTCTCTGTTGGGGTTATGGAAGCCGTATGAGATACTATCTATTGCTGTGAGTTTGTGAGTTCGAGGCACGTATATTGCTTATATCATTATTCTCTTCATCTTAATCTACATTCTTTGCGGTTGCAAACGCAAGAATACGCCAGTCTAACATTTAACTTGTTCGAGAGAAAAGTTATTTGTCTGGAAAAGAGATAATGTCAAGGTAGTAGGACACCCTTTCCTATTAAAAAGCTAGTGCCGTAACTGGACTAACCTCTTGGAGAATTCGTACCGTTAGATACGCTTTAAGCTCGAGAGAGTTAAAGTGAAATAGTCTTTGTTTAGGTCGAGAGACGCTTGGATTTACCATCGACTACAATCCTCTATAAGCAATTGCATGTCAGAACTCTACACACTCATAGCCAATAGAGACGTATACCTCAGAAGGTGGACATAACCCCAACGCTTCAATTCTCATTGTTTACAACCAACGTAACAATCTCTCTCTTTTTACTTTATTATTTTCAGCTTTTGTTTACATTACTTGCAAAACAAGAATCCCCCCTTCTTATGAGACTTGCACCAAAAGTTTAGTAATTTTACTTACTTGTTGGCCAAGCTATTCCCTATGGGATCGACACCCAACCCAGGTTGGGTTCTATATTTGCTAACGACCGCTTTACACTCTTACGAGAGCTGTAGATTGAGCGTTATCAAAAATTGGCGCCGTTGCCGGGGAATACAAGTGTCAATTAAGTTCGTAATAATTACTAGACCCTTTGGTCGAAGACTCTCGTACTTTTACTTTTAGTTTTTGTTTTTGTTTACTGCAGGTTTTTTTTCAGTGCATCAATGGATGCACAACGTGAGATACCGTTCGATGATGATGATGATGATCTTGATGGAGCCGGAGCCACAGGAGCCATTATTCTTCCACCATTAGCGCCCGGAACCAAGTTCAACATCACAAGCACCATGATGCAGTTATTGCAACTCAAGGGATTATTTGGTGGACTAGCAGGCGATGATCCGAATATGCATCTCATCAACTTTATTTCTACATGAAAGTCTTTTGACAATCCTGGTGTTGGTCAAAATGCAATTCGATTACGTCTATTTCCATTGTCTCTGTCTGGGGAGGCAACACTATGGTTGAATGGGCTGACTCCTGATTCAATTACAAATTGGAGGCAATTGAGAGACGCTTTCCTAGAAAGATTCTTTCCGCCTTCCAAAAGGGCACAATTGAGAGATGAAAGCAGCAACTTTCGTCAGCTTCCAACTGAAGCTCTTCATGAAACATGGGAGAGGTTTAAGACAAAGCTAGCGAGATGCCCAAACCATCACATGACTAATGTTCACCTCATGGAGATATTGTATAGTGCCTTGAATTCAATAACTAAGCCAGTGGTGGATAACGCAGCTGGAGGATCTTTTATGGACCTCACCTTTGGTCAAGCAAGCAATATGCTAGATCGCATGACGAAACAAAGTAGAGCTTGGCATACCAGGGATTCCGAGGTAGCAAGCCCCACTTTATCTATAGGCATGACTGCAGACCAAAGAAGAAGACAAGAAGAACGTGATCAAGATATGGCGCACATGAAAACACAGATAGATCTTCTGACAAAGCATTTATTATCAGGGAAGACCGAAAAAGTGAAAGCTGTGGCGCTAAAAGGAAGAGACGAATCTGATTCGGAAGAGGAGGCTAACTACTTGAACAATCAGGGGGTTTCCGAGGTAATATCCAAGGAAACCAAGGTCGGAACTATTATGATAATTCTGGAAACAAGGACCAAGGTAGTTGGAGAAAAAACAATGAAAAGAGTGGTTTGTACGTTCCCCCTGGTAGACGTGATACCACCACATCTAATTCTGGAAGTATGGAAGACATGATGGCTAAATTATTGAAAGGAGTGGAAGCAACGAGCGCGGGAGTTACTGAGGTAATTAATGATTTGTCCTCCATGAAACAAATAGTTGATTCTCATTCCACTTCAATCAAGCAAATAGAGCAGCAATTGAGCCAACTTTCAGCAGCACTCAATCAAAGAAAGGCTAGCACTTTACCTAGCGATACTGTGCAAAACCCAAGGAATGATGGGTCATGCATGACCATCACTACCCGAAGTGGTAAGGTGCTGGAAACTTCATAAAAAGGCAAGAAAGTGGTTGACGAAGAAGTGGAAATTGATGACAAGGCGAAAGAGGAGGATGCCGCAGCAGCCTCACCTAACGTTCTTAATGACGTGCAGCCTGAAAAAGCTGGAAAACGGAAGCAAGAGGAGAAGAAAACTGTGGAGAGAACACTTCCATACCCACCACCACCTTTTCCCCAAAGATTGAAGAAGGTGGCGGATGATACAAAGTTCAGCAAATTTATGAATATGTTAAAGCAGCTGACCATTAATGTTCCATTAGTGGAGGCACTTGAAAAAATCCCTGGGTATGCAAAATTTATAAAAGACCTGTTGACAAAGAAGCGGGCAGCAAGTTATGAGTTAGCGGATAATGTTCATCATTGTAGTGCAATCGCTACAAGGTCACTAGTTCAAAAGAAGGCAGATCCTGGAGCTTTCACTATTCCTTGCACGGTTGGATCTATGAATTTTGCTATGGCATTGTGCGATCTGGGTGCTAGCATCAATTTGATGCCACTATCCGTCTACAAGAAGTTGGGGTTAGGAGATCCAACACCAACCAATATGAGGCTCGTGATGGCTGATAGGTCGGTAAAACGACCTGTGGGTATCTTGAATGATGTGTTGGTGAAGGTATCTTCATTTATCTTTCCTGCAGACTTTGTTATTCTGGATTGTGAGGTGGATTCTGACGTTCCCATAATCTTGGGATGCCCCTTCCTCGCAACTGGAAGTGTGCTTATTGACATGAAAGATAATGAGCTTTTGTTCCGAATTAATGACGAAGTGGTCCGCTTTGATATATGCAAAGCCATGAAGCAGCCCAGCGATATGAATGAGTTATCTGTAGCTGATGTTCATCATGAGGATATGAAAGCATTATCTATAGAGAAACATCCTACTGTTGAGCCATTGTCTGCTGCGCCACTGAAAGTTGAGCATGAGGATAATGAAGATTATGAAGAACTTATGGGTGCTCTAACAGAAATAGAGTCTTATACTCCTAAGCAACCGGATTGTGATCCCAAGAATCAACCAACAGCGAAGACTCCCATTGACGAGACACCAACACTAGAATCGCAAGAGCTCCCCGATTATCTAAGGTATGTGTTCTTGGAAAGTAGAAATATACTTCCGGAGAGTGAAGATGATTTAAGTGAACAGCACGTAGAAGCTCTCATCTCTGCTCTGAAGAGATACAAGAGAGCTATGGGTTGGACTATTGATGATATAATTGGTGACTCTCCGGGGAAATGTATGAGCCATCTCAAAAAAGATCGCATGCCCACAGGTAAGCCTCATTGTCGTCTAAATCCTTTTAGAAAACGATCCACCATTTACCTCGATGAAGTCTGAGTACTCGAGGTAACCATGTCGTTCCACGATAATAAATAAGGCTCTAGATGGGAGGCAACCCATCGTTTATCGTTTTTCATTTATCGTTTATCGTTTTCTTTCATTCTAGTACTTGATTTGATTTTGATAAATGAAAAAAAATCCAAAAATAAGAGTTGTGCCACGACCAAAACTAAGGCGCTTGGTGGGAGGCAACCCATCGTACTAATCGTTTTCATTTGTTTGAGCGAATATAGGTGCAAGAAGTAGTCAACAAGGAGATTGATTTCAATTGACGATTTGGACGCATTGTATGGTAAAGTTGGTAAGTTAGGAAGGGTGATGCATAAGGCTATGGATTGAGCCTTTCTCACGCCAAAATAGGCTTCGAGGAAGGATAGGCCTAGGTAAAACTAGGCCACGAACGATGCACAACCTATCCTATAGCCTAAGGTCTCGAAATCTAGTGTGCTATATACTATGCGCAGCCTATTCCTAGGTATGCTTTTGACTATGCGCCGCCTATGCTATGGCATTTGGTCTCAGTATCTCATATGCCATAGACTATGCGGCGCATATGTATACAAATGCCATAGACTATGCGGCGCATATGTCCCATTATGCCATAGACAATGCGCCGCATATACCATGACTATGCCAAGCATTATGCGCCGCATATGTAGCATTTTTGTCTCCAAAACCGATTGTAAATGGGTCAAAACCCGACCCATTCTCTTCCTATATAAAGGAGACTTAGTCTTGAAACACAAACACATTGAAAACTTGACCTAGGCGCCGCATATACTCTCCAAATCATCTCAAAACTTTTCTTTTTGCTCTCCCACTTCACAAGAACATCTCCAAAGGCTTCAATCACGTAAGTACTCTTTTGTTCTTCATCTATTTTTCGTAAGTGCTACGTTGCTATGTATATTACGAATTGCTACATCTTGAAGAAATATTGGTGATGTTAATATGTTTGAATTGTTGATACAAAACCAAGTGAGTGAACATGAACGTTAGGATACTCTTAACTTGTTTCCAACTAGAAATTGATTTTGATGCATTGTTATACTATTTGCGGAATTGCTATAGTCATGAACATTGCATGCTCTTGTCACTTGAATACTTACATGTTGGGATGTCTCGCTCATCGGAATTAGACTTATAGTTGCCTACCAACATAGGAGATTGTGATTATTGATAGAAACTATACCATGATGTAATCCCTATGAAGAAGTCTTGATATACCTAACATGAAAGTATTGAAAATATTGCAAGAAGTGTTACATATCTGAATTTCTTGTTGGAATATAGCCCCTAAAACGTATGTCGATGAAGTCTGAGTAATTGACCACTTTCACTTCACTAGTCTGTACCAACAAACTAAGTGTGGGGTGGTGCCACTACTGCTTGTTTATAGATTGTATCCATCGAGATGATGCTAACATGAACATTTTTTTTAAGTCTCAGGTACAATGGCACCCAAAGCAAGACCACTTCATAAAAAGGCAAGAAAAGAGGCCGAAAAGAGCAAGGAGAACCCTCCTCGCTGCAAATACCTCGACTCACTCTTGGAATTAAGTGGGATACTTATGAGGAACTTCTGAGAATGACGACTCTGATGATGATTCTGATGCAAAGGGTATGACCCCCGACATTGAGGACGAGTCCGACTGACCAGGTTCTTCGTATTTATTCTCCACTGAGGACAGTGTCCCGACTAAGTGTGGGGTGGTGGTATTGCATGCTATACTTCTCTACTCGCATCTATGTTTGTTTGCTTTGTTTTTGTTTTATTTTTTTTAGTAGTAAATTTTTTCTAGCTTCGCATGAAATTATTTTGATAGGCAGCATGAGATTATAACAAGAGTATGTGCTACAATTGTGACTATTGAGACGTTCAGGCTCTAGTTATGACTCATTATGTGATATTGTGTGGTTCAATTCCTTCACTTGTTGGGTCGAGAGTCTATATTACTTCCAAGCAAGTCGACCATGTGCCTTGTGTGTGTGAGATAATCGTATATTCTATGTATGTAGCTGATGCTAGAACTTGCCTGGTATGTATGCAAAGCGAAAATAAGGAGTGTAAGTTTAGGATATGATTTAGGCATTTCTTTGGCAACCCATATTTGTTTACCTTCAGTTTTACCTACCCATGGACATCATCCTAGTTAAACCCTTTTGAGCCTTTAGCCTATTTCTTTGACAACCTTGTATGTAAGCTTAATCCATTTCTTTCAAGACCGTAATTTGATCCAAACTCCTAAGTGCTTTAAAGTGAAAAAGTCATGTGACAACATAAGAGGAAATTGGGTGAGTATGATGCTATAAATTGTAATGGTGCTTGAATGTGTTATGAAAAAGAAAGTGCTATCATAAGAGGTATGTTGTGAAAAGAAAAAGGAAAAGAAAGCTGAAAAGCGAGTTGTGCTTAAAATTGAAAAACAAAAGAGGAGAACAAGGGTGGTAGAATAAAAGAAAGAAAGGTTGTTTGAAAGAAAAGTGTTAATGATACAAAGTGATGTATTAAAGTGTTTAGGAACTTAGTCACTATTCCTGGCCAAAATAGTCCTACCCGTCCCTTAGCCTACATTACAACCATCAAAAGACCTACTTGATCCTAAGCTTAGCATTCTGACATTTAGTAGAGTATTACATTAAGGGCAAGCCTATGGTCATCAGTTGATTCATATGAATTCTTTGTGAGAGCGAGAGCAAGGATATTTTGATACCCATGTTTGAAAAATATGCTATACTTGTGAGTGATTATGGGTACTATAGTGTGAGACACACATGGTTGATGAGTTTTGGGTAGTTATATATGATTCCTTGTACCTTAACGTTTGCATGCGAGTTGATCACCATCACGAGTCTATGCTAGAGGTTAAATTGTTTCTACCTATAATCGAAAAGCTACTCTTTGTTGATAATTGTTGTGCTTGTCTTGACGAATATTTTGTGTTGTTGCTGTAAAACCCTAAGTTGATGTTTAGAAGGACATGATAGTTTGTTCGAGGACGAACAAAGCTCTAAGTGTGGGGTGTTGATGATAGGCGAATTTACGCGCCTATATCAATATATTTTTCCCATATTTTAGCCTAGTTTTGAGAACAAATTAAATATTTCATGCACTTTTAGTCCTTTTTCCTGTAAATGAGCTAACAAACATGATTAGTAAAGTTTCAGGTATAAATGATGCATAATTCAGCATTTTATGGCTTACTTGACGCTAAAGAAAGCTCACGAAGGAAGGAAAGGGAGTTTGGATGCCTAAAGGACCAAAACTGCTGCATGAAAAATCTGTCCTGGGCTAAAACATCAATTCTGAAGACTTTGGGGACTTACAGACACAAAGCTGGATTGTGACAATGATACATTAACCTAGTACAATTAGGTTATGTATTTCATTATTTTATGTGGATTATGATAATGTTACCTTAACCTAGTACATTTGGGTTAAGGATTTCATTAGTCTAGTAGGATTTGGTTATTTATTTCATTAGCTTAGTAGGATTAGGATATGGGTATTATAAATACCCTATCATGCTAGAGATTTAGAATAAGGAGGGAGGAAGGAGGGAGAACACAATACTTCCTTCCATCCCTCACATCTTCTATCATCCTTTTACATCTTCTAAACTCTTCTAATCTTTCCATTAATTCTATTTTTCTTCTTCTACTCTTCCATTCTTAAATTCCACAACAAGAGAATCGTTACTTTGCCTAGGAATTCATGCCTCACGCCTACCACATAAGCTACACGAAATTACTTAATCTTGTGGTATAACAACAATGTCAATCGTGATCTCCTTCGCATTCATGGGTAACTAAACTTCTCTGTTGGGGTTATGGAAGCCGTATGAGATACTATCTATTGCTGTGAGTTTGTGAGTTCGAGGCACGTATATTGCTTATATCATTATTCTCTTCATCTTAATCTACATTCTTTGCGGTTGCAAACACAAGAATACGCCAGTCTAACATTTAACTTGTTCGAGAGAAAAGTTATTTGTCTAGAAAAGAGATAATGTCAAGGTAGTAGGACACCCTTTCCTATTAAAAAGCTAGTGCCGTAACTGGACTAACCTCTTGGAGAATTCGTACCGTTAGATACGCTTTAAGCTCGAGAGAGTTAAAGTGAAATAGTCCTTGTTTAGGTCGAGAGACGCTTGGATTTACCATCGACTACAATCCTCTATAAGCAATTGCATGTCAGAACTCTACACACTCATAGCCAATAGAGACGTATACCTCAGAAGGTGGACATAACCCCAACGCTTCAATTCTCATTGTTTACAACCAACGTAACAATCTCTCTCTTTTTACTTTATTATTTTCAGCTTTTGTTTACATTACTTGCAAAACAAGAATCCCCCCTTCTTACGAGACTTGCACCAAAAGTTTAGTAATTTTACTTACTTGTTGGCCAAGCTATTCCCTGTGGGATCGACACCCAACCCAGGTTGGGTTCTATATTTGATAACAACCGCTTTACACTCCTACGAGAGCTGTAGATTGAGCGTTATCAGATACTAAGATGGTTATTTTTAGGTGGATTACAGAGAAGATAACTTTGAATGGTGAAAATGTAGTCTGGGTTATAGGAGGCCCCAGCATAGTCTTGCAAAAAATAAAGAAGAGTACCCTCAACTTCAAGGGTAAAGCATGATGGTCATTGGCCTGACATCGACTATGACTTACTAAAGGATATGATGTATTGAGCCCGATTAAGGCAACTATGATAGCTGGCTATGAGTTTAATATAGCAGAGTTCTTATCCTGAGAGATGAGGGATAGTCCAGTTGGGGGTGAGAAGTCGTTATTATCTTACCCCTATTGATTACGTAGATATGTTTGGTTGCGAGAGTTTTGGATCTCCCTAGTGTAGATGAGATGATTGAGTCCATGAGAACCACTGATTTGGGCCAGATTAAACATACGACAAATTCTTTGGCCAGGCAGGCAAGATAGGCAACAAACATGTTGGCAGATATGTTCTTATAGGGAGGTCAGGCTGATACCATTGATGTATCTAAGGTAGGTATACAGATGGATATGACACATACAGATGTAGTGGGTACTTTTAGTGCCCCACCACCAATCCGTGAGGTATGTCTTCCAGGTCGTGAGGTATGCCTTATGGTATTATGATGATTTCACAGGCACTATAAACTGATGTAATGGCCATATTAGACACTAAGGTCGGACATATGGAAGGGGCCATGAAACCCTAGCTTGACTTACAGTTTGCGATCTATGACAGACAGGTCCAAAGGCGCCTGGATGTATTTGAGTTAAGGATTACTCGATAGCTAAGTAATGGGAAGACGCTCGATATTACTGAGGTCAAATTTGAGGTTACAGAGATCAAAATGATGGTTATCAAATTATATGATAGACCGGTGGTTTTGGAGCCCATGAATAAGATTGTAGTACCTACAGTCCATGTGCCAAACATTTGAGTGATCCCAAACCCGGTAGATCCAACTGTTAAGAAGACCAAAAAAGAGAAGAGAGAGAGGAAGAGAAAGAGAAAAGAAGAAAAGAAAACAAAAAAAAGGCTAGGGCTGAGAGTATTTAGAGAGAGAGAGTGGACCAGGAGATGAGGGTCCGTGATATGGCATCTGTAGACGGTGGTTCAAGGACACCAATTATTGATAGTGAGGGGGACAATGTTGTGCCCCCGACTATTGTTGATTCTGTCCCGACTAATGGGATGGTAGCTAATAAGAGTGGGACCCGATATGAGGACCCACATGATGATATTGATGTGTGGGTGTCTTGAGGGCCTAAGTATGACCTTTCATCCTTAATTTATTTATTTATTGTTACACTGAGGGAAGTGCAATAATTTTTAGTTGGGGGTGGGGGTATATCTGATTCAAAAATCTGTGAGTAGCTGAAAAGTATAAATAGCTGAAAGTCTATTATGACTTGCAGGTTTTATGGTGATAACAGCTAAAATAGGAAGAAAATCAACGCCTATGGTGGTGGATTATTTTGATTTTGATTTTTGAGAGATTTTGAAAAAAATTATTTGTAATGAAAAATTATGATTTTGATTTTGGAAACACTGTTGATTTGAAATGAGTATACTGATGAAATATGTGTTAAATGAAATTGTGTTGAAAAATTGAGCCCACCAAAAATTTGTTGACTGTGTGATATTTATTTTGGGTGAGACCGTTTTGAATCTTGAAATGGCATTACGATTAGGGATAGAACAATTAAGGACAAATAGTTGCTTAACTAGATAACTAGTACTTAGTAGTGTAACCCAGTACAAGTGCGTGTGAGGTATATTGAGTTCTCGGTGTGTCGGAATCTAGAACTTTCCCGGTTGCTTTTACCTAGGTCTAGGATATTTAAGTAGGAGATGATCATAGGCCCTTTTTGTGTGAGTCCACCTAAGCCTAAGTCCTAACCGAATGAATCCCTTCGATCCAAATATTTAATCCTGAAGAGACCAATTTTTGTTGTTTACACCAATTTCACCTTCCTATTTACCTTGAAATGAACCTATTTTGGCCCTGGTCCTCTATGGACACTATGCATCTCAACTCAGGGAAATTGCCTAAGTTGAGGGTAGCTATTATAGAGGTGTATAGGAGAAAATGAGTATGAAGAAAGTCTGTAGATGGAAAATATTTTAAACTTGAGCAGGTGTGGTGAAAATAAAAGAAAGAAAAGTTACAATGAAAATCAAAAGACAAAGAAAAGAAAAATAAAAGTGAGAAAACCCTACCTGGCCCAATTTGAATGTGCTTGAAATAAAAAGGGAGGCATAAAGGTGGAAATAAAAGTAGAAGTGGAAAGATAAGTGGGCCTCAATAAATGAGTAGTGTCCGGGAGGCTTAGTCATGAGATTAATCCCAAAAGATAGCATACCATCCCCAAGACTACGTTACATGCCAAATAAAGTCCTATAGTGATCCTACCATGACTGTCTGAAAACATAGAAAAAGAACATAAGGGATAGCCTATGGTATTTTGTATAAACTGGTGGTTCTTCATTGTGAGCGAGAGAGTCATTTGTTATATCCCTGAATATATTGGTTTATCCATAAGAAGAGTGAATTGGAATTCTTTTATTGTAAGCGTACATGGGTTATATTGCTATCTTGCTAGATTATTTGGTGAATGTAATCTGTATCTATGCCCAGTTGTTTATTACTAATGTAATTCCATCATCGGATTCCCTCATGTTTCTACGTGTGCTACATCATCATTGGCAGTTTGAATCTTCAAAAGATAAACTTAGAAGGGGAATTACAAGATTGAAATTAAAGTTCAAAATCACTGCCATAGGTAGCTTACGATCTTCCTGTTTAAGCATCATCTCTGTGCTAGAAAATAGTTTTTGATTTTGTTTGCCTGAGGACATAAAAAATTCTAAGTTGAGGGTGTTGATTTGACGTGGATACACAACACTTTCGACGCTTAAAACCATGAATTTATGCATGAACTTAGGATATTTTTGCTGGATATGATGCACATTGGTGTAAATTGCTAGAAAAAAAGGTCTACAATAGTGTTGGAATGAAAAGGGAAGAAAAAGAATTGGAACAAACCAATTCTGATCAAGGTACGAGTTAGCCCTTGAGTTGTAAACACTCGATATGACTCGTATTCTGAATAATATGCACAACAAAACCAAAAGCCAATCTGAAAAACTAAGTATGGGGAAGATATAACTCAAGTATTCAAGTCCTCAACTAGGATATGAGTCGTACAGATAAGTCATAAGCATAACACAACCTAAGCTACCATCCAAAAGTTATAGTCTTAGAAGTATACGAGTCGAAAGTCTGAGTACGACTCGTATAGGGAAGTTGTACATAAACCAGTGATCAAAGCTTGTAAGGAAAGAATTCCTAGGTGGATACGAATGAAGGACACGAGTCGTATACTCACGTACAAATTGTAAACAAAAGTCATATGTTGAACAGTAATTTGATGCCTAGGGAGATCAGACACTGGAACGGATACGAGAAGGTAGGGTACGACTCGTATGATGTAAATGCAAGTTGAAGATTGAGTCGTGCCAACTGCCATCATAACTTTACCTTTTAAATTTTATTAGGATTTTTATGTTATTTTGAGATACTATAAATACCCTAGGGTTTACCTTTTATTAGGTTATGCTCTCTTACGCTTTAATAGAATGCATTACAATACTTTTAAAATTATTCTTGACATTTTGGGTTTCTATTCAATTCAAGACTTTGGAATTTATTCATCTTATTCATGTGCAATTAATTATGTGTTCTTCATTAATAATCATGGTTTCTTTCACAAACATGAGTGGCTAATCTCCTTAACTAGGGTTGTGGGAACCTTGGTGAATTAGCTATGTAGAGGAAGTGTGATATTCATCTATTCTAATCTCATATTAGCTTTAGAGCTTAAGATATCTTGTATTCGCGTCCATCCCTAATAAGGATTTTGTGATTGGGAAAAGATTAAGACAATGATTTAGGATTTCTACCTCCACCTTTTAGTCCCTGTATCTCATCTAATCACTTGATTCTAACTAGTGATAGTGAACTGAGGTTGTAGTAAGGAGCAACAAGGTGATGCCCTGAGACCTAACCAGTAAAGGGTGAAATTTATCTTCATGCCTAACAAGCGTCTAACAATACCTATCTTGTAGACTTTGCATGCAGAACGACAGAATAGTTAGGTTGATCATGAGAAATTTATGAAGTTAATAAGCTAGGGGAACACAAGCCTAGTGTTTGCCTTCTATTGTCTACAACTCAAAAGCACTCAAGATTCGGTCACTATTTCTGATTGATACTAAAATCCCCCAATTTGCTTTCCTGTACTTCTCGTGGATTACATCAAATCAAGCAATTGTTCACATTTTTCCTGTGGGATCGACCTCGACCTAGTTGGGTTATTATATTTGCAATCGACCGCAGCATACTTCTATTTAGAGTGTAGTTTTGGTAGACATCAACCACCCCAGGCTCGGAAGGTTCAATCAACATACCTTAACATAAGGCATTGTCATAATCTATACCTATGCTACCGTCCCATACCGGTAAACAGACATAGGTGTAGACTAGTGATAGGCTATATGCATGTAAGAATGAATACAACAGAATCCATAATACCATAATCATCATCTTCAAAACCATCATCATCATCAACCTCTGACCTTGCCAGGTATATAATCATCACAACATCCTCAAGTCTTGTCGGGTATCAATTCATTATCACAATTTTCTCTGGCCTTGTCGGGTATCATCACATCATCATAATATCCTTTGGCCTTGTCGGGTATCATCATGTCATTATAATATCCTCCTCTTTGCTGGATATCATCACACCATCATAATATCCAAAACAATGTCACATAATGGAGAGCAATCCCCATAAGGGCTAAAGTAAAGTGCAAGCCCCACGAGGGATAAAGTAAATGACAAGCCCCCCAAGGGTTAAACTATATAGATATAAAAAGAGAAACAAGGTAGAGTATATTTTTAGGATTTATTGTTCATCATCAATATCATATCCTTAATAAGTGCATATATAATAGGTGCACGAACTCAAGTCGTGGCTAAAAAAGTATAAATTTGGAAGTTTGTTGCCCAGAGTAAACTTGGGGACTAAATCTCTATGAAAGTGTAGAAAGGTGTCAAAATATCTCGTGATCATAGTAAATAGTAGTGTCAAATCATAGACCAAAATTTATCTCTATCAAACCATTAAAAACATCATTATTAACCTATTTTACACATTTAACTTATTCATTAGGTTAGGCAGTTATTACTGTGAGGAAATCCATTTTAAGGTGGAAAGTTGGCTTTAGCCCTTAGTGTCAACAATGATAAGATTATAATATAATCATTATCATATCAATCATCGATGCAACAATCATGAATGTACCGAACGTATGCTTGTCATCACCAACATTCAACTATTGGAATCATAAGCATCATATTGCATCTTTCTTTGTCCTATACCGGAGAGATGTGTATATACATATATACACACATATATATATATATATATTCAAAAACTAAAACCTTATCCTTTACAAGGATAATTACTTCACAGATATCCAACTTACATCATAACACGGCCTTTGGCCCAATAATGAGTCTAGAATAATCATAACATCATAATAACGGCCTTAGGCCCACATACGTATCTAGAACTCATATCAATAAAAATGTATATAAACCATCTCATATTTATAAGTCATAGCATATTCACAAGGCACCAAATCTCCATAAGCTATGAAGAATATCTATGATCATCTCACATATAGAAGGCATCTCACTTCTAGAAGGAATAATGCATCAATAAGCTTAACTCATAACTATGAGGCATATCAAATATATGAGGCATCTTATATATATAGGTCATGTTTCATAACAATGAGAATAGAACGTCTCTATGGACCAAATAACATGATTAAGAGGAAATAACATATCCAAGGGTCCAACATCATGTCTAAGAAAAAATAGCATCTCTAAAGGTCGAATATCATAACTATGAGGAATTAACATCTCTATAGTCCATTATTTATAATCTGGGTAAAGTCATCACAAGTTATCAATTCACCCAGAAAATCTCATAAATAAGGCTCGTTAGTCTCTACTTGGCCTAACTGATAACACTCAACTTATACGTCAATTTAGTGCAAGGCGACATCATCAATATATTTACCAAACTTTAGAGTCGGGGTCGAATCCACGAGGAATAATGTGAGTGGCGATTAAACTAATTTGAAACTATAGCTATAAGTTGAATTCAAACAAATGATATGAAAAGATAAAATGGGGGTTTTTATTGATTGAACAAAAGTTATTAACACTTTAATTTTCCTTAGAACTTAAAGCTTAAATTGTAATATTTCAAATCAGTGATATAGATAAACTAGAGTTGTGATCACTATGATTATTAAATCCTCATTGAATGATAGTTGTATTACTGGATTCTCATGGCTTGTGGAAAACACCAAATTATCACTTTCGACAGTCCATCTAAGTGTTTCTCAACCTACCTAGATGTTGAACTCCCTAATTCTCTCGAACTTTGGAAATCATTCTATTCATACTAATCTTATCTCGAGTTGATCAATCTTGTTACAACATTAATCATTAGATGAGAACTTAACCTTCTCAAATCCTCATTGATAATTTTCTACCTTTAGTTTATTTCTCAGTTCGAGCAAACAAACATAAGGCTAGATCTATTTCATGCTACCAATATAAAACAATCATTACAAATGAATTATCAAGATGTCCCCACAATCACTCAAACCCTACCCAACTATTAAATCCATGAAGGAATAATCATAGATCCCACAACCCTAGTTATGGGTTTTAGTTCCACATGAGAAAGAAAGCGATAACAATAACTGAATTCATAATTCAAAGTGATTAAACTTACAAAAGATGTAATCAGAAATCGATTCTCTTCTAAAATTCAAGAAGAATATCCCACAACTAAATCAAAGAATTGAAAATTGAAATCCAAGTTTAGAGACAAAAGAGAAGTAAAGTAGTCTTTGGAATAAGTTTGAGATGCTTAGACCTCCCCCAATGAAACCCTAAAAGCTGCTATTTATATCCGTAATTTAAGAAAAATTTAAAATTAAAATTTTAGATTTTTCTCCTTAGCTGATGACATGTCTGACGGCTTATCAGAGATCTGATAGCTTATCAGAATATTTCGTCAGACATGATTCCCATTTCTTGCCTTCTTCTTATGTGTGACGACATGCTTGACAACTTATTAGAGTTCTGATAGCTTATCAGAATATGTCATCAGGCATGCTTTAAATTTTTGTCTTCTGCTTCTGAGTGATGGCATTTTTGACAGCATATCAGACACCTGACAGCTTCTCAGACATGTGACGACTTATCAGAATTGTCATCTCTTTTTCACTTCAAGTTCTCAAGAACTGCCTAAGCCTGACGACGAGCCTGTCGGCTTATCACAACTCTGATGGCCTATCACAGGTTGTTGTCACTTCTTCCAGCTAAATCTCATTCTCTGTCTAAGGCTGACGGCAACTCTGATAGCTCATCACAAGGATGATGACTTATCAGACAAGTCATCAGCTATACTTCCCTCTCTACTTTCTCAGAAATCAACTCTTTTACTTCCATTATTACTGGTTCTCTTGCATCTTGACTTTTACTGCAATATCAAAGAGAAAAAATCCAAAATGACAAAATTTGCTTAAGACTTTGCAATTATTCTCAGTTAAAAGCCTCAAATATTTTAGCATCTGCTCACACATCACTAACATCCACAACTAAGTGCACAAGGGCTAACACGAGTTTCGGCCTAAGTGGGACAGATGATCTCACTTCTAATCCTCAATTCTCATATCTGTCAAACTATGACCCAAACTTGGCTCAGGTATCTATCTCATCTTTTAGGTGTCAAGTAAGACATAACCAATCCTAAGAGAGGAATTTTGACTAGGAATATGGACATTTAAGTTAACTCTACCTAAATTAAGGTTTCAAGATCATAACAATAGCCCAAATAAGATAAAATATACTAATCATACTTCCAATGCTAAAGCCACATACCAAACCTAGCATTGTATCATATCTAATATATGAATTAGTTCAATCTAGGTAGGATGCAATAGGTTTCTAAAAGGGTATAAACATATTACCTTAGTGTCCAAAACACTCATCTAGTTCCCAAACAAAAATGATTAAGACTAAGTTATTCTACTCATAATCAAGCCTAACATTCATATTCATATGCCATATATAACACGCATCATCTTCAAAGAAGAGTAGGTAGAAGCCTACCTTAAAGCAGAAGTGTGAATCCTTACATCATTCACCAAAATCTCATCTTCATTTCATAAGCCCAAAATTCCATCACACTATCAAAATAATAATCTACTTATTAATATGAGTCTAATTATACCCATATTGCAATATTGTGCTTCAGTCCAACAACGATACTAAAAACCCCAAATAGGTCCCACTTATGAAATATTTGTTTTTATAATCAACCGAACACTCATACGTCAATAATTGTCACGACCCAAGGCTACTCCCTAGTCGTAATATGGTGCTTAAGGACATAAGTGACCAAAAGTTAACCCACTATCTAGTACCTGATGTGAGCACTGACTAAAGTAATATTAAGACATCATGTGAGAAAGTTAAACTGATAAAAGTTTGTTAAGATATAAAACTAAAGCAAATACCAATATGTTTAAATTACGGGATTTTATGTCCCCTAGCAGGATTTTATGCTGGCCTAGTGCCCTGTGGCATATCAGACTCAGATACTCTAACCCTTGCAGAAAACTCAGGTTGGGGGCTTCCTCGTTGAGTCAATGATGGATTCCATATAGCCCATGGAATATCATACTTGTAGAGGTGTGCCACCTAACTCAGAAGTAATACAAATATCAGAACTGCATTAATAAGAATATTTTATGGTTATAAAAGAATTGCCCATGTGTTTTAAACTATATCATGCATGATGTTTCATGACTTGCTCTCATCTATTTCATATATATATATATATATAAATTCATTATTTTGGATTTCTCTATGTACCAGTACAATTGTATTAACCCCCTACCTTTCAGGGTCTGAGGCTCAGTCTAGAGGTCCTGCTAAGCCATAGAGTTTTCAGACAGAAGTGAAGTGTAAAATGGTGAGCCTTCTTTATTTCGGAAGGCCTATGTCTTTCAAACTTTGTCATTTATTTTTGGTTTAGGTCCATTGGGGGACTTGTCCCAGTTTCAGAAGTTGTTATTTTTGTATGTAGTAGAGATTTCGCTGACTGATTCAAATATTATCTAGATGTTGTTGGATTTCTTTATTTATTATCAAATTGAACTCAGAGTATGACCATGGTTTCGTCATGATTCATTTTTTGCATATTTTCTTTATTGCATGAATGTTGTGCATGATTACCAGATAGAGAAGGGTATCTAGGCCTTCGTGGTTCGGGATGCTTGTTACGGCCAAGGCCCCAGCTCGGGTCATGACAAATTTGGTATCAGAGCATAGTTCATGGTCCCAGGGTGTCTGCGAAATCATGTCGAGTAGAGTCTTATTTATGGGTGTGTAGCATTCCATACTTATAAGTAGGAGGCTACAAGGAGTTTAGGAATGTTTCTTTTTCTTCATGTTCTAGTTCGTGCTATAGAGTCAGAATGTTCCTTTGTCATACTCTAGTTCGTGCTATGGTGTCATCCGTATGAAAGTAATGTTATCTCGATTCTTTCCTTACTCTGATGTTCTTAGATATGTCTCATTGTTGAGGTGATTCAAGTACATAGGCTTAGAATCTAAATGATGTGGTCTTCTTTGATTTAGTTATATACGATTATAAAATTGTGCAAAGACTTGAGAGGAGTCCGTTAGTGCTTCAGGTATATTGATTCTAGTGTAAGCTTTGATCCTTATGAAATTGTGCTTTTCATCCCGAGATATTAAGTATATCCAGTCCCTTTAAAAAAAAATTTGTTGCAAGGAATATTGTGTAGCAGAATGTTGGAACTGTATTCCCTCCCGAGTAGTAGTATAAGTTAAAGCATAAGTGTCATGGCCTATTGGTAGTGAGATTAAACCAAGAAGTTGGTGATATAAAGTCCCAAGATTAGAAGTCAGAGTAAGGAGGACTTTTGTTTTGTCTAAATAGATATTTTAGTTGTATAATTGTCGAATGAGGAATGATTTGTCATTTTATATTGATAGACTGATGTGGTAGTAAAATTTGTAGATTGCGACGTATGCGATAGAGAAAGTGTTTGGCAGTGATTATTATCTATTCAAAATAGGGAAAGAGTCCAGAGTGGATAGTTACGGTGGTTACAAAAATCCCTTATAGGCTATGAATGAAGACGGTTAGATTAGCCAATAATTTATGATTATAGACTCATTGTTGTTTGTGGAATTTGAAGGTAGTCTAAATGTATGCTTGGGTAAGTAAGTATTATGTGAGAAAGTAGAATGTGTGGATAAGATCGTAGTGGATTATAATATAAGATTAAGGTTGATCATGTGTATTATGTGACCTTACCCCCTTGACCTTCTTTTCTTTAGTGGTTGTAAACTAGTACTTCATGTGAGAAGGTATGTAGTAGATTTTAAACTGTAACAGTGATGTCATGGAGGGATTGTGATTGTAGGTAGTAGTTAAATGAAATGAGTATTTTGAGATGATTTTCCAATTTGATGGACTAGTACATTATGTTGCATTCTTTATTGGTGATAAATGATTGATGCTAGACTATAAGCTTGAATTTTAGATGTAGAATGTGGTGGTAAGAATAGTAGCTTAAGATTACTGATATATGTTTTGTGGGAATTAATTAGTAGGCTTGATGTGATTTGTGAAAGAAGCCTAGGTTGATAATTGATGAAAAGTTTAAGTGGTAATTGTGAGGTATATGTGTATATGAGGACTAGTGTTAAAATGATGAATTGTGGGTGAGTCATTAAGTGGATAAGGGCGTAAGTAGAATAAAAATGAGTTGCACCCCCCGGTAGTATGGCATTAGGTAAGATTTTATGATATAAGTTATGTGATTACAGATTTAATGTTATAAGGTTAAGTAGTGGAGAGTGCATTTTTATGTGACAAGAAGTGAGGTTGTGTATGCTCATGAGACTACGAGTTGTAAGTTGTTGATGATAGAGGATAGCAAAAATTAAGAGTAGCATCCTTAGAAAGCAATACCTCTAGTGTATACTTAAAAAGGAAAAGTTTAGCATTTACGTGCATAAGTGTTTTGCATACCTAGTTTGTGTTCCTAAATTTATGGTACAGATAAGTTTGGGGAGTTGTTGTATAGCGTTATTTAAAGTTGAATTGAGAAAATATGAGTGAGCAATATGCGCCTTTGGTATAGTTTTACAAATTTTGTTAAGATGCAAATTATGTGATTAGAGGTGTAATGCTGAGTATTCTAAGGAGTTGAAGATGAAGTGTTGTGTGCCTAGAAGCGTGGTTGTCTATGCCCTTGATAACGTTAGCCATAAATAGATGACTTTAGATTTTAGAGGATGTTAGGATTCATTCACCTGAAGGGGAATCTGAGACTTCATGGTTCGGGATGCTCGTCACGGCTAGGGTCCCAGATCGGGTCGTGACAAAATCTATGGAGGGGAGTTTGTCTTCATGTGTATGTTGGTACCCCTTTGTGATTAGGTGTATGGATATAGGGAGGCTCAGTACTTTAACTAGTCTCCATGTTCCTTGAATAGTTGGCGCATCTCATTTACGTGAGTATGGGTTGTAGGGTGATGGCTTTTGAGGCTAATGAAAGTAAGAGTAGTATTTCCGAAAAAAACAAAACCTACAGAGTATAGTTTATTCGGGAGAGATTAGCGGTAATGTGTGTGGTAGTTTATCTCTCGTGATAAGAGTTGTGGATATATATTTGAGGAGAGGTTATGTCTGCAAGTCTAGGATTATGACTTTGATCTATGGGGGAGATGATGATTTAAAGTAGTTCTTAAATCTTCTTATGGTGTCAAGTTTCAAGTAAGATTCATGATAAATCTATTACAATTCAAGAAAACTCCTCCTATTCAGTCTACGAGGTCACTCTATTAATGCCTTACGTTATGTATCCAAGTCCTACCTATGTCTAAGGTTTGAGCACTCTATGTAACTCATGACATGTACCGACTTCAAAACTAGAAGAAATAATGTCCCTCGATGATCCAGTATTCTAAGTATCCAAGCTCTATGTTATGTTGCTCATGAATAATAAATTTGTGTCCCAAATCATGATTGGTTCTAAGGAACTATTTTTTTCGTATGTTAATGATTCATTTTATGTCGAAATTAGCCAAAGTGATAAAGTTGTGCGAACACATGACTATTTCAGTTCTGAAAATGGGAAGCGATAGCTTGGAGTAGAAGTCCTTGCCTAAATCATCGACTTCATGAACTCCACACTCATGTTATAAGACTCATGATATAAGCTCTAATGTTTCTCACTATGGTTGTCCTAAGAACTCGTGCTATGTTGAGTTTATGCCAGAACGACACTCCACTTGTGATCCAAACACTTGATATATGAAACACTTTGTGATTGTACCATATCTTCAACTCAAGTCCTACCTTGAGTATGGCAACAAGTATATGTTATAATCAAATTATGTTACTCCATTTCATGATGCTCTTGCTCAAATCCTTTAATGACCCTCTGTATGCTAGTATGATGGTGGTTGTGAAAGCATAGAAGTGTGTTAGGTGGGGGAGTAGATGTTGCTGTAGGTAAAAATTTCGATGCGATTTCTTGAGCTAAGGTTAGAAGAGCAGGGCAAAGAAGGAGATGAATTTTTTTTACGTGAAATAGTTAGGAGGGAAATATGTGGTGAGAATCTTAGTGAAAATGATTGAATTTGCAGGTCTTAGTGGAGATTTCCATGAAGTGGGGTATAGTAGCGGTAGGCTGAAATTTTGTGATTTATGAAAACACAAACCAATGTTCCATGCGGTTAGTATTCTTTGAATTAAGACTTGAGGTTGTGGGATTATAGTGATGAGGTGAAATGATTTCTTAATGTGATGTAGAGTATAGGGTCCCGTAGTTAAAATTAGCACCTTTTTCCTCCGAGTTAGGCTTCAACATAGAAGTATTATATGATGGGGCACAAATTCTTGTGGTTAGATGTGTTATGGGAGAATTGTAAATTGGAAATAATAAAGTATGTATATTAATGTTGGGGTATAGACATGTAGTATTACTAAGTTTAAGCCTTTTCGTTGTATCTTGTAAGATAGATAATGTTAATATTCATATGTTCTGCAAAAAGCTTATCTCATCTCTTGTACCAATCTTAATAGGGCCTAGGACTCTTAGAAAAAGTTATGTTTTACAATGTTTTGATCATGTTCCATAAAACACATGCCAAGATCATGTCGATGTCAAGTTTCGTTATCTCAGGTTTCATGCTTACCTGTTTCCCTAGGGGTTATCATGAAGATCGTGTGATACCTTTGCATATTTTTGTTGAGGAAAAATGTTCAAATCAATTATGTTCTTTATTTTACACTTTTAGAGCTTCAAGAAGTCCCTACCGTCATTCGGGGATGAATGATCCCAAGGGGGAGATAATGTAACACCCCGTACTTTCGGGCTAGAATTTAGACCGTTGTTTCTATGCGTATAAACCCGAACTAGATGATTCCTTGTTGATATATGTGTGGTGATCAATCCTATAGTGTGGGAATACCTTTGAATATATATTAAGGTCCCAAAAAAATCCCCTAACTCTAAGACGAGTTGAAAACATTTCTAGTGATTAATTTTAGTGGATGTTTAAACTTGGGTCAACTTCCATCGATGTATATAATGAATTATAGGGCCTACTATATATCAAATTAAAGGTCTTTGAAATAGATTTCCAACGATACCAATTTCACATTAATCCAACATTCGAGCAAAAAGTTATGCTTATTTTCGTGAGAGGTAGTAAGGGTGTACGATTGGTTAGGCGCCGCCCAACCAAACTTAGGAGATTGACAAGGTGTCACCCACCCTGGCTTATGCAATAGACTGGGCGCCACCTAAGTCATTGCCAAGTGCCAAAAACACTCTGTTTTGACTTATATCAAGGGTGTTGAAGTCATTTCACACCCCTAAACCATCCCTAATCACTCCAAATTGTTATAAGGGATTTTTAAACCCATTATTTACAATCCCTAAGACCTAAATCATCCAAGTTATGATCCAAAGACCTCTTCCATTTCCAAGAACAAGATTCAAGTGCTTTTCATTAGAAATCAAGGAATTCAAGCTTAAAGGTCCAATCTTTTTGCAATTTCGTCGTCATTAAAGTACGTGGGGTTTTCCTAAAACTACATAGGCATAGTAAACTCTTCTTAATCATGTTAAAGGTTTAGAAATCATGAACTTACAAAAAAAGAGTTTTGGATTTACAACTAGAATCATGTTTTTGAAGCCCTTGATAATATTGTTTTGGCCTTTAGGCCTTCCCTTGAAAGTGATTTGAGTAGTATATATGTGTGTATGTTTTGAAGTCTTGAAATATGAATTGAGAGCATGAATTATTAAATCTTTCCCCCCTCCCATTGTGTTACTACTTGTTTTGCAAGTTATGGGTTTTCTAAATTGCATGATTTAAAGAATTGATCAAGAGTTTTATTATTTTATATGAATTTTATGATGATTGAGAATTGGAGAGGGGGATATAATCTTGATTTAAATGCCAAATGTCATAATCGAAGGAATTTCAAGAATGTTTTGAGAAATTGACCACCACTTGTTGGAATTGTTGAAAAAATGAGAATCTTTGCATGGTTTTGACTTATGTTTTAAACATGAATTTTCTTATACTATTTAAATGATATGGTGGTCTGAATTTTATGTTTTGAAAGAAGAAACTAAGATATGATAACTATGGCTCAGAAGCATGACTTGCAAGTCTTGGTATGACGATACCAAAACAAATAATGCCATAACAGACACAAAATATAATAGAAATCAGGTGTTTACTCAAACTTACAGATTTTGAACTTAGAAGGATGAATGTCTAGAAAAGGCTAAAATTTGGGCATAAAGAGACGTTAGGTGGTTCCCTGAAGAGGGCACGAGTTCAGATAACTCATTGCCTAGAACCGTGTTTTGCCGATACAGGTTATTACATCCCCTACCGAGATTTTACGCTGGCCTAGTGCCCTGTGGCGTATCAGACTCAGACACTCCAACCCTTGCGGAAAACTCGAGTTGGGGGCTTCCCCGCCGAGTCAATGGCGGATTCCATATAGCCCATGGAATATCATACTTGTAGGGGCGTGTCACCTAACTCAGAAGTAATACGAAGATCAGAACTACATTGACAAGAATGTTTATGGTTATCAATGAATTGCCCATGCGTTTTAAACTATATCATGCATGATGTTTCATGACTTTCTCTCATCTATTATATATATATATATATATATAAATGCATTATTTTGGATTTCTCTGCGTACCAGTGAAATTGTATTGACCCCATACCTTTCAGGGTCTGAGGCTCAGCCTAGAGATCCTGCTAAGCCGTAAAGTTTTCAGACAGAAGTGAAGTATGCAGTGGTGAGCCTTCTTTATTCTGGAAGGCCTATGTCTTTCAGACTTTGTCATTTATTTTTGGTTTAGGTCCACTGGGGGCCTTGTCCCAGTTTCAAACAGTAGTTATTTTCGTATGTAGTAGAGATTTTACAGACTGATTCAAATATTGTCCAGATGCTATTGGATTTCTTTCTTTATTGTCAAATTGAACTCAGAGTATGACCATGGTTCCGTCATGATTTATTTTCTACATATTATTTTTATTGCATGAATGTTGTGCATGATTACCAGGCAGAGAAGGGTGTCCGGGCCTTTGTGGTTTGGAATGCTCGTTACGGTTAGGGCCCCGGCTCGGGTCGTGATAACTAAACAGAAGCAGCAGCAACCACAACAATTGTTGTTGTTGTTGCTTCTGCTACTACTCCTGCTGCTGCTGCTGCTCCTCCTCCTCCTACTACTTCTACTATTGTTACTGTTGTTGCTGCTGCTCCTACTGCTGCATCTGTTGCTTCTCCTACTACTACTGCTGCTACTACTACTACTGCTGCTACTACTCCTATTGCTGCTCCTGCTCCTCCTACTACTACTACGTACTGCCACTAATACACATTTTTTAATTATTATTATTATTATTATTATTATTATTGCCCCTACTACACATAGTAAGTACTACTACTGCTACTGCTACTGCTATATCTATTATTATTATTATTATTATTATTTTATTATAGTCTCATCTTTAATATAATATTTAAATAAATTATATTCATATTCATATTATTATTATTATAGTCTCATCTTTATCATAATATTTAAATAAATTATATTCATAAATATTATATAACATTTAAATTTTAAAAAAGACAAGTTTATGAAAGAGTAGAAGTTTATTTAGAACTCATCAACTATAAATTTCTACTATTAAACTAATGAAAAAATAGTTATGATAAAGGATAATGTATTTTTAAATTCAAATATTTCTAATACTTTGATTCAAAATTTAATAAAATTTTATTGCAATAATTAAATTTTGTCCTAAAAACTGCCACGTGCTTCTCAATAACTTGTCACTTGGCTAATTGCGGTGCTCCGTCCTCTACTTTATAATATGTACTAGTATACGTACCCGCGCGATGCGTGGATAATATTAAAATATTATTTGTAATTACTTCATATTGAAATGTCTCGTTCGATCATGTTAAATCATATTACTCACATTACTTTTGAAAAAAAGTTCAACTATCATATTATTTTTTGATGAAATTTGAAAAGAAAAATTATTACCTCAAACTCCATCCCCCCTCCCTTCTCCAATCACAATTTTAAAAAATAAAAAATAAGATAAAAATTCTAACCCCCCCCCCCCCCCCCCAAAAAAAAAAAAACCCCAACTAAATTATACAAAAAAAGATCATTTAACTGGAAAAATAAAACAATTAAGATTCATCTTTTACTTTATTACACCATCACATCCCATCCCCCTACCTCTAACTAAATCTATATGAGTAAGAACAATTTTGTAATTGCAAAAAAATAAAAAAATTAAGTTTCTTATTTTCCTTTGTTATATTGTTTATCATTTAAAGATTTTATATTGTCAATAACAATTTTAAATTTTTATAATACTGTCCCCCCATCTCTTTTGTTTAAAATTTATAAATAATATATTTCATCTAATTACTTGATTTTATACCATTAGAAATCATGTTACCTTAAGAAAAGTTCAACTATCATAATATTTTTTAATGAAATATGGAAAAAAATTGTTCATAAATTTGAACATAAAAAAAATTATACCCATTCTTATCAAGCTAGCAATAACAACAAAATCATCACTAAAAAAATAAAAAACAATCCCAAGAAAACTTCTTCATAAATTAAATAATAGAAAAAAATATTAATTTGAAGTCAATTATTATCGGTCCACTTTTTATATTTAAAGAGTATTATCATTTGTAATGAGAGATGACAAACTGCGAGAAATGAATAGAGATAATATCAATAACTTCAATTTATATTTCACAAATTGCTACACACACATATATTATGTTTGTTGCGCCCTATTTCGAACTGATCGAAACAGCACACGACATATGGTGGCGTTTAATGACTCTTAAGTTTTGAAAATTTATTCTTTAGAGTCGCCACCTAAATTTTTAGAAAAATTAGAAAAAAAGCATTTTTTATTATTGAAGACTTTGTTTTAGTCTATCAAAAACGTTTTGAGATTCTGAGTAAGGGTTTTGGTTACTCGAGGGGAAGGTGTTAGGCACCCCTCAGAGCCTATCCAAAGATAATTCTTACACTCAGTTTAGGAAAATATTTTTAAAAATATTTATTTCGTTATTTGCTAAAATGACAATAGTTATACAAGTATTTATCAAATTAAAAGGAAAATCCAAAGTATGTAAATGTACACTTATGATATGCGGATATGTCACATTGTATTCCAAAATATATATGCAAGGTTCAAAACGAGAACAGAACGTTAAAGTTGACCTTAGTATTTTGTTTATAATTTTTACTAGAATATAAAATTTAAAAGTATGCAATGCTACGTACATAAAGAGATTATTTACGAGGTAAAGGTAAACATGACTTGTAAATCGTAAATTATTACGTAAGTCTCAAAAATATGAAAACTTGTCTACCTCGAGGATAAAACCTATAAATAATATCAAATACGTTGACATACTAACTTTTCATAAAGTGGACTCGTATATTCTTGAAAATAATGATATTATCCATTTATTTTTTAAAAAAATCTTGCAGAGGTAGTAGTTAAAAGTAATTAAAGAGAAGGTAAGATACGCATATGAATGCATAGTTGGAATAATGTGTATTTAATAATAATAATAATAATAATAACAATGATAATAATAATAATAATAATAATAATAATAATAATAATAATTTGATTTAAGAATTATGAATGAATGGAAGTAACAGTAAGACATTTCATTAGTGTGTACATATACATACCTTGCGCTTCCTTTTATTGTTGTCTTGTTGGGGTCTCTGAATATAGAAACTAATATGAAGAATTGATTGAAAGTGGAGAGGACTTCCGATAAAATTTAAATTATTCGACTAAGTTGGAACTCATAAATAATCTCTTCTTTTTAAGGAAAAAGAAAATGTGGAGATAGTTTAAATTTTATTCATTTGTAAGAAAAATTAGACTCCCTTTTATTTGCAAAAGATATTGAGGTTATGACATTAGTTTCATTTTATAGAAATATATTTTTTAGGGGAATAATCAGTCTTAAAAGTTTAACTCAATGTTGAAATTGCTAAAGGATGAAAGCATTAACGCAACTCAAAGAAAATTTACGAGTTCAAAGACAATATCAACACGATAAGCAATTAACAAAAATTCAATAGTCAATACTAATTAAATACCATTAAAGTTTCAAACAAAGGCAACATAGAATGAAATATTAAATAAAGAGAAGGGACTAAGAGATACTAGACTCCTAGTGGGATTCGAGCTTCTATTTTACACGACTCCGATGCTTTGCAATCATCCTAGTAGTTGACCCGGTATTTGGGTAGAAATAGAGTTTCGATTAAAACTCCCGCTCTCGAATTACATGAGACAAATAAAAGATAAAGAATTAGTAATCAAACAAACATTTAAGGATATGTATATATGACCCAACATTGGTCTAGATGAAATAACTTAACATAAATGACAACTAACAGAGAGAATAATCCGAGAGTGACTCCGAAATACGAGTCCTAAAGAAAATATGATATTTTACATTCTAAACTATCTTCTAAGTCAAGCTTTATTCTTTCTTATTTTTCAAAGAAAACAAAAGAAACACTGCAAACATCACACCTCAAATGACAAACTAAACAATCATAAAAAATTTCAAGTTGGTCTTTCAAATACTTTTACACACACTCAATACTAAAATAACATGGCAAATCTCATTTACAAACTTTTATCACTTAATCGTATTCAGTAAATATACATATTCTACTAACTAATCCCATCATGATAACTTATGTGACTTAATGTAAACATGGGACTTTACACATATTTAGTGATGATTACTTAAATATAGTTTCTACAAAATAGGCAAATATTGATAGTACTGAAACTTTCAAATCCGAAAGACCAACAAGAACACTATAATCCATAAGATTTCTTTGTTTAAGAGTTTTAGAACATAATTGACAATTAGCTAATCTCTTCCTAGTATTATTTATTTCTCTTCTAGTTATTCATTCAAAAGCAAAGGAAATATTTCTTGTACTAAACCATCACATAAAAAAAAACATCACCAGATCCATGACCATAAAATCAAGAAAACAACCCATTTGAACCACATTCAACAAAATGCTGAGGTGGGTAATAAGAAAATGGCAAATCGCACAAAAATTATACCACAATATTAGACGAGAACCGCCAAATGTATTATCTCTAAAAATAGATGCAGAGAATATAAGCAGCAACAGTGATACAAGATTTTTACATAAATTTCTTTGCAATTTTATTAGTGGATGAGCAGGGCACGTGTGGTCAATATTGGAACCATAGGAAAATTGATTTTAACTTTTAGAAGAGAATATGATACTACTTTGACTGTGATGATGAACAAACTATACACCTACTACCCATCAAAAACCAATGCATCTCCACCCATTCCCAAAGGACATCGATGAAACAAACTTGACCAACATTCATACGCAGACTCAACGTCCAAAATTCATTAACAGTTTTCAAACCTCAATCCGACTTTATCTACAAACCCACTTGTGACCAAAGCAGTTTAATCCACAAACACCCACAACAAGTCTACAATAATCCCAAGAAGATCATCATCATATGTTCAGAGATCGAAAGAGGATAACAAGATGGGAAATGAATAATAAGAGAAAAAGAAAAAAGATTTGTACCTTGGTCGGCGCAGCGAAACTGGAATTTCATGTCAAGTGGTTTTCAACGATTAAACTCAAACCCGAAAAATACTTACTCTAGAACCAAATCGAAAAATTAACGGAGAAGTGACCAAATAAAAAAACCCACTCTAAACGGAAGCAAGAATTTTCGAAACTCTATTTTTCTTCTAAATTCCACTTCAATTTCAAATCCCTTTATCTCAAAGACCTCTTTTTCGAATTTTCCTTTTGACTTTGAAAAAAGACAACCTTTTTAAGACCCCTTTTCACTGCGGTTTTATCCAAATTTCCCCTTGTTTTTGTTTCTTCTTCTTTTACTGATTTTTTTATTATTTTTCACCAATCTCAAACTCCGAGTTTTGAAATTCTCTGTGCTGGTATTTATACCCAAAATCTGAATGTGAAATTCTGAATTTAAACACAAGAGAGAAGTTCTATCGGGTGAAACTCCATATGTAGAAAATCTCCATTTGAAAACCAAATTTCACAGCCTTTAGACCTCCCCTTTGATGAATTTCAAACTTTAATTACTCAAATTTGAAATTGTTTTTGAATTGTTGCACCAAAGTGGGACCTGTTCTTTCTAATTTTTGCGGATTCGATGGGTTGGACGTTTAAGAAAAGGAGAGCTTTTCTGGAAGGTGTGGCAGCCGCGTCTGCGATGGCCGTAGTCTATGGCGATTATGGTTTTCTAGTTTGAGGGGTGAAGAAGATAGGTGGAGAGGAGAATAGAGAAGAGAGAAAGAAGGGACAGTTTAGGTTGCATTTTGGGAAAGATGGGATGGTGATGTATGAGAGCATGGAAAGGGGAGATGGAGACGTGACTCTATCTGTTAGGAAAGTGGTGTTTCACGCGTATTTAATATTTTGGGAAATAAAAGAAGTCTGGTGTATTTTCCTAATTTTGTTGACTGAAATATGGGTCGTCCGATCGTTTGATCGGACGGTCCACATTTTAATATAAGAAAAAAACAAAATTGTAAATTTATATATATATGGGAAAATATAAAGAGACTAATATTTTTTTATCCGTCAGGTCATTTAATTGGACAATTTAAAATCAACAATAATAAAAATAAATAATAAAAAATAGTTAAATATATAGAGTACATATATAATTATAAATTATAAGGTTGGGAATTTCAGATTTATGGGTTAAAAATAAATTGACGGGCTAGATTGATGGGTGTTGGTTGAATGAAAAGATGAAGAGAACATAGATATTGGACTGGATTTTGGGCCAATTTTTGGGCATCTTGTTTGAAATTTATAAATGAAGAGTTGGGTTCGGATGAAATAAGTAAATTGAAGTTGAATTATTTTTAGGCCGAATACTCTTTTCCTATTGAAATTAAATTTATCGATGCTTTCTGCTACCCTAAAATTATTTTTAGTTTAACGTATACAAATTACAGACATAATTTGTATAAGCGTCCAAGTTGATATTTTTTTTTGTGATTTAATATTAACAATATATATATATATATATATATATATATATATATATGTGTGTGTGTGTGTGTGTGTGTGTGTGTGTGTGTGTGTATGTGTGTAAAAATAAGAGTATAATAAAATATATGTAAAACCAAGAATATAATAAAAAAATGTATACTTTAAAAATATATTTTATGTAATAAAATATATATATATATATATATGATCACAATATTTCCCAAAAAATAAAGTTAGAAAGGATGCGAATGTAAATACTAAAAGATATATATATTTTTTATTCATTAAAATATTTAATTAAAATATTTTATATTATGATGAAAAATAAATTCCCCTTTTATTAAAATTTGTAGAAATAGAAACAGAAATACGAATCTTATTTTTTGTTTAATTTTTTGAAAATTATTTAGGACCGAGGAGCATCGGAAAAGTAATTAAGGAAAAAGGGCGAGCCAAAATTGAGTGTCAACATTTTCTTTGAGTGACCGAAGATTTAGGTGAAAATCTTTGGGAAATCACGTTGACATAATCAATTTTGTCTCGGGCAAAACAAAATATTTGGAAGATTATGGTCGAGCTCCGATTTTTGAGTTGTCTACATATCTCAGGTTTCACGAGAAATTAGGCCATTTGTAGTTTGAATTGTAGCAAAGTTTGATGAATATCAAAATTTTCCCCAGTGTAGAATTATGGTGACACTGGGTTCTTTCAAGGATGATAACAAAAATTTCAGCACAAATGAAATAAATACGGGTGCACTTATCCCTGAATGGTTGTTTGGGATAGGTAGGAATGAGAAGGCATTGGGATAGCAATATTTGCTGAGAATTTAAGAGAAAAGGGAATCGTGAATTTTCAAAAATTGCCCTAGTGTCGGATTAAGAAGGTACTGGGGAATGACACTAAAAATTATGAAAATAAAAACTTACATCGAGTTGAGTTGAGTTTCTTCGCTGAAATCTTTGACGTAGCTAGAGATGCTTGACATTACGCTAGCTTGCCCAGTTTGCTGCTAAGAGGGTAGTTCCACGTTGTACAACATGATCCTGTAAAATAAGTAAAGGGGTGAAAAGTACTTGTTGTTCAAAATTGTAAATAAAAATAGTAATGTAAAAAGTAGAGTATAGATATTTGAGCAAAAGTTGGCGTCTCCGTCATGATGAGTGAATGTTTTGTAGGTATTAGTTGGCGATGCGTCTTACGCTGTAGAGATTTCTGAACGGTGGGGTGATTAATAAAATTGTAAAGTTCTCCATTTGGCAAGACAACTTGCGGGAGAAGTAAAATCGTGTTATGCCCTATTGTTGGGGCGGGCTTGCCCTGTCCTATTGTTTGGGGAGGATTTGCCCTGTCCTATTATTCGGGGCGGACTTGCCTTATCCTCTTGTTCGGGGAGGACTTTTCCTGTCCTATTGTTCAGGGTGGACTTGCCCTGTCCTATTGTGCGGGGCGAACTTCCCCTGTCCTATTGTTCGGGGCAGACTGCCCTATCCTATTGTTTGGGGCGAACTTGTCCTATCCTATTGTTCGAGGCGGACTTCTCCTGTCCTATTATTCGGGGCAGATTTGCCCTGTCCTATTGTTCTGGGTGGACATCCCTTGTATTTATTATGTTAGAGTTTTGTGGACAATTGGTTAGTACTTGATGGCCAAAGCTTAACAGGAAAATCCCTTTAATGTGACTTGCAAAAAATATTTAATTTCTTTTAGATCCAGAAAGTATTAGCGAATGAATTGACAAAACCTGGCCTCCTGGTTTGTGATAGCGATATGATGTTGAGTTTCTGATGGAATGTTGTAAGATACTGGATACGTGCTTCCTTGAGTACTATCGATACCTGCAAGATCCGAGAAGATTTCTCAGATTCTTGAAATAATTATGGATAAATTGATGATACCTGGGTGTTTATATCGTGATGATGAAGCATCACTTGGGCTTCCAAGATATTTGAACCTTTGTTGTAACATCGTTGTTCCTACACTCAAAGAAAGTTTCTTAGTTTGGGAAGGGGTGTTGATTTTGTGTTGATCGAGAACTCAAACTAGCAACAATCTTATCCTTCAATCCTTTGATAATTGATAATCTATTTGGTAGATTCGGAATATGGAGTAGTGACGCTCCCTAACTCCACATGATGTACTTATACTGGTATGTCTTCTGGTGGGGACTTTATCCATCTTGATCTTCGCTCTTAGACTTCTGTCAAAGCGATGTGATCGATGTGGCTTGAGATGATAAATCAAATTTTTGAAAGGCTAGAGAGAATATTCTATTGATATGAACGAGCCTGACTCAAGCTGCCTACATATCCTACAATAGGAATCAGGTCAAAACGTAGTTCTAGGTGAGGAGCATTAAGAAATTTAGCCACTAGAGTGGGTGGGTGGGTGGAGAATGGTAAGATTTATAATGATGAGATTTCCTTCAAAGGCTCATTTGGTCATTTTAAGTAGTTTTTCTTAGGTAAGAGTCTTCATCATCCTATCGTTCTTTTTTTGCGCTGCAATTAGCATAAAAGAATTCCTTATTTCGATCGATGCTTTTGTAAATCAAGTTTTGGAAATTTCTATCCCAAGGTTGGTTCTTCGTGGCATGATTTTGAAAGCAGTGCACGTGTTGTGTATGCTATCTTCATATGTAGTCTCGATGACTTGCGTTTTGATGGAAGCAAGAGGCTTGGGTATATACATGAGTCTCCCTTGCGTAAACTCTAAATATTTCTTGGCGCCTCCTTGACGGTCTCCTTGTCTTGTAGGCGTCTTCGTATATGAAATATTTTGGGTCCACTACAATTATAGCATCAACAAATTTAGACGTCATTTCACGATTGATGTATTATTTGTAATCCAAGCTTCAGTGCTTTTGAGCATATTTTGGAAATCCTTCTTGGGATTGTGGGTATAGATTACTATTCTAGGATTTTCTTTCTGACTCTTTCATAAGTAAGTGCCACTTGAAGATTTGGTTGACCTTTTTATGACTGGCACAATGAGTGTTCGATCCTGTGGCTGATCGTCGATGTGATTCAAAAGCATTTGGATTGATAGTACTTTTTAGCAGTATTTGTAGAGAAGATCTTTGGTTAAGTGGTGGAAGTGCCTTTTGTATTGACCCTTGGTGTATTTCCCTCGATATTATAGACAAGTTGTACCTTGTTGATACCTTGTAGATTTAGTAATGACTTGAGTTATTTGGTATGAATCAACCTTATTTGTAATACTTTCGAGTTGAACGTCCTAGCGTTCATTGATTTTTGGAGCGTCTTCTAAATTTGCCCTAATTTTTCAGAGGGACTTTACCAGACGATCCTTTGTCATGGATCTACGGATTTGAAATCAGACTTTCAGATTTTAAGATTTAGAATGATGTATGTTTTAGAAGCTGTTAAGACTGGGCATAAAGAGACATTAGGTGGTTCCCTGAAGGAGGCATGAGTTCAGACAACTCATTGCCCGAAATCGTGATTTGCCGATCCGGGTATATTATATTACGCTGGCCTAGTGCCGTGTGGCGTATCAGAAATAGAAAATCCAACCCTTGAGGCACACTCGGGTTGGGGGCTTCCCCGCTGAGTCAATGGTGGATTCCATACAGCCTGTGAGATTTTAGAATTGTAGGGGCGTACCACCTAACTCAGAAGTAATACAAAGAACAGACAGTGTATTGGCAAGAATGACTTATGATTTTCAGAAAGTGCCCATGTGTTTTTGAGAACTGTTTATGCATGATGTTTTAACAAATTTCTCTCCACTATTTCACTTATATAAAAGTTTTATTTTGGATTACTTTGCGTATCAGTACATCTGTATTGACCCCCCTCCTCCCTCCACGTTCTGAGGCTCAGTCTAGGGGTCCAGAAAAGCAATAAATTTTATCAGACAAAGTTGCAGTGCCCAGTTGGTGAGCCTTCTTTATTCCAGAAGGCCTATTTACTTTCAGAAAACTATTATTAGATATGGTTTCGGTCTACTGGGGGCCTTATCCCGGTTTCAGACAGTTGCCAGATTTTTATGTAGTAGAGATTTCGCAGATTGAGTCAGATGTTATTTAGATGTAGTTGATTTACAGTTTCCATACTTATGATGAATTCAGAATTGACCATGTTTCTATAGCAGATTATGTTTCCGCATCTTCTTTTATTATATGAATGTTGTGCATGATTACCAGATAGAGAAGGGCGTTCCGGGCCTTCATGGTTCGGGATGTTCGTCACGGCCAGGCCCTAGTTTGGGTCGTGACAAACTTGGTATCAGAGTACGGTTCATGGTCCCAGGGTGTCTACGAAATTTGGTCGGGTAGAGTCTTGTTTATGGGTGTGTTGCGCGCCACACTTATAAGCAAGAGGCTACTGGGAGTTTAGGAATGTTTTCTCTCTTTGTGATTTAGTTCGTGCTTTAGAGTCAAAGATAGAATTGTCCCCTAATTAGTGATCTATCATATTTCAGAAAACAGTCATTCCTCCCCATCGTTCCAACAACCAGGATACTCAGGATGATGAAGTCCGCCCCACCCATGGGATACGGATCCGAAATAGAGCGCACACCTCAGAACCTATTTCTACTTCAGGAGTACCTTCAGTCCCGACCAGTCCTCCTCGAGCTCCAAGGACAAATGTTAACTGTCCTCAGTCTTCTCAGAGGGACATATCAAATGCAGAATTCAGGCAATCCATTCACATGTTTGCACAACTGGTAGCCGCACAGACTCAGAGGTCAGAGGATACTGGGTCTGCATCTGTTACTTTGGAAGCTACTAGGGTAGGCCATTTTATGAGGATGAACCCACCTAAATTTTTGGGCACTAAGGTATAAGAGGAGCCACAGGAGTTCGTGGATTAAATGGAGAAGATTTTTAGAGTAATGCATGTGGATCAGGTGGAGGGGGTTGATTTAGCAGCGTACCAAATTAAAGATATAGCGAACCAATGGTATAATGAGTGGGATGAGGCGAAGGGTGAGAGTGTTGAGCCCACAGTTTGGGGCGAATTTGTGGAAGCTTTTCTTGACCGGTTCTTTCCTCTAGAGTTGAGGGAAGCCAAGGCAGAGAAATTTATGAATCTTAAATAGGGGAATATGAGTGTCCAGGAGTACACTCTAAAGTTTAACCAACTGGCTCATTATGCACCAGAAATGACAAGTAATATGAGAGCCCGGATGAGGAAGTTTGCATTCGGCCTTTTCGATGATCTAGCTCTTGAATGCCAAGTGGTGATGCTAAATAGGGATATGGACTTTGCTAGTCTGTCAGTCCATATGCAGTAGGTAAAAGAGAAAAAAAAGAAAATTGACAAATCTAGAGAGAAGGACAGGTAGGCAAAGAGAGCCAGTACAGCGGATCAGAACCACAGTCAGCCACAGAGCAGTAACTGGGGCAGTAAATGGCAAAAGAAGAAGTTTTGGAGTAACGTACAGTCTGCAGCCAGCGCCCAGACCCCCCATTGATAGACGATCTCAGAGTTTTCAGACTAGTCATGGACGCTGGGCTCAGGATACCCAGTCATAGGGCAGTATGGCTCAGCAGTACCGCCCTTATCCGCGGTGCGAGGCTTATGGTAGGTATCATCCGGGAAGGTGTCATCTAGGACCATTTGTGTGTTATTCTTATGGTCAGAAGGGTCACTTTCAGAGGGATTATCCATCTTCTAGGAAGAATGTTGGTGGGACAAAATCTTAGGCAAATTCCTCCACATCACCATCATCTCAGAAGGGCGCCATATCAGCTGCCGGGAGCGGTCGCAACCGGTTATATGCTTTGACTAACCGTCAGGAGGCAAAAACCTCACCAAATGTTGTCACCGGTACGTTACGAATCTTTTCCCGTGATGTATATGTGTTTCTTGATCTCGGGTATACCTTATTTTATATGAACTCGTATGTGGCTGTTGGTTTTAGGTTTGAGCCCGATGTGATTTCTGAAACCTTTCTCTGTTTCCACTCCGGTGGGTGATTCAGTTGTGGATAGGAGGGTGTATAAAAATTGTGTTGTGTCTATTCTTAGTAGGGATACTGTGGCAGACCTCATAGAACTTGATATGGTTGCTTTTGATGTTATCCTAGGGATGGAATGGCTCCATCAGTGTTATGCCACACTAGATTGTAGAACCCAAAAAGTTACCTTTTCTTTTCTGAATAATCCAGCAATAGAGTGGGAAGGGAACTCTTTAGCACCTATAGGGAACTTCATATCTTACCTCAGAGTCCATAAACTTATTTCCAAGGGTTGCTTGTATTATCTTATTCGGGTTAAAAATTCTAATGCCGAAAGTCTTCTTCTTCAGTTTGTCCCTGTAGTAAATGAATTCTCAGAAGTTTTTCCAGATAATCTCCCAGGAATACCGCCTAATAGGGAGATAGATTTTGGCATTGATGTGTGCCAGATACCCATCCTATTTCTATTCTTCCATATAGAATGGGTCCTGCAGAGCTAAAAGAGTTGAAAGAACAACTAGCAGATCTCCTAGATAAAGGTTTTATCAGACCTAGTGTTTCGCCCTGAGGTGCACCTGTACTCTTCGTGCGAAAGAAAGATGGTTCCCTGTATATGTGCATAGATTTTCGTCAGCTGAATAAGGTCACTGTTAAGAATAAACATCCTCTTCCTAGGATTGATGACCTCTTTGATCAACTTCAGGGTGCTAAGTGTTTTTCTAAAATAGAACTTCGTTCGGGATATCATCAGTTGAAAGTTAGGGAGTTAGACATTCCTAAACCATCTTTCCGAACCAGATATGGTCATTATGAATTCTTAGTCAGGTTGACAAATGCTCTTGCAGCTTTCATGGACCTAATGAATAGGATCTTTCGTCAGTTTCTAGACTTTTTGGTCATAGTGTTGATTGATGATATCTTGATTTATTCCAAAAGTGAGGAGGACCATGCCAATCACCTCCGAATTATCCTCCAGAATCTAAAAAATCATAAGTTGTATGCAAAGTTCTCCAAGTGTGAATTCTGGTTAAATGCTATTGCTTTCTTGGGGCATATTGTGTCTAGTAAGGGGATAAAGGTTGATCCCCGAAAGGTTGAGGCAGTGAGGAAATGGCCTAGACCTACGACTCCAACCAATATTCGGAGCTTCTTGGGTTTGGCAGGTTATTACAGAAGGTTAGTAGAGAGTTTTTCTTACATAGAGGCACCACTTACTAAGTTGACTCAGAAAAAGGTAAAGTTTTTGTGGTCTGACTTTTGTGAGACATTAAATTATCTTTCAAATTCCACGTGTCTTGCCTTAATCTTATGTACCGACAAAAGTTAGGTAAAATTTCCTAAGGACCTGTCTAACTGTCAGTGACAAAGACTCAGGCAGCGAGTCATTACTAGATGTAATGAGTTATTATGTATGAGTCGTAGCCACTCCGGTGAGGGTCTCACATTTTTTTGCCTAGTGTAAATGAGTCCAGCTCATGACTCATTATGAGAAATAATGTGTCATTTCATGGACCCGTTGCCACTAAATTAAGAAATCCAGAAAATTAAGTCTTAGACCATGACTGCTTTTTACGACTCATGATCAGACCTAACAAGTTGTTAGGAGAGGGAGCCATTTCCTTAATAGTGAGGGATCAAAACTCAAGTCCTTAGGTCATGACTTAAACCATGACTCGTGACCAGTCATAATGAGTCATAGGGTGAGTCATGACAACTAGAACTAGAAATGTCTTCACGATTTTAAAAGGGTCTTTTGGTAAATTCCAATCCCTTTTAACCCTAAACCCACGTTGTTTGGGGACTCCAACATCAGTTATGGAGGGATTAACTTACCTTAACACCTATTAAATCCCAAAATCATTACACTTAGCAAAAGGGAAGTGATTCTCTTCTTCCCCAAAGGAAACTAGGATTCTCCAAGTTCAAGCACAAGTTCCTAGCAATTCCCTAAGGATTTCACTTTAGGTATGTGGGATTTCATCAGTTGGTTCCTTCTGCCCATTGAGTCCTAAAAAATTACTAAATTTGAAGTAATATTCCCTTTCCCTTGAATTGTGTTCCAGGTCAAATATGAGTGTTCCTCAAATTCACCTAGTACCTTAGTTGGGCATCTCTATTTCTAGGAAGATACCAAAGATGTAGTCAACTTCATACTCACTCTTATGTCTAAGATAGTGAGAATTAGTAAACTAAATCCATTAATTGTCTGTTATTGTGTTGGTTTCCACATCTCTCTTTCAAGGATGATGTGGATTCCAAAAGTTTACCCAAACCCCTCTTTCATGGATGGTTTGAGCTTTCAAGAGTTTAGGGCTTTCACCCACAAACCCATTTTTAGTATTTGGGGCTTTCACCCACAAATCCTAACCAACTTATTCAAGAAATAGTAGAACCCATTATTAACTAACTAGCATATACAAAAATACATCACAACCCACAACTAATTGCACCTTAGTTCAACATAATCCCAAGAAAAAAAGATTTAGTTACTCGTGAAGAAAAGAATGAAACATATACCAAATGGTTTGTTCAAGGCATTCATTCTTCACAAATATCAAATTCCAAATCTCCAAATCAAATTTTCAATTCTTGCCTAATTTGGGGTTTCATTTTCAAATTCGAAGTGTTTCTAGTCACTAGAATTCCAAAATGGGAAAGGGTTTTAAGATTTTAAGGGTTTTGGGTCGGTTGCTGAAAATTACAAATCTGCCCATGGGCCTAATCCTGTGTTGTTGCGATTAAACATGATTTGCTGTGATTGCGACTACTGGACTGCTTGTAGATCAACACGATCGCAGTTGGTGACCATCTTGACTGTCCGTGATTGCAGCCCTTAGACCACGATTGCGGTAACTGAGGCCTATTTATGCTCCAGGTCTTCCAGCTGTACTTCCTTTCTCTTCTTTTGATCCTTTTTAGCTCAACTCCACATCTTTCCATCTTATAACTTGTATTCTTGCAAAATATGGATATTAGTGAATTTAATCATACATATGTCTCATTTATAAATTTAAATCATGGCAATGTGCATGAATGTCGAGTGCAAATGAGTGGTAAATTCACCGCCTATCAATACCCCAACTTAAAGCTTTGCTTGTCCTCAAGCAACACTACCTCTTACCATGCGACTATCATATTTATGCCCATATTGAATGACCTAAATGGTCATAATGACTTCAATCTTAGTTAATACCACAATTTATCTCTTCAAACATCGGCAAAACTATTTTAACAACACCCCTCAAAATAAAACGCATTTTTTCAAGGATGCAAGAGACTTTAAAGAGCAACCACGAAACAATCATTAATACTCTAAAAATGACTCACCTTTGACCTCAACTAAATTATAATCCTTTTTTCCTTATTTTCCAAGAGATGAGAAAATCACCCACCTCAACTTATTTACATGCCTCCTCACAAGAAAGAAAATTTCACACACTAAGTCATCAATTATGCAACAAAGAACTTAAGTGTAAAACACATATGCTCTCTTAAGAACTCTTGATACTAATAAGTACCATGCCATAGGTGTCCCTATTTTCAATCGCCACTGCAATGAAAATACTTAGTTGGAAATCATGAAGGGCTTTTTGATCTTGTAATGGAGGTTTGGGGTAAGGTACGATATATTTTAGGAACACATAGCTATACCCTCCTTGAACATCTACATTACACTATCCCATACAACTTTTAATAATGGGCCACTTCATTTGTTTTCACTCTTTACACATATGCCTAATTTTTATTTCCTTGGTTCACCCATTTTTTTAGTTTCTTTTTCTTTCACCTTTTGTGTTTCTCTTTCGTTTGTTGGATCCTTTCCTTTTCTTATACATTTGTTCTCAATAATTAAGCTTATAAGCACTCACTTACAACTTTGTAGCATAAAGTCACTTCTTTCAATCATCACCACCCCCAACTTAGGCTTTTAGCATCAAGTTGCAATTTTAAGTTCAAGAAGGGTAGGGTTCAAAAGAGAGATAAGATTAAAAGGCTCACAGTGTGTAATATGTTTGCTAAAGAAAGGTTTCAAGGGTCAAAGTGGGTAACTAGGGATAACATCTATGCAAGGGTAGGATTTTTAGGCTAAAGTTGACTTCCAATGTCACAAAGATGGCCTAAGATCATCTCCCCAACCAAGTACGATAAAAATTAGCCTTGAGAGACTAATGGGGCAAGTTCTAGATGGTACAAGTACACATGAGATTTGAACAAATAAGCTCACCACACAGAGAATGAAATTTTTTCCAAGGAGGATCAATTTCCCCTTCCACTAGAGATAAAAAATGGAGTATATCTCAATTTTCACATGTCAAAATTTCAAAGTCACAAAAAGAGAAAAAAATTTGTTACAAGGATGCTCACGTCCATACCCTTGATTTTTGAAAATTTTTGGATAGAGGGGGGTGTTTACTTTCCATTTGCACCACACATAATTTTCTAATTATGGCACTAACCCAAGCCTTGATCTCACATTATGGTTTTTGTATGGGACAACAAACCATATGGCTACTCGATGTTCGCCATAGGTATAAATGCAATCCCAAAATCTAAAATGCTACTAGTACTCACACATCTCTTGTATTTGTGACTTCGATACCACGATTACTTATACTTCCCCTGCATCCGTGGCTTAAAACTCGATCACAACGCTTTCTCCTTAATAATGTCATCACTCAATCTATCATATGGAAAGGCTCATCTGATATTGCCATAAGTAAAGTAAAGATAAAGTAGAAATCAAAGGACAAAATAACTAATCCATGCAAATATGGGCACCATAAGAGTGTCCGAATATTACAACCTAAATAAAAATAAAAATCATCAAAAATAACTACAAAATATTAATAAATATCAATGATACAGACCCAAATCAAATAAATACAGAGACAGGCACCCCCAACTAAAAAGGTAGCAGTGTCCTCACTATATAAATAATCAAGCATAAACAGAGATAAGGGTGCTCCCTGAAACGACATTAAGAGCTGCTATTACTCCCAGTCTCTGCATCATTATCAGCCTCCTCAGAACCAGACCACTTGACTGGGGCATCATCATCACTCTCCACTCAGGATGTAGGATGTCTATCATGGCATTTTAGGACCTTTAAAAGGCCCTTCACCCCTTCCACATCTTGTTGAAGAATCTATCTCTCTTCTTCTCCCTTATGACCATCTTCTCAGGTGCAACCTAAAGATCATAATGTGACACTGCTAAGGATTAGTAGGATTTCTCACTCCTTGTAATGGTATCTTTATACTTCTTTTGGAACTCCTGATACTTTCCATAATCGACCTTTGACACATATGAATGTCGAGTGGTAGAGGGATCTCCGATCCTGGGAGTAAACTTGACATGAGATCCCTGATGGCCATAATATCAACTCTAATATCCTCAAGAGGCCTTCTAGTGGAGGGATTATAATACTTAGGCTTATCACATGTCAACCTCTCTAAGTCGATCTTTCTATTCTTGATTTTTCCGGGTGCGCCTTCTCCTCGAATTCTCAAGGGATATATAAGGGTACCAGGGTGAACCTAAGTGTCACCAGAGTATTCTTCAACCCTATCTCTCCTATAAAGCTCATTTATCAAAGAAGAGAATAAGATATATATACCACCCTAGTTCATGAAGATTTTATATTAGAAACCATGAGTTGACCAACATCCAAAGGAATGCCATTTAGAATGCATGTGAGCATTCGAGCCCTCAAATATGGGACTGATTTCATGTGGGTGCAAAGGAAGACTTGGATACATATTATGTTCAACCAAATCTGATCCTCAGAAGTAAAGTCATTCATATAGATGTTGCTCTTGGTTTCCATCCATGAGACTTCCTTTTTGGGACACAATCTTTCCGCCAACCAGATCCCTAGCTTACACCCTTTTTCTTTGAACACACCCATGTTTGAATGTGGGAGCCCATAGATAGCATTAATTTGCTCTTCCACAAAGTTCACCATTTTCCCTCGAATCATGATAGTCATGTTGGATGGATCCGAGAAAAACACTATACTAAGGTTGACATAGAATTCATGAACCCATTTCTGAATTTCCTTACACAGATCTGGGGTAAAACACCACCACCTTGTAGCCTTAAGACTATCATGAAATGCTGAAAGATTTTTATGCACATTATCCAAACATATTCCTCTTTCCGAGATCATCTTTGTCCTTAGAAGCTCACCATAGTAGTGATTATGGCACTTGGGTGCCATGAATCAGATGTTGTCGTATTTATCCATGAGATTATCTTGAAAAAAAATATACAACATAACAGATCAATCATTGACATTTTCATGCACAAACTATGTTATATTATCCACTAAATCTATTGGATAGTTGCCTGGTAGTGTTTGGACAAAAATTTGAAGTTCAAGGTTTTTGTGCAGGGCAGAAAATCACATTCGGTTACTGCAATCGCGGTATCTGAGACCTATTTTGAACCCATTTCCCATGTTCCAAACTCTTATATTCTATGCCTTAAGCATGTTCTATAATAGGGATTAACATTAAGACCGTTGAATGAGACTACTAGGTACTCGATTATGCCCTTAAACTGTAAGACCCATTAGTGAACACTTAGTCGGGCAATATTTCAAGAACTTGGTGTGCATTCTTTATTTGTATCAATTTCATACATATTTTTGGGTACTCAAAAATTCCCTACTTATATGCACACCATGTTCTAGCAGCGAAACACCACACAAACATAGTTGACTAATATTTAAGCACGAAAATCTTAATTTCAGGCCTTTTCTACAACATGTATCTTATGGCCTTTTTTCAATAATCAAACCTTATATTCAACACACCTATCGGATAAGTGTGCAAGAGGGATGCAAGGATGCTATTAGAGTGCTCACAAACTTACCCAAAAATGGGTCAAATTAGAGAGACAAGTTGGAAAGAGAGTGTGAGGGAAATGGGGAGTTAGATGGGCATATAGTTGAGGTAGACACGATCACAGTCAGAGTACGCATTCGCAGACACATGGGTGACCGTGATCGTGGCCTAGAGCCCATGATCGTGGTAACTGAGGGCATTTTTGCACCCTTATTTTCCTCTGTTCAGCTCATTTCACATTTGGACATATTTTCCCCTGTTCAATTCACAGTGTAAAAATTCCATACTTTCCCTTTTTAATCTATTCCAATGCACACAATAGTGCCACAAATGCATGGTTATTTAATTTCCAAAGCTAAAATCTACACTACACAAATAAAAATAAAGGATACAAGCCTCTTTCATGTCATTTATTGGTTGCCTCCCATATAGCGCCTTAGTTTACGTCGTGGCATGACGTCTTCTTTAGTTATTATGTAAGGTCCTCAAGTGCCCCCTCATTTACCTCCTTGACTTCAATATCAATCATTGATATCATTTGAATTTCCACATGTTGTTTTTTTTATTTTGTATAACCGAAAGGAGACCTCATCTTCATTCTCTCTAACATATGTATTTCAATGGTGCAAGGGATGGTAGAAGCTCTGGGGTCTTCTTTATTTTCCGCAATTTTGCTACTTTGATAGCACTACAACTATGTGTGACTTGAATTTTATCACCTTCAATGAGCTTTTTCTTTGACATAAACTTTTTCATGAGCTTATAATATCCTGGGATCTCTTGAATTGATTCAAATAGTGGGATATTTATAGAGTGGCTAAGCTTGGCCATGAATTTTTTGAGTTTATCACCCTTCTCTCTTGTTTGAAACCTTTGAGGAAATAGGGGAGGGACTTGTATTGTAGGCATCACATCGCTTTGTGGTTTCTCATTTTCACCACCTCTTCATCAATTTCCACCTGTTCCATTTCATCATCTTCTTCTTGAGATATTGGTGGCTCTTCTTTTTTCTTAACCTTAGGCATATTTTTACCCAAATCTTCTTTCAAGTGACCACCAAGGGTCTTCCCACTCCTAGTGTCTATTTCTAAAACTTGAGCTTCATTATTTGGGTTCACAATAGTGTCACTAGAAACACCACCCTTTGGCCTAATATTCAATTGGGTGGAAATTTTCCCAATTTGAGTCTCCAATTTCTTAGTGGAGGCGGAGTGGGCACCACAGTTTGATTAAGTTGTGAAAAATCACTTTTCATTTCACGGACCATTTTTTCTGTTCTTCCACTCTCATCAAAATCATTGCTAAAACATCTTTAGCTTTGTATTTGTTAGTTTTGACTGTGCTACCATCTTTGTTCTTCTCTCGATCATAAGGAGAAATATATCAGTCATAATCACGATCTCTATACCTCCAATCCCAATCACGATCACATTCACAGTTCATCCAACCTTAATTCCCACCTTGCCTTTGATAGGTGAGACGTGAACCCCACGAGTAATTTTCCAAGTACCAAATCTCCTCATATAGATTTTTTACCTTCTTAACATCTTTATAGGCTTTTGATTCTACAACATTCACTGCATTCGCGGGTGCAACCATCATATATTTTGTCAAAAGCTCTAGTTGCATCATTATCTTAGCCATATTCTCCTCTCTTCTTCATCTTATTTCCTTTGTTCTTTGTCAACAAATGATGTATAGGTAGAACTCCTAGGAACCTCGGCATCTTGGGTATGACATCCCTGGTTTTTCTTGGTAACCTTCTCAAGAAAATTCATTGCCACAAGATAATGAAACTTCATAAGAGAGCTCCCCGACGCGCTGTCCACCATAATTTTGTTGAGTGGATAAAGAGCATGGAAGAAGATTTTGATAAGCATTTTCTTTGGGAACTCATGGTTTGGGTATTGCATTAGTTCTCTATTTAATCTTTCCCACACTTCATATAAAGGCTCAAAAAAAGTTCTAGGATCATAATGAGTTCCACTGACCTAAACCCCTTAGATATATGCTCAATTCTGGACAGAAAGTCATAAGGAACCATGTAATTTATGTTTGGAATAGATTCCATTTTGAGTAGAATAGCTACTTCGTTCCAGCCTTTCTCTTTCTATTTTGAAACACTTTCGGGCTCTCTGTTCAATTGCCTAAAGTTGATGATCTCATCCCTCAATTGGAGAATTTTGGATAGTGGGAAATATCGATCAAACAAGGCTATGGTGAGTTCATCCTATAAAGTGATAGAACCGATTAGAAGATTTTGAAGCCATAATACCGCCTCTTCTATTAGAGAAAATAGGAAAAGACGAAGCCGGATGGACTCTTGGGTTGTGTGTACAATATCAAAGGGTGCACACACATTTACAAAATTCTTCAAATAAAGGTTGGGGTCCTCATAATCTTGCCCCCCCCTCAAGAGTCTCTTCATTTGCAAAATATGCACTATGATACTTGTGACATGAAAGACACCGTTACCATGAATAGGTGGGATACAGATGGTACTTAAATGCCCAAGGTCATTGAGTTGCCCCTCATCATTAAGAGGGCCATCAAAAGACCCAACTTGACTATAATTGTCACTCATGGATCCTTTTATGCAATGGATATCACCTAAAAGGAAATGAAAACAACAACCAAAATAAATATTCAGCACTATAGTTATGCCCTAAGAAGAAATCTATACTGGACAAGTGAAAATTAAATTTCACTCCAAGGCAACGATGCCATTTTGATAACGCTCATCCATATTACATGAAGTAGTAGAGGACAATCATTATCAATATCTCAACTCTTGTTGAGGTTGAATCCAAAAAGAGTTAAAAGTGGAATTCTAGTCTTATGGGTCTTAACACTTACTAAGAAATCACCCAAAGTGCAAATAGAGTTAAAATAATGATTTAAAAGGGGGGTTTGGTTGGTTTTGGGAGAGTGTGTGTCAGTAGTAACTCAATTTTACAAACTACACAACAATTGTAATTTAACTTCAATATAAAGAGAATCTGTGGATTATGTCAACCTAAGGGCAAATTAGGTATGGATAAGTGTAGATTTGGTGCACATGAAAGTTGTTAACAATAGTATAGGCTAGGTCTAAGGTCCTTGAGGCTGTATTGTCAACTAAACCTCAAAAATTTCACCTATTGAACCTTTTAGATACCTAAGAAGTGTGTTAATTATATTCACCTAGTACCTCAATTGGGTATCCCTATTTCTAGGAAAACATCCAAGATGTAGTAAACTTCATACTCACTCTTATGTCTAAGATAGTGAGAATTAGTAAACTAAATCCATTAATTGTCTACTATAGAATTTGTTCCCACATCCCTCTTTTAATAATGATGTGGGTAACAAAAGTTCAACCAAACTCTCTTTCAAGGATGGTTTGAGATTTTATGAGTTTGTGGTTTTCACCCACAAATCCATTTTGAGTATGTGGGGCTTTCTCCCACAAATTCCAACCAATTTAGTCAAGCAATAGTAGAACACATTATCAACTAACTAGCATATACACAAATACATTACAACCTATAACTAATTGCACCTTAGTTCAACATAATCCCAAGACTAAAAGATTTAGATTCTCAAAAATAAAAGAAAAAAACATATACCAAATGGATTGTTCAAGGCATCCATTCTTCACAAATACCAAAATCCAAATATCCAAATCAAATTTATATTTTTTCCCATTTTAGTGTTTCAATTTAAAATACAAAGTGTTGCTCATCTCTTGAATGCTCAAAATGGGAAAGGGTTTTATGATTCTTAAGAGATTTTGGGTCAGCTCTAAAAATTATAAAACTATTCCTGGGCCTAATCCCACGTTGCCAAGATTGCACTCGATTTGCTGCAATTGCAGTGACCGAGATTGCGGTGACAACAATCGTAGGTAGATCAATATGATCGTGGTTGATAACCTTCTTGACTAGTGACAATTGTGACCCTCAGACTACAATCATGGTAACTTAGTCCTGTTTCTATTCCAGGTCTTCCAGCTGCACTTTCTTTCTCTTCTTTTGATCCTTTTTAGCCCAAGTCCAGATCTTTCCATCTCATAACCTGTATGCCTACAAAATATGGATATTAGTTCTTTTAATGATACATATGTCTTATTTATATTTAAATCATGGAAATGTGCATGAATGTAAAGTGCAAATGAGTGGTAAATTCACCGCTCATTAAGTCACTTCCTAGCTATTACTAATCGAAATGGTAAGGCTACTAGTGATCCTCCTATGCCTATGGTTGATAATATGAGGAAAAATATTGTGGAAGTTGATAATTCAGTTGAAACTAAATGGAAAAATTGGTGACTGATGGTAAAGTGTCTGAGAATAAGAAGGCTGCACCAGTATTGATACCCATTTTGCGACCTCCTCCACCTTCCCCTAGAGGTTGAAGAAGAAATGTGAAGAAGGGAAGTAATATAAATTTATGTCAATGTTTAAAGAATTATCTATGAAAATCCATCTAGTTAAATATTTGGAGCAAATGCTTAGTTATGTTAAGTTCATAAAGGATTTAGTTGCTAAGAAGCGGGCAGTAATTTTTGAGCGTACTGATAATATGACACCACTGTAGTGTCATTTACTTGTATTCTTTAGTTAAAAAGTAGGAGGAGCCTAGAGTTTTCACTATTCCTTGTATTATTGGGTCCTCTAATTTTGCACAAGGATTATGTGATCTGAGAGCTAGCATTAATCAGATATTGCAAGTTGTATACAAATAGTTGGGGTTGGAATCTCCTAAGCCAACCTTAATGAGAATATTGATGGTCGATCGTACTGTGAAGAATTTATATGGTATGTTGTGTGATGTTTTATGAACACTACAATAAAAAAGCTTTATTTATGATCAACATATTGGGACGAGCTGATAATCTCATCTCTAAAAGTATAGATATTGAGACAAGATTATATTTTGGTCCTTATTTATGTATTTTATTGTGAAGGTAGAAAATATGGTCCTAAAAAAATTTAGTATGTGGTCTCAAATATTATACAATTTTTAGGCATGAGCGGGAATTTTTTTTTTCTTTTACCAAAAATTAAAACGCCAAATCATATTCTAAAAAATTAAAACACGCTCCTTTTCTGAAAATTAGTCTAATCCCAAATTAAACCCTAGAGCAAATACTAATCACTCCCACTTTTCTAATTTTCACTGATCTGCTCTCCGTGATCTCAACGAGAGTGAATTTTTTTCGCAGCTCTACCCTAAATCGAGGAATTCCAAGGTTTGCCTCACTTTCCAATCAATCAAGTTGTTGTTTTAATTACATAAGCTACTAAATTTTTGCAGTAATATCAATTTTTTCCTTATTTTCCAGTTTCCACTGATTAGCTCTGCCTAATCTCAACGAGAGAGTTTTTTTTCTTGCAGTTGTAACCTAAATCAAGGAATTTCAGGTAGTACTTGCAGTGTGGAGAATCATTTTGAACACCGTAGAAGTTATTGTGATTAAAAAGGTATTCATTGGTTCTTCCCTAAAGGAAACTCTTTTTTCTTTAATCTGTACTCTTTTCGTCCATGCCCGTTGTCACATCTCTGATTGTGTTAACTTCCTCACCATGTGGATATTCCTTGAGAACTGTTTATTTAATTTTTACGTAATTCTATCATTGTAGACTACTAATGCTCTACTGGTATATATTGATAAAAATTTTATGGGTTACGAATTATAAGATTGCTTCTTCTATCTTTCTGCCCAAAATATACATTTTCTACACCTACGTCTTTCGGCTGGATCAATTATTTAAGTGATTGCACATAGTATTCAAGGTCCAATAGTAGAGATAAGTTTCATTTTCTTTGAAAACATTTATGTTAGTATAGAAGTGAAAGTTATGGTGATTAGTTAGTACAAGAATAAAATTTACTTGGAAAATGAGAGGACTATTTTGGAGGAATACAATTCTATCTATTTATAGCGGATCGACTAATATCACCCTTTCTTCCATTCAAGAGACCCAAAAGTCAGCTGGACTTTTTATATTACCAACCCCCGAAAGTTGTTAGCTAGACTACTTTTTGGGGTTAACTTCATCCACTATAAATTCTTGATAACTAGCAGGTGAGTTAATTTAGTTGTCTCTCTGGGTTAGAGGTAAGGTTTGCATATAATCTAGCTTCCCCATACCCCACTTTGTAGGACTACACTGGGTATGTTATTATTGTTGTTGTTCTTGTCACGTGATCTGATATTTTTTCACTTAAACATTTCTCTCCACGTCATAGAAGAAGAATTTCTTTCATCTAACAGAATAGTGGAAGGTATTATACTAAGTTGTGAAATGTTCAGTGACTACATTAATTTACAAATCCATTATGGGAGTCAATAAATTTGTCTTAAAGTCGTTCTTATGCTGAACACTGTATCTTCATAGCTCCCTTTATCCTGTTTTAGAGATTTCTTATTAGTTTGGTGTTTTTTATTGAGTTTTTTGAAGCTGGAAGGAGCAGTCATTATCTGAACAGCCCCCTACCTTTCTAGTCGAGGTTTGATGATTTGATCACTTTGTATTCCTAATTTTAATCTTGAGTGTGAGGTTGATATCAACTTATGCTACTATTGCTAATATATGTACTTTTATTCCATGTTGTGTTCTTGTATAAAACAATATGTATGCTATCCATAAATATGCATTATAATATTGATTCTAGGAGTTATGTGGTCTCAAAGCATCTAGAACATGTACAGACCTTTTTTTCCTTAGTACCTCATCCCCCTAGTTGGCAAATTTTGTTATCTAGTTCATGAACAGGGTTACTAGTTGAGAGCTGAGTCTTGTTCTTTAAGCTGTGGAATAAGGTATGTTTCTTTTAAGGTTTTCCATAATTTACCAAAGAAGTACACAATTTTTACTTGAAGCTTTTCATGTACTCTTTTCTCACTGTATGTTACTGGGTTGTTTTCCTAGTTTATCTTCAGTTTCTAGAGCATCTACTGAGTTGCAGAAGTATTTTGGTTTTACGTTCCACAGATGGAATGGGAGATTATCATTGCAATAGATAGATGTCTCTTCTTTTGGTGTTGCTATTTGAAAGAGGACATGATTTGCATGTTTTTTGACGGTTTTTGTTTTGTTACATATGCAGAAACCTTTTATGAGTATATACTAACATCTTTGTAGCGTTCATATGGTGAATGTTTTCAATCTTTGACATCTATACCTTTGTTGGCATTTTTTTCCCTTTAAGTTGATGTCATGTTTTAATTTGACGCTTACTTGTGGCTAGCGTTATTAGTATATTTTGCACATGGTACAAGTTTATATTGCATTTATGTATTGTGTTTGTTATATGGTGATTTATTCTAAGTGGGGCGTCTATCGGGAACAACCTCTCTACTTCATATGAGGTTGTGGTATGGACTGCGTATGCTCTACCCTTCCCAAACCCCACTAGGTGGGAATACACTGGGTATGTTGTTGTATAAATGAGATGTTTAAATTTTGTTGGTCTGTGATGAATATATGCTTGTTTGGATAGGATGTCAACAGTTTCAAAAAATGTCTAAATTTCACAAAAATAATATAGTTCTAATTTGAGGTGGAGGTAGTATTATTATCTTTAAAGTTTAATTATCTGATGTAGTAAGATATAATCATATGATGGTAACATGTTATGTGAATATAATTATTTTTCTTATCTTTTATTTTTTCTTAATATAATTTTTATGAATTCTCCAAGGTTATGGCACCTAGTAAGCAATGGATGCAACTTTCTCTTCATAATCAAACTGACAAAATCTACTTAGACGGGGCAAAAAAGTTTGTGAATTATGCTTTTCGGGGAAAATAAGAAGAATGTGAAATACGGTGTCCGTGTTACAAGTTTTGTAATACAATATTAGGAACTCGTAAAATGATTGAGATGCATTTGAAAGTTCATGGGATAATTGAAAATTATACCTTTTGGTTTCACCATGGGGAACAGTTAGGTGAGCCACTATCAGACTCTGAAGATGGGGATGAGGATGAGGATGAAGCAGATGATTTTGAGAGTGAAGATGAAGATGAAGTAGAAGAACTATTGAGAGATTTATATCCTAATGCTAAAGGTGCAAGAGATACTCACACTAGTTTTGATGATAAACTTGAGGAGGATCCAAATGCTGACACTGGAAAGTTTTATAGCCTTTTGGAGGATTTCGAGCAGCCATTGTATCAAAATTCAAAGTCTTCAAAACTTTCATCGTTGATTAAATTGCTTCACATCAAAAGTATCGGTCATTGGAGCAACGAGTCATTTACCATGCTATTGAAAATGTTAAAAGAGGAGTTGGTGCCTGATGGAGCTAATTTGCCAAATTCATATTATGAGTCAAAGAAGATAATTCGAGAGCTTGGGCTTTCTTATAACAAGATTGATGTGTGTACTAAAGATTGCATGTTATATTGGAAGGAGGATAGATTACTTGATTCTTGCAAAATTTTTGGTGCGTCTAGATGGAAAGTAGATGCATATAGCGGGGAGACAAAGAATAAAAAAGGGTAAAAAATAGCCTCAAAAACTTTACGCTATTTTCCCTTAAAGCCTAGGCTTCAGAGGTTGTTTATGTCTACAAAGACATCTTCACTAATGGCATGGCATAAAGATGAAAGAACTGATGATGGAACAATGAGGAACCTAGTTGATTCAATGCCATAGAAGTCGTTTGATGAAATATATCCTTCATTTGTAGGCGAGCCTCATAACATTCGACTTGGACTTGCTAGTGACTGATTCCAAAACCTCATATAGCATTTGGACCGTGGTTCTTATTCCTTATAATTTACCACCTTGATTGTGTATGAAGTAGGAAAATTTTATTTTATCAATGCTTATTCCTGGTACAAGTAGTCCCGGAGATGCAATTGACACATATCTTCAACCTCTACTAGAGAAATTGAATGAGTTGTGGGAAGATGGTATTGAAACCTTTGATGCATCAACTAAACAAAATTTTAAGTTGCATGCTTCTTTGTTATGGACTATCAATGACTTTCCAGCATATGAAAATTTATCTGGATGGAGTACAAAAGGAAAACTGGCATGTCCATCTTGTAATAAAGACAATTCTTCAATTCGATTGGTTAATTGTAAGGAGTTCTTTATGGGTCATTGGCGTTACCTTCCTTTGAGTCACAGATGGAGGAATGACAAGAAGTCATTTGATGGTAAAATAGAGAAAAGGCACCCACCAAAGATGCATTCTAGAATTGAGATACTTAATCAAGTGCAAGATGTTGAAGGCCTACCATTGATAAAGGATCCTAAGAAGAAGAGGAAGATATCACATGAAAAGAGAAAGGATAATTGGAACAAGAAAAGTATCTTTTTTAAACATCCTTATTGGAAATATCTCTTGTTGCGACATAATTTAGATGTTATGCATATTGAAAAAGGTATATGTGATAGTTTTTTGGGGACATTCATGAATGTCAAAGGAAAGACCAAAGATACAATTAAAACTCGATTAGACTTGCAAGCAATGAGTATTAGGCTAGAATTGCACCCTATCAAAAGTGAGAATGAAGTCGAAGTTCCGACTGCATGCTACACATTGTCTCCTGAAGAAAAGCATAAATTATGTATTTTCTTGAAGAATTTAAAGGTCCCGAATGGATTTTCATCTAATATTTCTCAATGTGTGAACTTGAAAGAACACAAGATATCTGGTTTGAAAAGTCATGACTGTCATGTTCTTTTGCAACATATACTCCCTCTTGTACTTCGTGGTATGTTGTCGAAAGAAGTGTGTGAACCTCTTATTGAGTTGTCTTTATTTTTTTATGTTCTTGGATCAAAGGAATTGAGGATTGATGAGTTGAAACATATTGAAGAGCGAATTCCCATTACACTTTGCCAGTTAGAAAAGGTTTTCCCTCCATTTTTTTTTGATGTCATGGTTCCCTTGCCTATTCATTTAGCTGGTGAAGCTAAGATCGCTGGGCCTATTCATTATCGGTGGATGTATCCTATCGAGCGTTGGTTATATTTTTTAAAATCTCTCATTGTTAATATGGCATATCCAGAAGGTTCCATTGCAGAGAGATACCTTGCAAATGAATGTATGACCTTATGTTCAAGGTATCTGCATAGAATTGACACAAAATTCAATCGGCCACAACATAATTATGATGGCAGTTTAAGGAATTCAAATGGAGGTTTATCTATATTTTGTCAACCTGAAAAAACTCTGGGATCAAAAGATTCATGTGGTCTTGAAGAAAATGAACTGGAACAAGCACATATATATATTCTAAAGAATTGTGATGAAGTCTTACCATATCTCGAGTATGGAGGGTTCTTTTGTATCATATTGTTTTACCAATTTCCTTTAAGGTAATATTGTTTCTATATAACATTTATGGTTAACCTCAATTTTGTAGAGAGTTTGCAAAGATGGATATTGCTCAAGACTTGTCAGATGCAGAATGGGATCAAGAATTTATTAAATGGTTTAAAAATAGGGTGAGTAATATGAGCAACATATAAACATTAGATTTCACTTCTTAATATTATTTTAATCATTTTAAAGTATTAAATGTAATCTTATTTTTAGGTCGTACAATTGCATAAAGCAGATAGTAGTCGCCTCATGGAAGATCTTCTCTCACTTTCATGCGGTCCTACCAAATATTCAACACATTGTAATGGTTACATTATAAATGAATATAGGTTTCATGCAGAAGATTATGATCAATCTTTAAGGACTCAAAATTGTGGTGTTGTTGTATCTAGAAAGAATGATGAAGATAATGAGATGTTTGATTACTATGGAGTTTTAACAGATGTGATCGAATTACAATTTGTCCTGGATAGAAGAGTAATTTTGTTTCGGTGTAATTGGTTTGATATGCATGATAAAATAAAAGGAATAAAAATAGATGAGTATGACTATGTAAGTGTGAATCCAAGTAGATTTTTGAAAACAAATGAGCCTTTTGTTTTAGTGGATCAAGCATCTAAAGTGTTTTATGCTAATGATAATTCCAACAAAGCCTGGCATGTAGTGAGGAAGACTCAACCTCGAGATTCCTATGAGGTTGTGAAACAAATGGATGATGATGTTGATGACTTAGAAAGTCCTTCAGATGTTGTAGACAATTTAGAAAGTCCATCACAAAAGAAATGTAAAAGAATTGATGAGGTGAAGTATCTCATAAATTACTTACTACTAAAAACTTTTATTTTTTAGCATTAAAAATTTAACTTATAATACTTTTTGTATAGATTTTGAGATTTTCTGAAGCATAGAGACTACGTTGACTGTATTCTTTAGTTCAATGGGTAAAAAGTTTTCTTACTATTTTTTTTACTTTTGGCTCTTTTTGTAGGTTCACTATGAAGACTGAAAATGAGGATGGATGAACTATTAAGAGTACTATGAGATATACTTTCTGCGCTCCTGGTGCAATTGGAAAGGGATGGGGACGAGGGCTTAGATCCTTGATAACAAAAGGAAAAACTCTAACTAAGAGTTCATTAAGTTTAGTTTATCAACCTAATGATCTAGTTAAGCAATACATCCAAAAAGCTGAAACAAGTAAGGTTTCTGTAATTTATTAGAGTTTTAAATTGCATAAATAACTTGTTCTTCTAACTTATTTTTGGTAGTACTTAATTTCTTATGCTACAAAATATAATTCCTCAAGTATTAGTAATATGATTTTCTTTCTCTAGTTGGTATTGGAAAGGGACAACCAGAAGGACTTACAAACTCTACCAAGTGTTCTAGTCAAGTAATGGGAATGGCAGTGTGTGAGATCTTTATGGTTTGGGAGAGAGAGTGTGTGCCAGTTGTTACTTCATTACCTCTGTCTCCTAGTGAGGTCACGTCATATGTACAAGGAGTTGAAACAAGTAAGTCTCTCAAACCAAGTATCTACTGAGGACTCTCTACCTGTGAAATACGTAACAACTACTGTAAAATGCCTGTCGGGTTCTGTGAAGGTTGCAACTGCTACTCCCTAGCACAACCTACTTCTTGTCACTCCCTGTTTGACTAGTAGTAACAATTATGTCACCTATGGCTGCATCATAAGCCTGAAAAGTCGCTCATCTTTAATAGTTGTGCTACTTCACTATATCATCTGTATACACCAATTGGGAACCCTCCAGACCTATAACTTACTCGATATCACTGAAAAGTGGCTCTTCTGTAAATTACTTAAGATACTTCACTGTATCATCTGTATACACCAAGTGGAAAGCCTTCAGACCTATAACTTACTTGATATCACTACTGCTGTTGGCTAACCTGGTTTCACTGCTGGTGTTAACTTTCCCCAGCTGGTACCTTTTGTTTTGCCCATTTCAATGCAAATAACTAACCCGATATCACTACTAATGTTACCTCTATCTCCTAGAAAGGTCACGCCGTACGCACAAGGAGTTGAAATAAGTAAGTCTCTCAAACCAAGTGTCTACTGAGGACTCTCTACCTTTTAAGGACATAACAACTGCTGTAAAATACTTGCCGTGTTCTGTGAAGGCTGCGGCTGCTACTCCCTGGCACAACCTAACTTTCCCCACCTGGTACCTTTTGTTTTGCCCATTTCAATGCAACTAACTTACCTAATATCACTACTAATGTTACGTCTTTCTCCTAGTGAGATCACACCGTACGTACAAGGAGTTAAGTAAGTCTCTCAAACCAAGTGTCTACTGAGGACTCTCTACCTGTTAAAGACGTAACAACTGCTGTAAAATTCCTGCCATGTTCTGTAAAGGCTGCGGCTGCTACTCTTGTCACTCCCTATTTGACTAGTTGTAATAGTTATGTCACCTATGGCTGCATCATAAACCTGAAAAGTGGCTTGTCTGTAAATTAATTAAGCTACTTCATTGTATCATCTGTATGCACCAATTGGGAAGTCTTTAGACCTATAACTTACCTGCTATCACTACTAGCGTTGGCTTACCTGGTGTTACTGCTAGTGTTAACTTTCCCCAGCTGGTACCTTTTGGTTTTCCCATTTCAATGGAAGTAACTAACCTGATATTACTACTAATGTTAACTCTACTAATGTTAACTCGAACATCTCTGATCTCTGTACCAACCACATTAATGACTTCAAATGCAAGGTAGAAAAGATCATTTTTAGGAGTGAAACTATATGGTCCTATTACAGCTACCATATTAAACTTAAAATGTTAAGCTCATACAACTGTATATTTATATTAGAAGGTTCTTTTGGGAAAGAGAGAGGAAAAGGACTTACAAGATCTACTATGTGTTCTGGTCAAGTAATTGGAACAACGATGCATAAGAACTCCATGGTTCATGAGAACGAGTATATGCAAGTTGATACTCCATTTTCTCCATCAACTAATCAAGTTAAGCAACAAACCAAAGAGGCTGAAACAAGTAAGTTTTTTTGTCAAGTATATTATGTTTTAATGGAGTTAAGCAGTGCACCAATGATGTTGAAAAAGTATGGTTTTCCAAATCTGTTGAGTATTTGTCCATATGCATCATATCATGCTCAGTTTAGGGGTTTCTAAATAGTTTTTCCAAATCTTCTTAAAATTTGCCCACTTTCATCATATCATACAAATGTTTTATTCTTGTTAGGGGTTTTTAAGGATAGTGTGGGATCTAATCAAGGAATGCGATCAGTGGGTAATAATCCTCTGATTCTTGGGAAAGAGGACATGCAAACTAATATTTCATTACCTCTATCTACTGATAAAGTTATGAAACCCTCCCAGATTTTTGAAATAAGTATGGTATTTAAACTTTATGTATTATTAAATTTATAGAATTGAATTTTATTATTATAGTTCTTACCAAATTATTCAGTTGTAGGATCATCTGTATACACCAATTGGGAACCCTCCAGACCTATAACTTACTCGATATCACTTAAAAGTGGCTCGTCTGTAAATTACTTAAGCTACTTCACTGTATCATCTATAAACACCAAGTGGGAAGCCTTCAAACCTATAACTTACTCGATATCACTACTGGTGTTGGCTTACCTGGTGTCACTGCTGGTGTTAACTTTCCCCAGCTGGTACCTTTTGTTTTGCCCATTTCAATGCAAGTAACTAACCCTATATCACTACTAATGTTACCTCTTTCTTCTAGTGAGGTCACGTCGTACGTACAAGGAGTTTAAAAAAGTAAGTCTCTCAAACCAAGTGTCTACTGAGGACTCTCTACCAGTGAAAGACATAACAACTTCTGTAAAATGCCAGTCGTGTTCTTGAAGGCTGCGGCTGCTAATCCCTGGCAAAACCTAACTTTCCCCACCTGGTACCTTTTATTTTGCCCATTTCAATGTAACTTAATTACCTAATATCACTACTAATGTTACGTCTGTCTCCTAGTGAGATCACGCCATACGTACAAGGAGTGAAGTAAGTCTCTCAAACCAAGTGTCTACTGAGGACTCTCTACCTGTGAAAGACGTAATAGCTGCTATAAAATGCCTGCCATTTTCTGTGAAGGCTGCGGATGCTACTCTTGTCACTCACTGTTTGACTAGTTGTAATAGTTATGTTACCTATGGCTGTATCATAAACCTAAAAAGTGTCTTGTCTGTAAATTACTTAAGCTACTTCACTGTATTATCTGTATGCACCAATTAGGAAGCCTCCAGACCTATAACTTACCTGCTATCACTACTGGTGTTGGCTTACTTTTTATCACTGCTGGTGTTAACTTTCCCCAACTGATACCTTTTGTTTTTCCCATTTCAATGCAAGTAACTAACCTGATATTACTACTAATGTTAACTCTACTAATGTTAACTCGGACATCTCTGATCTCTGTACCAACCATATTATGACTTCAAATGCAGGGTAGAAAAGATCATTTTTAGGAGTGAAACTATATGGTCCTATTACAGCTGTGATATTACTTAAAATATTAAGCTCATACAACTGTACATTTGTTTTGAAATGTTTTTTTTGGGAAAGAGAGAGGAAAAGGACTTACAAGATCTACCATGTGTTCTGGTCAAGTAATGGAAACAAAGATGCGTATGAACTCCATAGTTCGTGAGCACGAGTATATGCAAGTTGACACTACATTTTCTCCATCAACTAATCAAGTTAAGCAACGAACCAAAGAGAATGAAACAAGTAAGTGTTTTTTTCAAGTCTGTTAAGTTTAGATGGAGTTAAGCAGTGCACCAAAGAGTATTTGTAAATTACTTAAGCTACTTCACTGTATCATCTGTATGCACCAATTGGAAAGCCTCCAGACCTATAACTTACTTGCTATCACTACTGGCATTGGCTTACCTGGTGTCACTGCTGGTGTTAACTTTCCCTAGCTGGTACCTTTTCTTTTTCCCATTTCAATGCAAGTAACTAACCTGATATTACTACTAATATTAACTCTACTAATGTTAACTCGAATATCTCTGATCTCTGTACCAACCACATTAATGACTTCATATTATACAAATGTTTTATTATTGTTAGGGGTTTTTAAGAATAGTGTGGGATCTAATCAAGGAATATGATCAATTGGTAATAATCATCTGATTCTTGGGAAAGAGAACATGTAAAACAATATTTCATTGCCTCCGTCTACTGATAAAGTTATGAAATCATCCCAAACTGTTGAAATAGGTATGGTATTTAGACTTTATGTATTATTAAATTTTTAGAATTGAATTTTATTACTATAGTTCTTACCAAATTATGCAGCTGTAGGATCATCTAATCCTAAAAAGGTAAAAAGAGTTTGAGGGAGCAACAAGTGAAAGGAAGTTTCATCACTTGAAGTCGGTCAGAAGCTGAAAGTAACCTTTTACAATAATAGAATGGTTGGAAAAAATAACAATCTATTTTCAAGACACTTGGGAAAAATAATTCGTGATAGTAACATGTGTCCATTGGCTGTATTATCCTGGAGTGATATTAAGAAACAAAATTTGGATTACATGCGGGCAGCTATTAAGGTAACAAATGTAGTCGATAGTATGAATGGGCATTTGGACCTTTTTGTGGTTCGTTCTATCTGATTTTGTGTATTGATTATTATAGGATAAATTTGAGAGTGACGATATGAATGATCATCGTGATCATATATTTGGATGGATGAATGAGTTGTGGAACAAATGGAGAGGACACTTTCAAAGTAAGTATGTGAAAAATAAGTCAATGGTACATGCCCTTAAATATAAACCAGAGAGAGTAGAGAAGAAGGACTGGGAGTGGTTAGTTAAGGAACATTTTGGTTCCGAAAGTTTTCAGGTATTCCATTTCGTAGCACTATATTACTTTCTTTATAATTATGTATGGATTAACTTCTTTTTTCTAAAAAATTCAATGGTTCTGTTTATGTTTCTCTGTATTACCTGCTAGTTTTTCCCTATAAACTTTATTTGTTGATGCAATTTCAGAATTTGCATTTGAATAGATGCTAAACTTATTAATTAAGAATAATACAGGCAAGAAGCCAAAAGAATACAACAAACTGAGCTAATTTGACAATGCTTCATCATATTGGTAGCAAGCCTATTCGAGAGATTATGTATCAACAGGTAGTATCAAAAAATATTTTCATAAGAAAATACTTATGAAGTATTATTTGACATGTTTTATTTGATGTAAAGGGAGGAAAAGATGGCAATCCTCCAGATTTGAGGACTATTTTTTATGAGACTCGTAAGAAAGACAACAAGATTGTTGAACATGAAGCAATTGAAAAACATGTGCGTTTGGTAAATTAAATTTGTAAATTACTTAAAATTATTATGGGTTCTGATTGAAAATGTCCTTTTATCTATTGTGTAGGCTCAGATCGAAGAAATTGTGAAAGCAGAGCCATCTCTACCTACCATATAAACGGTAGAAAAATGTTGGGGACCTCAAAATCGTAGTCATATAGTTTGCTTCGGTGGTGGAGTAAAGGCAAAAGATATGAAAGGGGGAACTTCTTCAAAGACTGAATTACTGTCCACTCTACGTTCAACTCGAGAGGACAATAAATCCTTGATTGAGGAAAACAAATCACTGAATGATCGTTTGTCAACCTTAGAAGATGAGATGGAAAAAATAAGAAAAATGCAAGAATTTTTTGCTGCTCAACAATCTCATATCCCTCATACAACCTTGCCCGTTTCAACTGAATGACACTGGCTTATTTTGCTATCCAAGTAATTATTTATTTTACTTGGTAACTATTTAACTACATTTTGTCAAGATTATAACTTGAACTTAGTTGAAGAATTATGTTACGCTGTATTTACCTTTATTTTTATGTATAGCATTGTTATAAGTGGAATTGGGTATGGGGATTGGGGTTTGGACGGATTGAGTATTTCTTGGTGATGCTTGGATTATAAGTAAATGAGCTTCTTGACATAGAGTATTTTTTTAAACAAAGAAGATGTATGACTGAAACTGCGGATGTACAAGTCATGCTGCGAGTAACAATAGTAGACTGCTGCTTCTTGTGTGTCTATTCGAGAGATAATGTACAGTAGAGCCATTATACCTGTTTCTTGTTGTGTGTCTACCTATTGAGAGTACCAATAGTAGACCTCTTTTTCTTGTGTGTTTACCTACTGCGAGTAACAACAGCAGACTGTTGCTTTTTATGTATCTATTCGAGAGATAATATATAGTAGATCCATTATACCTACTGCTTCTTGTGTGTCTACCTACTGCGAGTAACAATAGTAGACTGCTGCTTCTTGTGTTTCTACTTGCTGCGAGTAATAATTGCAGACTGCTGCTTCTTGTGTGTTTATTCAAGAGATAATATATATTAGAGCCATTATATACCTGCTGTTTCTTATGGGTTTTATTGAAACTATTTTTCTGCTTCAATTTCTCTCTAGTAAAACATGTCTCTGGAAGGATTTAGTTTATTTTATTATAAGAAAAATATGTGGTGTAAGAAAGAGCTCCAGTTAAAGGTCTTTTCACCTTTAGTATACTTTATTTAAGAATATATGTGGTATAAGAAAACAACAAAATGCTTTCACCTTCCAGCAAGACCTTCACAAAAGTTAAAAGCTCAATATTTACCTACTTTATTCCACTTGTATCAACTTGAATAGCATGTCATGCAGCTCTATCATGCTATGTTATTGTGCCAGAGCCTTTGTTGTGGTTGTTTAACTTAAGGATTGACTTTTTAAAACTTTGTTCTGACAGATTTTAGAAGATTGAAGTTACAAGAGAAGATGAATGTTTAGAAGATGCAAAAGCTTATTATTATTTTGCTAAGAGTGTTATGTAAAGCTTGACATCATATTCTAGCTCAGGATGTTAATTTGTTAATTTTTTTTGTTTAAAAAACATTAAAACTATTGACAATATTCTAGCTCGGGATGTTAATTGGTTAAGTTTTTATTTTTTAGAAAATATTGAAATTATATTTATTATGCTTTGTCATTTTCAGTAATAATTTTATATTTAACAATGAAATATATACTTTTATGATATGAAATTTCAGGACGTAACAGTGGTGGTAAATTAGAGATACAAATATTGTTTGGTCTAAACATTAATTTAGGATGAGTTAGTTGCTTGTCTCTAAAGGTTAATCAAGGACGGGTTAGTTTCTCCTCTCTAAAGATTAATCAAGGACGAGTTAATTGCTTGTCCAGAAAGAGTAATTTAGGACAAGGTAGTTACTCATCCCAAAAAGGTTTTAGCGACCATAAAATAACTACTTTTTAAAAATGAAAAACATCTATTTGGGATGACAAATATTGTCTCTAAAAGTGTTTTTGAGACCGTATATGTTACTGTCGCTAATGACATTTAACGACCAGTTAGAGAACCTTGTCGCAATTGACCTTTAGCGAAGAAGCCTATTAGGACGAGCCGCGACGATCATTTTCCCATCCTAAAAGGTCATTTACAACCGGAAATGGAATTTTAGGGACCAACTTTCCTTTCCCTAAAGGCTGTTTTTCTTGTAGTGGAAAGTGTCTTCTTTCATATTCCCCATTTGACTTTGTGATTCTTGATTGTGAGATTGATTTTGACATCCCTATCATATTGTGAGACCTTTCCTAGCCACGGGTAATTGGTTGACATGGAAATGGTATACATGAAATTCAGACTTAATGATGAGCATGTCATATTCAATGTGTGTTAGCCTGTAAGGTATCAAAAATATATGCGAGTAGTATATGTGATAGACATTGTAGATGGAGATGCATTAGTTGTACTCATTTAGAAGAGACTTGGTGTTGAGGCACTGGAAGAAATAATCATGAAATTCAATAGAAATGATATTGATGAGTATAATGAGATGGTGAGTTCACTGTCGATAGAGAAACATATACTTATGTAGCAAAGAAGTTGGACCTGATCTGAAAAATAGAGCAACCCCTTGGACGAGACCATCTATTGAGGAGCCACCAATATTAAAGTTGAAAGACCTCTCATATTATTTGTGTTATGCATTATTAGGGGACAAAATACCTTACTGGTTATTATTAAAGAAGAATTATTAAATTCATAGGTTGAGACCGAGATCATGTAGTTGTTGGACTACAACTGACATTGTCAAAATTTCACTTGAAATTTGCACCCACAAGAGTCATCTTGAATTAAAATATGTGCCTATCATAGAAAATTAACATCGACTAAATCCACCTATGAAAGAGATGGTGAATAAAGAGATCATTAAGTAGTTAGATGAGTACCGTATTACCGAGATCAAGTGGGTAAGCTCGATTTAGTGTGTTCCAAAAAAGGGTGGAATCACTATGGTCCCTAATGATAAAAATAATTTAGTTCCGATGAGACCAGTCATTGGATGACGAGTTTGTATGGACTATTGGAAGGTGAATACTTAGACTTAAAAGGATCACTTTCCTATGCCATTCATGGACTATATGTTAGACCGTCTTGCGGGTAGATAATGGTATTGTTTTCTTGATGGATATTCGCGATATAATAAGATTTCTATTTCTCTTGAGGACTAATTAAAACCACTTTCACTTGTCCATATGGTATGTTTGCATTTAAGTGGATGCCTTTTGGTCTTTGTAATACTCCCATGACTTTTTTGCATTGGGTGATGTTCATTTTGTCTAATATGGTATAAGATACTATTAAGGAATTCATTGATGATTTATCTATTTTGGGTGAGTCATTTGATGATTGTTTGTCTTACTTGACCAACGCACTGCAAATATTGAAAAGTCCAACCAGGTTCTAAATTGGGAGGAGTGTCACTTCATAGTTAAAAAGGGAATAGTTTCACATCATGGTTAAAAAGGGAATAGTTCTTTGAAACATAATTTTGATGAAGGGGATAAAGGTCGACAATGCTAAAATTGAGTTGATTGAAAAGTTACCTCCACCAATTATTGTGAAGGGTATTCAAAGTTTCTTGGGTCATGTTGGAAATTATTAGAGAAGAAGGGGAAGTTTGTTTTTGATAATGCTTGGCTCAAGGGTTTTGAGTGCCTAAAATAAAGGTTGATTTCTGCACTTATCATTATGTCCCTTAATTGGACCCTTCTACTTGAAGTTCTGTGTGTTGTGGGTGGTGTAGCCCTAGGACAAAGATGCAAGAAGATACTTCATCCCATTTATTATGTTTGAAAAGTGCTCAACCCCAAATAGAAAAATTACACAGTTACTAAACAGGAACTACTTGCGGTGGTGTTTGCTTTTTTAAAATTCTGGTCCTACTTTATTGGCACCAATGTCATTATGCACACTGATCATGTTCATCATAGGTATCTAATGAAAAATAAGGATCTAAGCTAGGGTTGATTCGATGGGTACTATTGCTACAACAATTTGATTTTGAGGTTAAGGTATGAAAAGGCAATGAAAATCAGGTTGCAGACCATTTATCCTACCTCAAGGTGGAAGCAATTATAAAACTAGGGGATGAGTTTGAGATTGATGATAATTTTCTACAAGAGCACATCTTGGCAGCATTGCAGGACTTAATCCTTTGTTTTGCTGATTTTGTCAATTATTTGGGAAATGAACTTATCCCCAAAAACATGTCTTTTCAGTAGTGAAAACGATTTATGCATGAGGTAAGAAAGTTCTTTTGAGATTAGTCGCACTTATTCCGGGTGTGTGCCGATGGTGTGATTTGGAGATGTATTTTCGAGGTTGAGATGATGAGTATCTTGGAGGCCTGTCATTCGTCTCCATTTGGGGGTCACCATGGAGGTACTCGTTTGGCCATAAAATTCTGCAATGCAGTTACTATTGGCCTACTATCTTAAAGAATGAACATGACTATGCTCAATCCTGTGACCAATGTCAAAGGCAGGGCAATACTTCACGAAAGCATGAGCTCTCTATGACGCCCATTCTTAAGCTTGAATTATTTGATGTGTGGGTTATCTACTTTATGGGCCCATTTGTGAGTTCACATGGTATGAAGTACATCTTGGTGGTAGTCGACTATGTGTCTAAGTGGGTGAAAATAATTGTGATGCCAAACAATGAAGGTCGAAGTGTCACAACATTATTGAAAAAAATATTTTCTCTTAATTTGGTACTCCACAAGCGATAATCAGTAATGGTGAGTCCCATTTTTACAATCATCTATTTAAATCCGTACTTGAGAAATATAGTATAAAGCATAAGGTGACAACACCTTACCATCCATAGACAAGTGGTCAAGTTGAGGTTTCCAACCAGGAGATAAAGTTCATTCTGGAAGAGACTGTGAATGCCAATCGAAATGACTGGTTGAGAAAGTTAGATGATACATTTTGTGTCTATCGAATAGATAACAAAACCCCTATAGGTGCCTCTCTTTATTAGCTTGTGTATGACAAGGAATGTCACTTCCCAATTAAATTTGAGCATAAGGCACTATGGGCGTCAAAGAAGTTGAATATTTAGTGAAGTGATGTTGCACATTTGAGATTTGACAAAATGAATGAGATAGGTGAGTTTTTCCTCCATGCTTATGAGAGTTCATCCTTTTGTAAGAAGAATATGAAATTGTACCATGGCAAGAGAATCAAGAGGAAGGTATTCTAACCTGGTGATGTTGTCTTGTTGTAAAACTCAAGACTTCATTTTTTTCCTAACAAGTTGATGTCTAGGTATTCTGGACGATTCACCATGATAAGATTATTTCCACATGGTTCTATTGAGTTACATAGATATGGGGATGTCCAATTCAAGGTGAATGACCATTGTGTTAAGCATTATATGGGAAGCACAAGGGAGGTTAAAGTATGTGTGAATTTTAGCCTTGGCGAAGTCTGAGTAGGAAATAGAGTTGATTTGTGCCGTAATGTCAAATCAGGCGTTTCATGAGAGGCAATCCATTGATATGTTGGAAAAGTATGAGAACCCAACATAGACACATCATACCGCGACATTAAACAAAGAATTCTTGGGAGGCAACCCAAAATTTAAGTGTTCACTTAGTTTGGGTTTTCAAGATAGGAAGCATGAGAAAATCATTGGATTATGAGAAAATTGCAAAATCTCAAATAAGTCTAGGTAAGTGGGCTCATGATTGCTACCCAGGAATTGTGTGTCCAATCTAGGACTCGAGAGTTAAGTCATGGGAATTAAAAAATCCAACCAAACTCTAAACTTCAAGTCATGAGTCCTACCCACAGTCCTACACATAATTTGTTGGTACAACCTACAAATCAATGGGTAGAGCCATAGAAGTCAGACCAAAAATGTTGGCTACATAATCTAACTCATGATTCCTACCTATGATTTGTAAGTTTGATTCCAACCTAAGAATCGTGAGTTGTGTTGGCGGTCACTATTGGGTCCAATTTTAAAATTTGATCTAGAAATAAACTAGGCCCACACGGGCCGACCTGAATTGGTGGTCCCTCATTTAAAACCCTAAAACCCAATTTCTTTCCCACAGGATTATAAATCCCGCTCAAATTCAAACTCATCTACTTCCATGTTGCATTCAAATTATCTAACTTCAAATAATTATCCTTGTGCATTCCAAAGATTTGGAGTTGTGCACAATTACTTGCTCTTGCTTCTTATCAAATTTTTATCTTGTGGTAAGGTTTTTAATGGTCTCAATATGGGTTGATGAATTGATTTTGGTTGAGGAAGCTTGTGATCACCCTTAGAATAAAATATAGTTTGTTTAACTTTAAATGTCCTTGAATTACTTGGAACCCGAAATTGTGAAGCTGAACTAGTGCATGTTGCTCTGATTTAAGTTAGTCAAAATTACACAGTCAAATAGAATTAAGGTTCGATTTGGAATTTAAGTCCGAGCATCTTTAGTATTGTACCTATGAATCCAACCTATAACTCGAGAATTCAACTCACAAATCATGGGTTGGACTAGTACGAATCGGCCCTGAAGCCCTGAAGTTCAGAGGCTTTGTTTGATTCAAAAGAGGCTAGTCACAACTCGTGACTTAAACCCATAAACTGTGGGTTAAAATCATAGGTTGATTTCTCAATCCACAAGTGTAGTCTACGATTTATGAATACAACCCACAAGTCGTAACTTGGACTCGTAGGTTGGAGCTTGAATTGGATTTCATATTTTCTTTTCTTTTCTTGTTACATTATTGTGATTCAATTACGGACAATTCTCCTTAAAAGTACTATATCATCAAAACCAACATCGATGAAGGCCATACATTCCATTTTGAGCAACGAGTCCCCAAAGTAGAGTGGATCTGTGGAGGACTACTCCATTGATAGTACGCTCATGGTTCCATGATAGAAATGACACAAGACTCAGAGAGATAGAGCAAAAAAGGTTTCCATTCAGCCTGGTTCTCAGACCTCACCACCACCGACATCTCATCCCAAGCCTCAGGCGCCACTAAATCCTGTTGTCTAGACTGGTCCCCATATAAAGGATGCTCGGACATTACCACCACACACTTTATTTCCTTTCCAGTTGGATGAGGGAGAGTACGAGTCTAGTTCCAGTGCCGATAAGGAGAAGTCAACCACCCAGTATGAAGAGGGGATGGAGTCTACATCAGGTACTGAAGATTGAGTGACAAATGCAACCTAGTCTGATGAGGGTGCGGAGACATTAAAGGGCACAAAGGATGCCTTTGCTTCAAATACAGTAGCTCAAGATTCCATACACATCTCTGCCATACCAGTAGTTTAGGATCTTTGAAGATGGTGTGTGGTAGACATACAGAGCATATATGACAGAGCCACTGCTATTGCTTATTAGGGAAGACCTCGACAGAGTATAGTTAAGGAGACTTGTATTGGGATCACAATGATGCATTTGACATATATAGGCTCGGATAGATTGTTAATTCTTCAGGATCTTACAGCCTCAAGGTGGTATGTGAGTTTTATGCATCCTAAGCTGCTTCTACTGACTTGATCACACCAGCGGGGATAAGAGCTCATGACCAACCTCCACTAATGCATACATAAGTCAGAGGGATTAGAGTTGATTTGTCTAAGAACACAATTCATCGATAATTATTTGGTCCAGAGTTACTGATACCATTTACGATAACTGAGTTTAACTATCGGTTATGGGTGGTGAGGAGTAAGAGGACCATGAGAGAGCCAAACCAAATGAAGGAGGGGAGAGTGTTAGAAAATTGGATAGCTCGACAGATCATTGAGGTTGGTGTTGATGTCCTTTGGGTCGAGGGGAAGAAAGAGATAATGAAGTCCTAGTTGTGCTTCATAATGAATCTTTAATTATCCATAATAAGGCATAGATTGAGTCTGATAGGAACAAATAATGCACTCACATGGGATCGGGATATATTGGTTGCCAGCCTCATTTGTGGTTATGACATAGACTTCGCCAGGTGGATCTGGGATGAAATTCACGAGAGTGTTTTTTGTGAGATCACCAGTATTCCCTTCCTTTAATTGATTCAGAGACTTTATGATGCAGCGGGAGTACTGATATTACCATAGATTGATCATACAGTTAAGGCTACCCGCATGGATGTTATTGGGTTGATTCGTGATAACGCCAACCCTATTGCAATATAAAATGCACAACCTTCTACATTGTCATGACCCAATTTCTCAAGTCATGATGGAGCCTAGCATAACCCACTAGTAGGCAAGCCAACCCGTGTCTAAAACTACTAGTAACAGAATACCAAGAGAACTGGAGGAAGAATGTAGAATAAATGAAATAAAATGGATAAAATACATTAGATAGTCCCCAAACTTGGTGGAATCAGTACAACAGCTTCTAACTTAATAAGACTACAAAATAAAGTACTAAATAAATATACTGATACGACTCGTCTCTGAATAAAATATAGAGATTAGTCGAGCACATAAGAGGGAGAATAGAAATAATTCGAACACTAGATACTCACCTTATGTCTCTGAACCATAGCTACTCTACACGACACACACAACAACTGCGAAAATCCATACTAGTGTAGTATAAGTACCAACACATAGTACTTAGTAGGAAACTGCCGAGTGAGCTCCAAAGATAATGCAAATATAAGTAACATGCAATAGGTATGTAATCTATACTCAACTATCCAAAAAACTACATAATAAAGATATTGAGATAATAAGGATAATCTGTCGTATTCAAATTCAAGTAACTAACATAATAAGGCTAATGAGGTATTAAGGATGAATTACCCCCTTCTAGCTATACTCAGGAACCTGAATACTATACCGTATATCAATGTTCATTATTCGAATATTGAGCAAAAGGTGGATATATAATGGCATATAAGGCCAAGGAGTGAATATACACCATGAATAAATGAAGAAAGAAAGGGATATGCGGTACTACCATAGCTGCATATAAATATATATACATATGTTTATAAACAAGGTTACTTAAGGATACAAGCTAAGTAATCACACTAGTATCTCCTAGCCTCCCAATCATAGTAAGGACTAGTGTTAAAAAAACCAGGGTCTCTAATCCATTTGTCTAAACATGAGATAATTATCCATAATAAAGCATCCGTAAAAGAAAGGGATCAACATATCAGGGTCTAAACCCATAGTGCAAAACCAATGGACAATCATGTAGAAAAATATCACTGTAAGGTAAAGAACCAGAATCATACCTTAGATCACAATAACAATCCAAAATTCAACTTGTCACAAGCTAACCATAATAGCAATAACAATAACAATACAAGACAATCGGCTAGTCTGAAAAAATAATACCTAATCAGGCGTTCCATAAACCACGTACGTCATAGGATTAGAAGGTTCAGTCAACACTCAACAAAAAATAGTCCAAGCCTATACCTATGCACCCCCTATTAGCTTGATTGGTACAAGCTCCACACTATATACTGTAAGCATCACTCATAGATATATCTATGAAACCCCTCATAAGGCTAATAAATATAGGGGATACTGGTGATAGGCAATACACATACAAGAATGAATGCCTAGACATATTCTATAATACCATAACCTAGACAAATACCACAAAGTAACTTAGTGTATAAACCCATAATGTTAATCTCATCATCAATCATCAGACTTGATCCTGTACTCATATCATTAATATCATCATAAATCATCGAATGTGATCCGGAACTCACATTATCAATATTAGCATCAATTATCGAACATGATCTGAAACACATATCATCCATATCATTATCAATATACTATTTATTCAAACTAGAGATACATGTATATGTACACGTGTATAAATAAGTGCACGACTAGAAATGTGGCTAAAAGAGTGTAAATCCATAAATCTATTATCGGGGGTAAATCTAGGACTAAATCATCATAAAGTGTAAAGAGGATCAAAATCTCCAAAGATCGGGGTAAATAGTAGTAATAAAACTATGGAACAAATTTTTTCTCGATCAAGTCTCTAAGATCATCATTAGTAGTCACGAATACTCATAAGTTATTTATTAAGATGGTACGATTCTCATTATGAAGAAATTCATTTTAAAAGTGAAAAGTGGGAATAATTACCCTTCTAGGAAAAGAGTAGTAAAACTATATTTTAGTTGGAATAGTACCATTTACTATCTATGTGATTATGAATGTACCATTCTATGAATGTCATCACTAGTATCCACATAATACCATTGTAAGCGTCAATATGTCTGCAGACTATGACCACTACCTTCTCAAGAATAAACACTTCCCAAAATTCAACAAATATCATAAACACGACCTTGGCATAAATAATGTATCCGGAATAACTACAACATCATAATCACGACCTTAGGCCCAAAATATATAACCGGCATAGCCATAAAATCATGATCCTGGAAGGAACCATCACAATCCTCAAAGTAATATATTATATATTATACCAAAGGTTTATTAGTCTCAATTACGACTAACACGCAAACATCTGCATATAAGTATATAAGAGCCAACATAAATCTTGGCCTAAGATGAGCCAAAAGGGCAAACTTCTAATCCTCGAAATCCATATTTAGGCAATTTCCACCTTGGACTAGGCTAAAGTATCCACATCCACTTCTAGATGATAAATAAGTCATAATTATCCCTAATAATTCAATTCCTCTGAGAACATGAGCAACTAAGGAAATTTTACTTGAATTATGGTTCCAAGATAGCCTAAATAGTCCAAATAAACTAATCATATTGATCATGCTTTCAATGTCTAAATCCCATCCCATATCTATAATAACCTCATAACCATGGTACGAATTAGCTTAATCTATAAAGTAGGTAATAGGATTATAAAAGTATAATAAGTATTTCAACATAAGGGTCAAATATCCTTCTAGCCCCCAAACTCATGAGTTAGGCTAAGGCAAAGCGTTCTACCCATAATCTCATCCTAAAACCCTTTCTACTATGCAACATTTATAAACACTATCTCAGAAGAAGAGTAGACAGAAGCCTACCTCTATGCCGAACCACAAGTCCTTAAATCATTCACAAAATATCCATCTTCACTCTACGATCTCAAAATTTTGTCACGCTATAAAAATTGTAGCCTACATATTATTCAAATCAACCCTGAAAATTTAGAATTAAAATCCCTAATTTGTAAGAGTTTTACCATGAAATAGGATGGCAATTGAAGGGAAAATCAATGAGAAATAACCAGGTGAGTTAGGTTAGATTACCTTAACCAATGTGGATGATTTCCTACATTTTTCACTTTTTGAGCTCATAATTGGTGTAAAAATAGTGGAATAAGTAATAGAAAATTAGGTGGAAGAAAGGATTTAAATAGTGCTAGTAGTCGTGTAAGCGATACTTAAGCAACACTCTTGTCACTTATGCAACTTTGATATCAGTTACTCGATCTGGCAGAGAGGACGAGTATCACATACGTGAATACAACATCGCTTATGAGATATTGGCTTAAGAGGACTGGTAATCGCGTACACAATTACAGACCACATGGCCAGTGTCTCTTAAGAGACATTTTATCTCATACACGTGATCACTAAAGCTATCGAACCCTTATTTACGTGGTCACAATAGTAACCTGATGTAATAGAATTTGTTAAGTCTGGAATGGACTTCGATCGGGTGTTCGAGATTAGTTCGTCACCCTGTGAGAGCAAATAAAATATGCTACCATAGAAAATACGACGTTCCAGACTCAAAGGAACCATCTAAACTATCATCAAAGATCCTTTTGACTAAATGTGGGGCCCACACCTATAGTTTTATTTTTCACATAATTTGCCCAAAAGCCCAAAATGAGTTCGAAAGCGTTGAAACCTAACCCAAGTGTCTCCCAATCTAAAATCGATGTTCTAAAGGTGTTGGTGCTGTCAAAATTTTCATTTGTGTTCATCTACTAGGAGTTTTGATCTAACACCAAATTTTGAATAGACGAAGCTCCAAAATAGGGAAATATGCCTAAAACACAAATAAACCATCCAATCATTGAACCGATAGTTTAGGTAAGTCATAAATGACCTGTAGCCTCTATGGTAAGGCTCATAACATTGAAAATGCATGAAAATCGAGGAAATGACCTAGAGCGTCATTATAATATGCATAATTAAAAGGACTTTTGTCTGCAAAATTCAATGAATAGAAAGATCTTGAAAGGTCAAAAGATGAGATACTAGGCTCGCATGCTCCGAGCACAACTCCTCAGATAACATCCAAGAAGAGAAAAGACTTCCAAGGGATTTTGCCATAGTTATCCCTTTTCCAACCAACTTCCTTTCTTTACTTCTCATCAACCATAACTCAATCTCAACTACCAACTGGCCAGCACTTGAGCTGAGGAAGGTTGACCTATGCAAATCCGAGCCACGACACACTGATACCTCACCGATACTAGAATACTTAAACATAAGCTAATCCAAGCCAAAGGCAAACCAAGGAATAAGTTTTGCTACTAATTCCAAATCCAAATATAATCTTCTTTTGCCTTTCCAAACCTGCTATCCACTCTAAATAAGGAAGAAACTCATTTGAGTTTTCTTTGCACAATCCCATCATAGTAAACCCAAAGAACAAATATTGTTCCATGGATAATCCATAAAAGAAAGTATGAGAATGAGCCCATAAGGCTATACCTAGGCACACAAAATGAGACAACAAAGGTTTTAAATCTATGAAGATGCTATAATTGGTCCAAATAACCACCGAATCTAATCCCAAGAGTCCAAAGAACAGCTAGTCATCGCTGAACACTCTGCTCCAGTATGTCCCATCAATCGATAATAAAGCCATGCTGAATCCAACTAAAGCATACTGCTCCTACTGAGTCAATCATAAAAAATCCCTACATAAACTTATAACCCGAGGTCAAAGCTGAAGGAACTAATATCGTGTTCACGGACTATTATCTGAACACCTATAATCTATCCGAACTGAAGACGATAGAATAAGTAACCACAGAGTAGGCTTAGCTAGCCTATACATAAAACCCCAACCAAGAAAAATTCAAAAACAAAGGCTATACTCAAGATCTACAATTGAAAGCTAAAATCTCCATATCAAGGTGGAATTGCTCAACCATAAATACTTAAACCAAACTAGAAGATAGGTAAGCTTCCACACTCCCAATCTATCATAACCTTCAAATTCCCATTATAAGGCATCAACTCTAAAACCAAGCCAACAATCTTGAACTAAGGCCAAATACTCAATCGACCTTACTATCCAAATCAGACATATCTTTACTAAATCATGTTAAGCAAAATTCAGTATATAGATGAAGAACAAAATCAAAACAAAGGATAAACAACTGACTAAAAACATAAGCAATCACTCTATATCAAATAGAGTGCATGAACGTAGATGTAGAACAAAAATCACGATAGAGGATAAATCACCGACTAGAAACAGAAACAACCAACTCTATATCCACTAGAGGGCACGAACCACCAAAGAATACTCAAGAACTCACCAAGGCTGCAAACTATACTAGTAATAGAAAAAAACTATGGCCACTTAGAGAAATACAACTTCAGCTAAAAACTAACAAATCCAATACTCTATCTCAACAAAGAATACTTACAGGAGCATATCACCATGGAAAATCACTCCACCAAGTCTTATTAGGAAGAAAAAATTAAAAAATGAGAATTTCCTGAATCCACCTAAATAGGACAACCTTTAACTCAATCAACCCATGAATCACATTATCGAGGAAGAATGCACCGAATCTCAACACCAAATCCAAGGTCAAGACCACTTTCAGAAAATGAATCAAGTAACTCATGATAATGAATTTCCATTTTACAAACTAAGAAGCGGTTATAAGAAAGATCACCTATCTCTAACTCTCTAACTCTACTTAGAAAAGAACCACATCACGAAAAGAATGGAGTATCCAACTCCATACTAATAAAAAGAGTAGACCATCACCAAAAGATGAACCCAACAAACCAGAAAGATGAATCCAAGACTTCTCGACATCAATATTAAAACCATAATTGGGAAATGAACTAGCCAAAATGGGATAATGGACCCTAAATTGGTCAACCTAAAAAATGGGTTGCATAGAGAGGGATAGCCAATGCAAGAACCTTTACAACCTAGGAGAAAAGTCTGAGAATACCAAACTCAAGAACATGCAATGTAACCGAATTACCAGCTCTAGCACCATAACAAAACCACAGAAGGTCAACTTACCATCAATACCATAATCCACTCAATAGCCAATCCAACATTGCCAATAGAAGAGGAAAAAAACCAATCTCACATCGCTACAAGAGGGAAATCCTTCAAAAAATCTAGCTTCCAAAGCCAATGAAAAAGAACTATGAAGAAGGGATTCTAACTAGATACTAAAAGTCTAGTCATCTACCAAGCGAGGATCAATAACATCAAACAACGGCAATAATAAGCACAATAATATAAATACCAATATAAGGAATAGGTTCTACCAAAAATTAAAATAAGTAGCAAGGACCACTCTAGGGCCACAATAAGTCTAATATACAATGATATGTGGGACTCAAACCCAAATGTTGCACCTATAGGGAAAAATATCAATACTAATCCACTCCATCCACTACTAAAAAAAATAGTCTTTGGGGTATCCATATAGTCATGAACTTTATTTCAAGGCACACAACAACAAATATAAACCTACCAAGGCATAAATTATCAATGGGTATGAGAACTTCAATGTACACAAATGAAAAAGTAAAGGTATGAAATAAAAAGGCATACCTATCATGGTGAAATCTAAAGTCATATGTCTGATGTGCCCAAGGGTAAATAAATATGAATGGGTTCAAACTTGGACTGATCGACTAAATCATTAACTGAGGCTCCAAGTACACTACCTCTAACTGAAGGTGCCACAACACTAAAAAACTAATCTAAATAAGCATTACCACAATTGGTTGATCAATTAATGTTGAGGACCCTCTCTACAACAATGAATATCCTTTCCATAATCATAGAACAACTCAGGAACTCAAGGATGGTAGGGAATATAGGCTAATGTGGTCTGAACAACAAACTTGAATCGAAAGCACTCTCTAGACCAATGTCCCATCTCTCAATAATTAAAAAAAGCTCATATATTACTCTGAGGTGCTACCCCTTCCAATCCAAAATGGACACCTTGGCCTAAGGACACATACTAAATATTATGCAAGGTCTGATGAGAACTTTTCCCATTGCGACCACCACAATAAACTTGAGAGCCATCCATAGTCAAAAATACTATGTACATACAATCAATAGGCTATAAGTGAAGTTGACCTATACTGGGAGGAGCCTTACTCCCATATGGAATACTAATAGCACTACACTGGTAACATGGTCTCTTACTGCCACCTCTTTAAGTCCTAATACATGCTCTCTCTATGTCTCTTGCATGATCAATAATCTAAGAGAGGGAAGACCTAGCTACTATCAAATACTATGATGCTAACCAGAGTAGTATTACTAATCCTCAAATAAATCTATGCACCATATCATACTCTGAAAGATATAATATAGGAATATGTGTGGCCTACTTAAGAAACCCAATCTAGTAATTTATAATTGACTAAGAACCCTAATGAACAGCAACAAACCCAACTCTAGCCTGAGAACTACTTGATGAACTGAGTGTTATCCCTTCTTGTGAGGTATCTACCTAAATGCTCAGGATGCCTAATGCTGAATCTCAAAAGGCTAAAGTAGAAACAAGCTTCACCAGAGCCTGGGTTGGCCCTAAATCCTCTGACCGATGCTAAAGATCTTTGACATCCATCCTTGACTCCCTGGTCTGACACTGCACTGAAGCTCTGAAAATCAATGCTGAAATCTTATCTACATCTATGACAACCTCACATTATCCATCTGGGATAAAGTATAGTCAAAGAATGTACTTGAGGCTTATGGAGATACAGACACATAACAAGGATTCAAGAATATAATATTCTAAGAATGCCCTATAGCCTCCCTAAGATAGGATAAGAATCTCTTCACCTCAATCTACAGGACTCTACTAGACACTTAGCTCTTGTACTAATACGCCAATAAACCTAGGCTCTAATACTAATTTGTCATGACCTAATTTCTTAGGTCATGATAGTGCCTACCATAACCCATGAGTAGGCAAGTCAACCTATAGTCTGAAACTACTAGTAATTAACTACCAAGAAAAATAGAGAAAGAATGTAGAATAAATGAAACAAAATAGCTAAAATACACATGATAGTCCCAAACTTGGTGGAATCAGTACAAGAGCTTCTAACAAAATTAGACTATAGAATAAAGTACCAAATGAATATACTGATACAACACATCTCTAAATTCAATATAGAAATAGTCTAGCATATAAGAGGGAGAATAGAAATAATCCAAACACCAGGAGAACAACCTATATGTTTGAACCATAACTGCTCTACACTATGCATACAACAACTGCGAGAACCCATACTATAATCAACATAATGCAGAAGTGTAGTATGAGTACCAACACATGGTACTCAGTAGGCAACTGCCGACTAAGATCTAAAGATAATGTAAATCTAAGTAGCATACAATAAAAATGTAAGCTACACTCAAATATCCAACAAACTAAATAATAAAGCTAATGAAACAATAAGAATAAACTATAATATTCATATTCAAGAAACTAAAAAAATAAGGCTAAGGAGGTAATAAGGATGAATTACCCCTTTCTAGCCATACTCATGAACCTTAACACTATACCATATATCACTGGCCAATATTTGAGTAACAAGCAAAAAAGGATATATAAGGGAAAACAAGGCTACAAAATGAATACAACATTAATAAATAAAGAAAGAAAAGGATATAAGTCAATACCATAGCTACATATAGATAGATATACATATGTTTACAAACAAGGTTACATCAAGGATATACACAAAGTAATCACACTAGCATCTGGAAGCCTCCTAATCATAGTATGAACTAGTGTTCAAATAATGGGGATCTCTAATTGATACCTCTAAACTTGAGTTAATTATCCATAATAAAGAAACCACAAAGAAATGGATCAGAGTATCAGGGTATAAAACTATAGTGCCTAACCAATGGATAATCCCACAAAATAATATTTCTATAAGGTAAAGAATCAAAATCATACCTCATATCTCAATACCAATCCAATAGTCAACCTTTCACAAGCTAACCATAATAGTAAAAACAATAACAATACAAGGAAATCGGCTAGTCTGAATAAATAGTACCTAATCGGGCCTTCCATAGACCACCATCGACATAGGTTCAGAAGGTTCAATAAACATTCAACAAATAATAGTCCAAACTATCTATGCAACCCCCGCAAGACTGATAGGTATATTGTTTACACTATATACTGCAAGCAAAACTCATACCTATACCTATGCAACCCTAAATTAGGATAACAGATATAGGGTATACTAGTGATAGGAAATGCCATGCAAGAATGAATACCAAGACATAATCCATAATACCATAACCGATTTGAAAGCTATAAAGTAAACCAGTGTATAAACTTATATTATTAGTATTATCATTAATTTCCAGACTTGTTTCGGTAATCATATCGTTAATATTATCATCAATCACTGACTTAATCCAAAACTCACATCATCAATATCATCATCAATTGTCAAATTTGAATCGAAACTCATATCATCAATATCATCATCAATTGACTATTTATTCAATACCAGAGATATCTATATATGTGTATATATATAAGTACACGACTAAAACTATGGATAAAAGAGTGTAAATCAATAAATCTATTGCCCGGGATAACTTCAAAACTAAATCATCATAGGAGTGTAGAAAAGGTCGAAATATCTCATGACCGGGGTAAATAGTATTAGTAAAACTGCGGACCAAAATCTCTCTCAGTCAAGTCTCTAAGATCATCATTATTAGTCTCAAAGGCTCATAAGTTATTCATTAAGATGGTCCAATTTTCATTATGAAGAAATCCATTTTAAAAGTGGAAAGTGGGAATAATTCCCCTTCTAAGAAAATAAAAATAAAACTATATTTTAGTTGGAATTGTACAAATTAATATCTTTGTAATCATGAATGTACTAATATATGCATGCCATCACCAGTATCCATACAATACCATTATAAGTGTTAATAAGTCAACAAACTTTGACCACTACCTCCTCAAGGATAAACACTTTACAGAATCCAACAAAAATCATAATCATGGTCTTGGTCCCAACAACGTATCTGGAATAACTATAATATTATAATCATGACTTTACGCCTAAAATATATATCCAACATAACCATAACATCATGATCCGAGGAAGAACCATCACAATCCACTGAGTAATATATTAATCATTACACTAAAGATTCATCAGTCTCAACTATGCGTAACACACTAACACGTGCATATAAGTCTACAAGAGCCAACAAAAATCTTGGCCTAAGGTTAGCCGAATGGGCCAACTTCTAATTCTAGAAATCCATATTTAGGAAATTTCCACCTCAGACTAGGCTAATGTATCCATTTACTTCTCAATGATAAATAAGTCCTGATTAGCCCTAAAACAGCAATTCATCCTAAAACATGAGCAACTAAGGCAATTTAAGCTATATTACGGTTCCAAGATAGACTAAATGATCCAAATAAGACTATTAATACTAGTCATGCTTTCAATGTATATATCCTATCCCATATCTAAAATAACCTCATAATCATGCTACGAATTAGGTCTATCTATAAAAAAGGTAATAGAATTGTGAGCTATAATAAGTATTTTGACTTAAAGGTGAAATACCTTTCTAGTCCTTAAACTCATAAGTTAGGATAAGTCATGGTGTTCTATACACGATAATATCATAACACCTCTATCTAATATAAAACATATATAAATATCATTTCAATAAGAAGAGTAGACATAAGACTAGCTCGATGCCAAACCGCAAGTCCTTGAATCATCCATAAAACATTTGTCTTCACTCCATGATCCCAAAATTCTATCACACTATCAAAATCATAATCTAGACATTATTAGGAGTAAAATGACACCCGTATTTATATATTAAAGGTCGGATAGAGTTTTGGGTCAAGAATGGGTCTATGGGTGCCACGACCCAAAAACTAGGGGTTACGATGGCACTTGTCGCGGCAAGCCTTGACAAGTAAAACTATCACCAAATCGATATAGCATGGGAAATCAATACCAAAACTTAGGACAAGTCTTCTAGACTAAAGCGAAGACACACAAATATGATAATAGTAGAAATATAATCAAAGATACAAAACCAAAACCCAAAACCTAGTGTCATAGTGTAAGAACTACTAAATACATCTCGAATGTCACGATATACAATAATAGTAAAAAAAGAAGTCAAAACCCTATCTTTGAATACAAAATAAGAAATATAAAATATACAAAGAGGTAGTTGGCCAACTCCTAAAGTATAGGACATTTGCTACCTCGAATACTCCAAAAGTCACCTGAATCAGCTATCTGTATGGTGCACTCGTACCTAGATCTGCACCAAAATAATGTACTAGGGGTGAGTATGATCTACTTGTACTCAATATGTATCATAGGATGACTGCATAAAGTAGAAAATAAAGCATATAAATACAAACTATAGGCACGTCACCTGCAATAAAAAACATCCAAAGGGTAGCCCACATTGTCTTCACTAATAATTCTAATATACACACATATAAAAATACATGTAGAGAAGGGAATAAAAAATATACACGTACATAAAATACAAGTATAAAAAGATAAAATAGATGGATAGATAATAAGTCAAAGACAAAAATACAATCATAACATAAGCACAATATATGAAGTGCAATAGAGATGATGATGATGTAATGTATGAAGAGAACGGACAACCTTCATATACACATACAAATCTAAAGCTTCCCAACATAGGACCCATGAGGGGTTCTTCAACCCGTATATAACCAATATCTAATACGAATATCCATATATCCTCTCTGGCATATACCTTTTTAGAGGGTTTTAAGGATGTCAAATTTTTTGTCAAAAAAAGCCAGTGTTTCAATATCCAACTAATATACAATCCATGTAAGCAAAAAATCCACTCACTATCTATGATCCAAAATACTCCAGAAAACCATAAAGTGAAACATGCAAGAAAGTGTCATTGATACCACATAAATCCAAAAATCTAGGCTTTTTTCATAAAAAAAATGTAACCAAACATACATATATTAAATTTGGGCCAGCAACATCATAAAAGAATCGACATAGTCACACATAGAAAATAATGTCTTAAAATTATCAAATATTATCCACATAGATGATGTGCCATGGTTTCTTGGAATTTTCAATGCATAAAACTAGAAAATATTCAAGTACTTAGGTTTGTTTTGTTAGATATGATGTAGCCTTTTTTATATATTTAGTAGGAAACTAGTTTTTGGAGAATAAAATGAAGAACAACAGTTAAAATTGCAGAAGATCCCAATTATGATGCCACTCACATGGCGTAGGTCCCACCTACAACCCATAAGTGAACTGCCATAGGTTTCAAAGATGAAAATTCAGAGAATGAAAAGTTAGAGTATTGATATTGCTAGTTACAATGGGTAATTTATGGCTCATAGGTACTACCTACGGCTCCGTAAGTATGAGTACATATTGTAGATACTTGAAGTTCAGAGAAGCTGCAGGATGGATCTTCAGGTACTTACGATGAGGCAACCTATGGTACGTAAGTACCACTTATGCCTCGTAGGTACCATTTTAAGAAAAGTTGTTGCAAATTTAATGAAGACTGGGACTTACGCGGACAACCTACATGTCGTTGGTCATAAGTGGCGCCATAAGTGGCCACTGACTTAGTTTTCCCTGTATATTTTGGTTTAGATTTCTAGGGTTTTTATGTACTCTATAAATACTTTTTTGATGTTTTTTAGTCAGTTTATGCACTCATATTATTCAAAAAAATATCTTAATTTTAAGATTGACTTTTGATCTTGGAATTCTTATGTTCTTGGTTTTTGGTTGATTAATTGATTTAAGACTTTGGGTTTTATTCTTTCATTGTTTTGATATTACTTCTATGCTATCTTTATTGAATTCTATGGCCTTTCTTGCAACTATGAGCGGTTAAATTCGTCAGCTAGGGTTATGGAAACCCTGGCAGAATAATAAAGTAGGGAAAGTGTGAGGTTATTATATATCATTGTTTACACCTATATTGTGATCTTCTTCAGTTTAATTATTTTCTTAGAAGTGGACAATGTTGAGAACTCGCCAGTATTTGAGATTATCTTCACAAGAGAGATTGAGATTGGAAAAAGAAGATTACAATAGTAATTTAAGGCTATCAACCCTTATCTGATAACTTGATACACAAAATATAATAGTGAAATTGGGATCAAAGGCAAGGGTTGGTAAGGCAACACTCTAAGACTCCTAAGGTGAAAAGTGAGATTTATCACAGCGTTCAGAAGATAGTTGGAAATACCTAGCTTGTCTGATTCTACATATGTGGTAGTGAGATAGTCAGATTGAGCATGATAAACCTATAGAGTTAGGAAGATATGGGGAACACGATCCTAATATTAATTTAAGATTGATTACAACTGAAGGCATTCACGACTTGTTACTTCTTACTATTTACTAAAAAATCCCCCCATTTACTTTTATGCACTTTCGACTACTTTAATATATTTGAGAGATAGATTTGACCTATTTCCAGTGGGATTGACCCTAACATAGTTTGGTTATTATTATTTGAAAACAACTGCATTGTATCTTCTTAGAGGGTATAGTTTGGGCAACATCAAATTTTGACACCGTTTCTGGGAATACAGTTGTGGATTTATTAATTGAAATTGTTGAGTTTGTTGGGATTTATTTTTCTTTTTTTAGGGGTGTATGCCAGTGTTTTCCCACTAATAGGAGTTAAGGAAATCCCTTAATCCCATTTGATACAGACCCAAAGAGAATCCTATTATAAAATCATAGGATATCAGACCACGATCGTGAATCTTATCCTAAGGCGCTTCGAGATAATCCACAAGACCTACTACCTACCTCTATATGCTTAGGAGATATCCATAAAAAATACTCCAGGATTATTAGGGGAAGAAAATATGAGAAGGAATGATAAGGCTGCTTAGCATGCAACTCAAGAGGCAGAGAGGGGGAGATAGAGGCAAAAAGTTGATTATCGAGTAGAACTCAATGAGGTAGAAAAGATAGAGCCTCATTACCCCCAGATTTTTAGTATTTTCCAGTATATAAAGATCCAAATAAAGACATAGGGTAAGTAGAGCCTATAGAGATAGGATCCATCATTCCTCCTAAATTAACCCAAGGGGTAAAGATTGACATTACTAGTGCTATAATCTAGTAGCTGAATCTGAAAGGTGTGTTTGCTGGCCTATCAATTGATGATGCAAACATGCACCTCATTAACTTTATTGGAAGTAACACTTCATATAATATAACTGGGGTGGATAAGGAAGTATCGAGAGAAATAATGTTCCCATTGTCTCTAACTTATAAAGCAATATTATGGTCAGGGACACTACCTCGTGGGTTCATTACTACTTGGAATGAGTTGCAAAAATAGTTTTTAGAACATTTCTTCCCTCCTGCCAGAATGCATCAATTGAAGGACAAGAAATATAACTTAAAGAAAATGCATTCTAAACCAATGTATGAGTCATGGTTTCAGTTTAGAAGAAGTTATTGATGGTGCCTAATCATAGAATTTCAAGGAGAAATCTTTTGGAGATTTTCAATCAAGCCCTAAATACTAATTCCCAAGCTATTGCAGACACTATTACTAGTGAAGTGTTCATGAACCTATGTTGGGACGTAGCATCAGAAATCTTAGATCAAATCTGTATTACCAATTGAGGGTGGCATACATAGGTGGCAGAGAGAGGTTCTGACACTTATGCCATTAGAGCTTCCAGTGAGCATATAGTTGTAGATGATGTAGTGTCTTAAGAGGTTCTGAAACTAAAGATGGAGATTGGGTTATTAATGAAGAAGTTTCAAACTATGAAATTTGAGAAGGTGAGTGTTATGGGTACACAAGGTAAAGCATTTAGGTCATATGCTTTTGATGTGGATGAAGAAGAAAACTACCTAGATAGAGAGTTGACTGGTTTCTAAACAAAAGGCTAATCGTCTGCTCAAGACAACTGGAAATTAAGGCAAGGGAATCAAGGTCGAAACTACTCTAGGGATAGATATAGAGATTAAAAAAAGAGAGAGATGGTGACTAGAGTGTAAAGATGATTATAAGGATAAGGGTGGTCCATATGTTCAACTGAGAAACTGTGGCACTGAGTCAATGATGAAGGTGTTGCTCACTAAACATGTTAACGATTTAGCAAGTCAAGAAAGTTGCCTTAAGGAGATTAAGGCGGACATTTAAAGTTTTACCCAAAAAGTGGAATCACATTCTACTACAATCAAGAAACTCGATCAACAATTTAGTTAGATGTTAACAACCTTCAATCAGTGTCAATCAAGCACTCTTCCAAGTAATACTATACAGAATCTAAAGAATGGTAGTCATTGTTTTACCATTACCACTTAGAGTGGTAAGACCATCATTGATCCCCCATGTTTGTAGTTGGTGAAGATAGGAATGATGTTATTCATATTGAAGAGGAAACTGAAGCGTGATCTAAAAAGTTGGGATAGAGGAAGATGTGGTATGTTACTTCCAAATTTATTAATTGGATATTGGTGATGACATGCATAGATTTGGTACATTTATGATTATTGCAGCGGTAACTTATGTGATTCTAGATGAAATATGATCTTATGATTGTTTTTCTTAATTAAGGGTTAAGATATGGGGTAGTTAGTTTCCTATTAGGAGACTATAGCACGTGGTGGCTAGGAATCAAATGTATTAGTTAATGAGTCTTGCTTTGTTGAGATATGGTATCTATCGATGGTTGATACGTGGATAATAATAAGGTCAGGTCTAGTATAGATAAAGATTAGTTGATACTGATGACTAAGTTCGTGATGTCAATTGGTTAATAAATGAGGAGTTGTATATTAATAAGGCTAGATAATAAGTGATGTTGGTAATAAGAGGTGAATAGTTAATTGATGTCGCCCAAAACTACACCTCAACTAGAAGAATAATACGATTGATTGCAAATATAATAACCTAAAAAGGTTGGGGTCAATCCTACAGGGAAAATGTGAATAATTTCTTTCCTTGATGTAATCCCTGAGCAGTATAGGAAAAGTAAATGGAGTGGTTTTATTATTGATTGCAAATAGTGACCAATTCTTGAATGTTGTTGAGTTGAAGTCAACATGAGACGAACGCTAGGTTTGCATTTCCCCTGGCATATCAACTTCATAAATTTCTCATGGTTACCCCAATTTTTCTTTTGTTCTGCATGCAAAGCCTACAAGATAGGTATTATCCATTGCTTAGCAGATAAATTTTACCCTTTGACTTGGTTATCAACTCAAGGTATCACCTTTTTCCTATTGATACGACCTTCATTACACTTGTCGGGGTAGGATCAAGTGATAAAATGAGATACTTAGTTAAGGTACCTCAAATCACTATCTTAAATATTCTTTTTCCTAATCGCAAAATTCTTGGTTATCGAATGGATGCGAATACAGGCAATCTCAAGAGTCTGCAGCTTCTATGAGTTTAATTATAGCGAAGAATAATTAAGATAAACACAGAAAATTTAGAACAATTGAGTCTCACACTTTCTCTATGTAGCTAATCTGTCAGGGTTCCCATAACCCTAGCTAAGGAGATTAGTCACTCATGTTTGTGAAATAAATCATGCGTATCAATGAAGAACACGTAAAATCAGTTGAACATGAATAAGATGAATAAACTCCAAAGTCTTTAAATGAATACAACCCTCAAATCTCATGAACAACTGAAAAAGTAGCTCATAATATGTAATACCGCGTAAAAGAATGTCACAACGCATAACTTAATAAAATATAAACCCTAAGGTATTTATAGTATCTCGAAATAACATAAAAATACTATCAAAAATAGTAAAGGTAAAGTTAAGTCGGCAGTCGGTACGACTCGGTCTTTACTTGTATCCTTAGCTTACGAGTTTTACCCTGACTTGTTGTATCCATTCCAGTGTCTGCTTTTCCCAAGGCTTTAACTCTCTATTTAACATACAACTTCCACTTCCGAGTCATACCTTAGTGTATGAATCATGTCCTTCATCTTTATCCACCTGGGACTTAAAGAATTTTTAGCTCTTGAACACTTGTTTGTATACGACATCCCTATACGAGTCATACATAGACTTCTGAATCTTATAGCTTTGACACTTCAATTCCTGGATAGTCTCTCAAGTTTATTATGCTCATGACTTCCGCATACGTCTTGTACCCAAGATTATGAATAGGGTACTTGAGTTATATCTTCCTCATACTCAGCTTCTTAGTTTGGCTTTTGGTTTTGTTATTCATATGATTCAGTATATGATTCGTATTGACTGGTTACGACTCAAAGGCTTAATCGTATACTGATCAGAGTTTGTCTTATTTAGGTATTTTTATTCTTTTTTTTTCATATACTGTTGTATACTTGTTTTACCTGCAATTCACACCTAATTTCATCATAACCAGCAAAATACCTTAAATTCACTCATAAATTCGCGGTTTCAAGCATCGAAAATGTCATGTTTCCATGCCATATCAACACCCTCAACTTAAACTTTTTCATGTCTTTAGGAAAACAAAACCAAATTGCTAATTTCTAGCACAGAGCCAATGCTTAAACAGGAAGATCTCAAGAAGACCCATGGCAGTAATTTTAAATTAAAGTTCAATCTTGTTGTTCCTCTCTTAATTTTTCAACATTTCAACTCAAACTTGCATATAGAAATTTAGCACATGTAGAAACACGGAGGAATCCGATTATGGCATTACATTAGAAATTCACTTAGGCGTAGACATGCCTTACATTCATCAACCAATCTAGAAACCTAGAAATATAACCCATGTGCACTCACTGTCAAAAAAATCCCATTCACTCTTCATGGATAGACTAATTTATTCAGGGATATAACAAATAACTTTCTCACTCATAATGAAGTATCACCGGTGTACTCAGAATACCATAGGCTTTCCATTGTGCCTTCCTATCACTCAACTTAGGCCATTTTCCTGAGTTGAGGTACACGGTGTCCGCAGGAGGAACAGGGAAAAAGTAGGTTTATTGTAAGTTAAACGGGAAGGTGATAGGTGTAACAAGAAAAATTGGTCTAAAAAGGATCAAACATTTAGATCAAGGGGATTTATTCCTTTGATTAAGGCCTTTTAGGCTCTAGTGGACTCATGCAACAACGACCTATGACTATCTCCTATTTAACAATCCTAGACCTAGGTAAAAGCAAATAGGCAAGTTCTAGATTCCAACACAACTGAGAACTCAGTAAACCTTACACATACACCTGTATAATGATACACTACTAAGTACTAGTTATCCAACTATGCAATTGTTTTTCCCCAAACAGTACGATCCCTAATCCTAATGCCATTATCAGATACTCGAAAGTCTCACACAAATATATAAATCACGTAACTCATTAAATAAAAAACTGAGGGGCACCACTTTTACAATATCATTTCAAAATTCAGTGCAAATTAATAGTGTTTTATCAATCATAAAGTAAAAATCAAAACAGAATCAAAATCTTTCAATGCAACTTGAAATTCTTTCAAAATCCATCAATTATAATCAAAAATAAAAAATTTACTGCCATAGGCGTGCTGATATACTCCCTATCTCAACTTCCCGTATCAACCTACAAGTCATAACAAACTTTCAGTTTTAGCTAAATTTGAAAATTTTCAAACTACTCCAAAAAAAATTCGATACTCCTACCCCTAACTTAAGAACGTCACACTATCCTTAGTGTTACAAAATAAGATAGAGTAAGGATTAGGGTCATACCTAGTTTCTCAATATGCCAGTGCATCAACATCAGTACGTGGAACCTCAGGTCAGGTCCCACTCTCATCAGCAACCGTCCCATCAACTGGGACTGTAGCAATAAAAGACTGGGGAACAATGTCAACCCCCTCGGTATGAAGAACCGAAGATATAAAACCCCAATCTCCCATAGACATCTCTTGGACCCATGTCTAATTGTCCTACTCATCCTAGATGCTATCAAGTTTAGCTTTGTTCTGAGCAACTCTATCCTTTTATTTTTCCTCTTTTTTATCTTCTTTCTTCCTCGGTATCCTCAGCCTGCATATCTTCTGGGACATCCCAAATATTAGGCATATCGACTGTGAGAATCACATTTTGTACCATAGGCTCGATAATTACCATCCTCGTAGACAGTTCAATGACCATCTTCTTAATCTCAGCAATTTCAGGATGGACATCAACAATATTGGGCATTCTCCCACTACCCAACTGTCGAGTAATCCTCGACTCAAAAGAATCTATCCACTCTTGTACTCACCTATTATGTCCCTAAAACTATTGATCCATCCAACTTTGTACTCTACCCTCCATATGACCTACCTTTACAGTGAGAGTAGCAAACTAAGTCTCACCTTCAGTCCAACAGCCTGAGAGATTAACATTACCCCAGGAGGTATAGCCTATGTCCTAAGTGGCACAGAATGGACTATAGGTAGGGAACTAGAAGTACTCAGTGCATCTATGGGTGCAACATCAGTTTGTACACCTACCTTAATATTGTCAGCTGGAGTACGGGCTTCGATCCAGTCATCTTGTGGGAACAATCCCTTTATAGCATCTAAATCCTATCACATAGGTCGGTCCAGAGGGATGGACACATATCGAATTAAGCCAATATCAAAAGTTTGCCATGCCTCAATCATCTCATCAACTCCCAATAGCTCCACTACTCCTGAAACTAAGCAAATTTGTATGATCATGCAGAGGTAGGCTAGCAGTACCTTTTGTCCATCGATTGCTTTGTCTCTCAGCTCTCGGGCTAGGAACTTGCCAACACCAAATACATACCAGGAGCATTCCGAATCGGGCTCAGCATATCATCGCCTTTTATGGGACAGAGCCGGTGATGGGCTAGTGTCCACCACACCTTACCCTTAAAGTTGAGGAATTATTTCTTTATCTATTGAGAATCACCAATACCTCCTGCAACCCAAGTAGTATGCATACCATGTGTTTCTATACTCTCAGTTATCTATCTAAACATTATTATTTTATCATCAATACCCAATATCTGATTCGTGATCTTTCTCATCTCGACCATTCTATAGTTCGTCTCTCTAGTGTTGGCTGAGGCCTAATATTCTAGCCCATATAGAAATCTCCCAATAGTTTGGGGAGAAATATTAACACGCACACCTCGAATCATGATGGAGGAAATAGGGTCACCTCCTTTCCACAATATACCCTGTGGATACTACCTCATCAACTCTCCCTTATATGCTATGTAGAACTCATAGATGAGGACCTTACTATATCTAACTAATGCTCTCATCTTCCTTCTAAATTTGCATTGCCTGAAGCTCTTCTCAAACTTGGGTAATTCAGCAATCCCCATAGTAGTCATTCCCATAGTAGTCATTCTCCTCTCCAGGTATAGTAATCTTTTTATCTTATGACCCAAAAAATGAGAGAGTCCTATGTTAAATATCTTTTTCATACTGAGGTACCTCCATTGTTCAACAATGGGCAAAAGTGCAGTGGTCAATGCTAGTGAGGGGTCCTGTCTATCTATAGGGGTCGCATTTACCTCAGGACCCTGAGCATCATTTGCACTCTCCTCAGCTGAACTAGACTCAGCCTCATTATCATCATTATCAACTTGTACCGGTGTGTGTAGAGGAGAGACAATTGCATTCTTTGTTCTTGGCCCCCTTTGTGGTGGTGATTAAGATTCTTGTGACACTTCTTTCTTCCCCTTATTATTAGCAAGTGCCTTTCCTTTATTGGAATTTTTTTTGGATGTAGTTCTATTATACTTTTTGCCACTGCTCCCTGATATTGTTTCAGACTCAGAGAAACTGGTTTCCTCACTCTCAACTAATGCTTGTTTATTCCTCTTCATAGTAACTATTTTAGATGAAGAAGTTGTTTGGAGGAATTTTTCTTCAAGTACACTAATATTACTAACTAAGAAAACAAAAGAAAAGAAAAAGATAAATTAAAGTTCAATGTGCTTAATTTCAGTTGGGTACGAGTGGTAGGTACTCGTCATACCCAGTGGGTATGAATCGCATGCCAGAGTCGTATCCTAGACAGTGCATGACCTTTGTTCACTAGTCATCTTACGAATCCTCCTTACCAGCTATACTAACTTGGTATGACTCGTGACCAATAGTCGCAAGATGGTCAAAAACTTTTATTCTATTATCATTCTTCCCAGGTGGGTACAATAAGTGTGTACGGGTCGTATGGTCTGGATACGACTCGTATGGCTGAGTCGTATCTATTCTAGAACCTTAAGTTTGTTAGTTTCCATGTTGTTAGTGGGTACGAGTCCTATTATGACTCCCGTACTGGTGGGTACGAGTTGTAAGAAGCTTCACATCTATTGCAACATAGAAGTCCTACTCAAGGTTTGACTCCGATGAAATTCCCAAATTACCCACAACTATATTTCCATCTATATCAAATATTTTAACATACATAGACATAAAAATCAATTCCTAAACCCTATTCTATACCCATTTTAAATTTTCAACACAAAGATCATAAATATTATGCAAACAATCCATGAAATGTAGAAATTCTCCTTAAACCAAGTTAATAATATCACGTCTACTTCATTTCAACTTGTAAAGTAAAGAGAATGAGATTGGGAACTTACTTGATGAGTTGAAGAAATGAGTTCTTGTTTTCCGATCTTAGTACTTCTCAATTTTGAGTTTAAATAAAAAAATAGGAACAAATTGAGGTTGTTGGTAAGTTAACTAAGTTGAAAACAAGTGGATTTTTTTGTTTTCAGTTCAAAATTTATGTAAAAAATGCATCGGGTATGCTTTGAAGGTCTTGGGTACCCGATTGTTTTTTTCCTTTATAATTAAAGGGATGGGTGGTGTCAAACACGAGATCTATCCTAGTAAACCAGGGTACGAGTGGTTTATATGACTATTACTCTGGCTTACGAGTTATTTCATTGACTAGTATGGCCCTGGGATCTTACCTGGTTTCTAAAAGAGGTACGACTCTTGCTCACAAATCGTTCCCAAAGGTATTACTCATACTGGGAGTCATATTCATTAAAGAAACTACTGTTTGATTCTGATTGTTCTCCCTGGCCAATACGACTCCTACTCACGAGTTGTACCATATAGATACGACTCGTAAAGAGTCCATATGATACCTTTTCAACTTCTCTGGATTTTATTTGTATTCTTTAGCCTTGCATATTGAACAAACACATAACCCTATAATTGCAATAAGTTCAACAACATGGGTTGCCTCCCACACAGTGCTTGATTTAACATTGCGGTATGATATGGATAAGTTGGATACTTATACTTTACTAACTAGGCTCATGGGTTTCTTCCTATGCAACACCTGATTTAACGTCGTGGCACGAGGCAATTTTCTTGATTACTTAGACTTTATCAAGGTTAATGTCATATAATTCTTTCACCTCTTCAATGTTTCCCATATAGTACTATACTCGTTGTCCGTTTACCTTGAATGGGCTTGCACTATCCTTTTTCAATTCTAAAGTACCATAGGGATAAACTCTTGTCACAGTGAATGGACCATCCCACCTAGACTTTAGCTTACCAGGAAACAAATGAAGCCTAGAATTATAAAATATAACTTGGTCACCTTTTTCAAACACCCTTTTCTCTATCATTCGGTCATGATGCAACTTCATCTTTTCCTTGTAAAGATCTGAAATTATATATGCCCAAAGTCGAAATTCATCCAACTCATTAATGTTATTCAACCTTGACTTGGCTGCATTCTTCTATTCTAAATTCAGCAGCTTCAATGCCCATAGCGCCTTATGCTTAATCTCAATTGGTAAATGGAAAGCTTTACCATACACAAGCTGATAAGGTGAAACACCTATGGGGGGTTTGTAAGTAGCACGGTAAGCCTATAATGCATCATCTAAATTTCTTTCCCAATTAGTCCTACTGGTATTTACAGTCTTTGCCAATATGGGGACTTAATTTCTCTATTAGACACTTCAACTTGTCCACTAGTATGCGGATGATAAGGTGTTTCCACCTTGTGATTCACTCTATATTTTTCAAGTAGACTTTTGAATAGATGATTGCAAAATATGATCCTCTCTCACTAATAATAGCACATGTCATACCAAATTGAGAGAAGATGTTCTTCCTAAAAAATATGGTGACACTCCTTGCTTCATTGTTAGAAAGCACAATTGCCTCCACCCTCTTTGAAACATAGTCAACAACCACAAGTATGAACTTCATTCCACACGAACTCACAAAATGTCCCATGAAATCTATGTCCATACATCAAACACTTCCAATTATAAGATATGGGTCATAGGTAATTCATGTCTTTTAGAAATAGTACATTGCCATTGACATTGATCACACGCGACAGCATAGTCATGACCATATTTGTATATGGTCGGCCAATAGTTGTTGTATTATAGGATCTTATGAGAGGTGTGGAAACCTTTATGATAACCTCAAACTAGAGATGAGTGACAAGCTTTAAGTATGCTCATCATCTCCATTTCAAGTATGCACCTATGAATGATTTCCTCTGCACAAATTTAAAAAAGATAAGGTTTATCCCAGAAAAATTTCCTTACCTCAGGCATGAACTTCTTCTTTTGTTGATATGAAAGATCTTATGGGACTAGATTACTTGCTAAGTAATTTGCATAATCCGTGAACTATGGAATTAAATATTAGAAAGCTGCCAATATCGGTTCGTTTGGAAAACTATCATTAATATCCAATCCCTTAGCAACCTTCTGCATAGATTCCTCCTCTAGTCTAGACATGTGATCCACAACTTGATTTTCTGTGCATTTTATGTCTTTCACCTCGAAATCAAATTCTTGCAACAACAACACCCAATGGATAAGCCTCGGCTTTGTATTATTCTTATCCATTAAGTATGCAATGCCGCATGGTCTATGTGCACAATAACCTTTGTACCAATCAAGTAAGATCTAAACTTTTCAAAGGCAAAAACCACTGCTAATAACTCTTGTTCCATTATGATATAGTTCTTTATAGCAGGGTTTAGTGCCTTACTAGAATAATAGTTGGGATGAAGGATTTTTTTTTGTTGGATTAGTACAGCCCCTAAGGCCAATCCGCTAGCATCACACATAATTTCAAAAGGTGAAGACCAATCAAGAGACACAATAATTGGAGAAAACACCAACTTCTCTTTTAGGATTTCAAAACCTTCTTACATGCATCATCAAAATCAAATTTTACGTCCTTCTTGAGAAGCTCGTAAAGTGGACTAGAAATCTTCGAGAAGTCCTTGATAAAACGCCTATAAAAACCTATATGCCCTAGAAAACTCCGAATTCCCTTTACGGAATTTTGATAAGGTAATTTTTCAATCATGTTAATCTTCACTAGATCAACCTCTATGCCTCTCTTTAAAATTTTGTGCCCTAGAACAATTCCTTCTTTGACCATGAATTGGCACTTCTCACATCGTTTTAGATCCTTTGCTAAGTGAATAAGGCAGTCATCAAAAGAATCACAAAAAACTAAAAGATCATCCATAAAATTTTCAATAATGTGTTCCACCATATCAGAGAAAATAAATATTATACATTTTTGAAATGTGGGTTGCGCGTTAAATAGGACAAATGACATTCGTTTGAATGTAAAGGTACTATAAGGACATGTAAAACTAGTCTTCTCTTGGTCCTTAGGTGCAATAGTGATCTGATTATTTCCTGAGTATCCATCAAGAAAATAATAAAATCCTCTGCCTGCTAACTGGTCCAACATTTGATCCATGAACGTCATAGAGAAATGGTCCTTCTAAGTCCATGCATTCATCTTCCTATAATCCATGAAGACTCTTCATCCCGTGAATGGTCTCATTTGTACTAGCTTATTCTTCGTATTAGGCACGACAATTATTCCACCCTTCTTCGGTATGCATTGAATCAGACTAACCTATTTGGTATCAACAATGGGAAATGCTACACCAACATCCAACCACATGATGTTCTCCTTTTTAACCACTTCCTACCAAGGAGTATTGAGTCTACACTAATGTTCAATACATGGAGCATAATCCAGCTCAAGCTGAATTTTGTGAGTACACAAAAAAGGCAGAATACCCATAATATTAGCAATGGACAATCCAATGGATCTCTTGAAATTCTACAAGACTGAAAGTAATACTTCTACCTTTGACTGGCTTAGATCAGCCACAATAATACCCAACAAAGTGTTGTTGGCCCCCAAAAACACATATTGTAAGTGAGATGGGAGGGCCTTCAACTTTAACAATGATGGTTCCTCAATGGATGGGCGAGTAGTTTGAGTAGTTCGATTCTTTAAATCTACATCAAGCTTATTTGGTGCATAATTATAACCATCACCGTGCAATGCACCCATTAACTCATTATACTCCTTGATACCATCATAGTGGAAATTCATAATCACAACCACAAAAGCTTCGACACCTAACCTCTCTTCAATAGGAATAATCATATCAAAACTATCTTTCCATAGAGTAATTGCATTAACATCATAGAATGAATCTGTCTACTCCTCATCTATATCAATCACAGGCACCACTCTCAGTTCATCAGGTTGCTTCATAGATTTACATACATTGATGTCACTTATTCATCATTGAGTCACAACATAAGATATTCTTTCTCCAGATCAATCAACGTACTACCTATAGCCAAAAAAGGTCTTCCTAAGATAATGGGGACTTGAAAGTCCACTTCACAATCTAATATAACAAAATCAACAGGAAATATGAAAGAAGAGACTTTTACCAAAACATCATAAAAGACTCCAATAGGCTTCTTCACTGTCTTGTCTGCCATTACTAGTCTCATAGTAGTGCATTTGGGAGCTCCCAACCCCAACTATTTGAATAAATCAAAGGGAATGAGGTTGATTCTAGTCCCCAAATCATATAATTCTTGAATGAAGTTGAAAGAACCAATAGAGCAAGGTATCATGACAACGCCAGGGTCCTCCTTCTTGTCTACCAAAGATCTAGTGACTACAAAACTACAATGATGAATATTGTCAACAGGTTCATAACTTACTGACATTTTCTTGGTGATCAAATACTTTATGAATTTTGAATATCCTAGCATCTGCTCCAATGCCTCTACAAGTGATATATTGATAGTTAACTTTTTTAATATAGACAATAATTTCTTATACTTACTTTCTTTTTATTTTATAGAAGAGTGCCAGGTTGTCTCTAATTCACTATGGCTGACATCTGACCAAACTGTTGTTCCAACTACTTGATTTCCAAAGCATGTAACTCAACCTTTTGGTTCAATCCTGACTGATCAGCTTTGATATCCTTCAAGCAAATCTCTTGATTTTCTTGACCTTTGACCATCTTGGCCAAAAGTGCCTCCATTTTGTACTCTGTATTTTAATTACCTAGTGGAATATATTTGTCACTCTTCTCCGTATATTCCTCCTTATGCTGCCAGTCACTATCTTTGTCTCTACTCTTATATTTCTATTTATCATTGTACTAGTTCCGACTTTGATTCTCTTTCCCTTGGTCTCGGAAATCCACCAATCTAGGATCAAGGTAATTTTCCTATTCCTCAGATTCAATCTCAAATGATTTCGAGGTAGACCCCTATGTCACTACTGCATTCATCTTCTCAGCACTCATTGATGTAAATTGTTTTAAAAGCAACCCTATATCTGTATGAAGCTTTGCAACCTCTTGTTATAACATGTCATTTGATACTCCATACGTATTTATTGATCTAATAGCATATGTACCACCACCACATTCTGAATCTTGAGTATGCCATCCTCTGTTGGTAACCACAATATCATCTAGCATTTCCTATGTAGTTTTCCAGTAAAGAAACATAAATGATCCTTCTAAAATATTATCTATCATAGCTCTTGAGCTATCATTCAATGATCGATAGACGATCTCATACAAGTTAGATCATCTAATTTTGTGATTCGGTACCATGCTAAGCTTTTTCTTAAATCAAAACCACACCTCATACATAGACTCTACAGGTAGTTTTCTAAAATTGCAAATTTCATCCTTCAATTGTAACATCTGTGCAGGAGGGAAGAATCTTCTTAGAAACTTTGTCTTCAACTCGTGCCAAGTAATGATAGATCCTCTTAGAAGTTCCCCCAAATATAAAGATGTTTTTCGAGTCAAAGAAAATGGGAACAACCTCCATCTTAATGCTTCTTGATCAACCCTTGGAATATTATAATTTATGTATATCCCAAGAAAATTTGTAAGGTGCATGTTTGTATCATCCTTAGAAGCCCCCAAAAATACACCTTTCAGATTCAACAATTGGATCATAGCACTAGTAATATTAAACTTCACATTAGAGGCTAAAAAAGGAGAAACAATGGCTCTAGACTCCATAGGTTCAACATAACCCAGATCTTCATCATCTTCATCATATGGGTCTAAGTGTTAAAATGATAGAATAAATGAAGCCCTGCCTCTCTAAAATCAATGATCAATAATCGGTGTAGACCTTACCAGTCCTCCTTGCTGAGCTACTGCCACCTCTGCAACATGTCTGGCTTCTTTTGCTTCTCTATGTTCTTTCTCCAACAGTTCTTGTGTCCGTAAGTATACAATATTATGCGTATCTAATGTAGCATGTGAGAGTGCCACATTTGGGTCCACAGGTGGGGGTCTTAAACCCCATCACAAACTTGTCGTGACATCCTTCTAGGTGTTTGAAGGATTCTTTCTAGCTTTAGATAAAATGGGACTAAGGGATTACCTCTACTATTCCAACTTGACTTACACTAATGTATGCCAAAGAAAAAATGAAAAATTAAAAACCAACAAACTTCACTAATTCTATTTACTACTTAACTGTCCTCCCCGACAACAACACCAAAATTTGATGTTACCCAAAACTACACCTCAACTAGAAGTATAATTTAGTCGATTGCAAATATAATAACCCAACAAGGTTAGGGATGATCCCATATGGAAAACGTGAAGATTTGCTTTCCCTTATGTAATCCACAAGCAATATAGGAAAGTAAATTAGGGGATAAGGGTTGTTATCAATTGCAAATAGTGACAAATTCTTGAGTGTTGATGATTTGAAATCAATATGAGATGAATACTAGGTCTGTGTTCCCCCTGGCTTCTCAACTTCATAAATTTCTCATGGCGAACCAAATTATTTTGTTGTTCTGCATGCAAAGCCCACAAGATAGGTATTATCCACTACTTATCAGATAAATTTCACCCTTTGACTTAGTTATCATCTTAGGGTGTCTCCTTATTGACCCTTGATACGACCACAGTTACACTTTTTGGGGTAGGATCAAGTGATAATATGAGATACTTGGTTATCATACCCCAAATCACTGTCTTAATTTTTTTTTTCTAATCGCAAGCTACTTGGTTATCGAATAGATACAAATACAGGCAATCTCAAGCATCTGCAACTTCTGTGAGTTTAATTCTTGCAAAGAAAAATTAATATACATGCAAAAACTTTAGAACAATTGAGTCTCACACTTCCTCTACATAGCTAATCTACTAGGGTTCCCACATCCCTAGCTGAGGAGATTGGTTGCTCATGTTTGTGCAAAAAACCATGGTTATCAATTAAAAACACATAAAATCAGTTGCATAAGCATAAAATAAATAAACTCCAAAGTATTTAATTGAATAAACCTTTCTAATCTCATGAACAATTGTAAAAGTAGGTAATAATGTGTAATAGCACGTAAAAGAATATCAAAAATCATAACCTAATAAAATATAAACCCTAGGGTATTTATAGTATCTCAAAATAACATAAAAATCCTATTAAAAATAGAAAAGGTAAAGTTAAATCAGCAGTTGGTACGAATCGATCTTCACTCATATCCTTAGCTTATGAGTCGTACCCTGACTTGTCTTATCCATTCCAATGTCTAATCTTCCTAAGGCTTTAAATCTCTTTTTATCATATGACTTTCTCTTACAAGTGATACCTTAGTGTATGACTTATGTTCTTTATCCTATCCACCTAGGACTTCAGTTTTTTAGGTCTTGAGCACTGGTTTGTATATGACATCCTGATATAAGTCATATTCAGACATCCGACTTAAATAGCTTTAATATTTCAACTCCTGGATAGTAGCTCAGGTTCTGTTATGCTCACGACTTCTACATATGACTCGTACCCTGGCTTACAAATGGGGTACTTGAGTCATATCTTCCTCATACACGACTTCTCTATTTGTCTTTTGGTTCTATTATTCGTACGATTTAGTATACAAGTCGTATCGATTGGTTACAACTCAAAGAATGACTCTATATTGATCAGAGTTTATTTTTTTAGGTCTTTTTCTTCTCTTTTTGTTCAAAAACTATTATAGGCTTATTTTACCTGCAATTCACACCAAAGTGCATCATATCCAAAAAATAACCTAAGTTCACGCATAAATTTGTAGTTTAGAGCATCAAAAGTGTCATGTTTCCATTCCACATCATTAATAATAATGAATAATTGCTAAATAGTTGATTAATAATTGGTTAAATAAGGATTTGTTTGTTAATGATGGTTAGTTAATGAATAATTCCAGTTAATAAATTATGGTTAGATGATCAATGGTTATGTGTTGTCTAATAATGGTTAATAGATAATTGATGAATTAGTTGATAATATGGAATAGTGGATAAATGGCAATTATGGTCTAGTGATGAACCTTAACTAGATGTTAGATGTTGGATATCTAATAAATAGTGATTAGTTGCTATCCATTGAATAAGGATAATATTTAGATAAATAACTAGAGGTCATCTAATGACTAGCAAACTAGTGGGTTCATTATATTAAGCGTTGGTTAGCTAATAACGAGTAGTCAGGGAGTACACACTAGATTGGTACTTTATGGTGATATGATTATGTTCATAAGTATAAAATTATATGTTGCTCTATGATGATAATTATGATGATATTGATACTCAGCAAGGCCGAAGGCTACTGTTATGATGATACTGATGCTCGACAAGGCTGGAGAATACTATTGTGGTGATATAGATACCTAAAAATTCTAGAGTATACTATTGTGATGATACTAAACCCAGCAAGGAAGTAGGATACTATTGTCATGATATTGATACCCGACAGGGCAGGAGGATATTATGATAATACGTTGATACCCGGCAAGGCTAGTGGTTGATTATGATAATGATGGTGATGATGATGATAGTTATGATGATTTGTGATATTGATTATTTACCTTTCATTCATTCCTATATATGTATCATCTATCACTAGTATGCACCAATGTTTATCAGCCGGTATGTGACAATTGCATAAATATAGGTAAAAAGTATGCCTTGTGTTGTTGTATGTTGATTGAACCTTCTGAGTCTGGGGCAGTGGTGGTACAAAAAGGCTCGTATAGATATTTGGTTGTTTGGAGTAGCCGGTTATTCATGCTTTTATTAATATTGCTATTATCATCGTTATGATCATTATTATTGCTAGCTTATGATAGATTGGTTATTGATCCAGTATCGAGATTTGAGGTATGTCCCTAGCCTATTCTATCTTATGATTGCATTTATATGCATGATTATTTGATTTCTAGCCATGAGGATTAGAAACCCTAAGTATGATAGTATTAAATCATGATAGTATCATGATGAGGTCTAAGAATGAGGATTTGATGATCTAGATTAATCTTGAGATGACCTCATTTATTATGTGTATGTATGTATACATATATAGATATATAAAGTTATGGCACAACCGTATATCTATTCCTTCACTTGTTCGTATTGTATATTCATTTCTTAACCTTGTATATTGCTATATATCTTTCTTTCAGTCTTCATTTATAAATTGGCCTAGGATATATGATACAGTATTGACATCTGATGAATGTGGCTGGAATAGGATAGTTTACCTTGACACTTCCTTTGTCTTGTTATGTTACACTGGTGGACTTGAACAAGATAGTTGTCGCTTATTATTCTCATGACTTGTTATATAAGCTCTGAACTCTTGTGTGTAGTTTCTATTCTATTTATATGATGTATATATCTGCTTCATCTTTGAAGCCCAATTGGCAGTTGCCTATTGAGTACTATTCATTTGGTACTCATACTACACTTCTGCAGCTTGTCGATCATAGTACGAGTTATAGCCATTGATGTGTGCCTTGTGCAGAGCAGCCATGGTTCAGAAAGTTAGTGTGAACTCTTGAAGTTTGAGTATTACTTATCTCTCTCTTTTGTATTAATTTAATCTCTATATTGTATTCAAAGATATATTATATTAGTGTAATTCCGTTATTATTTCACTTTTGTACTCTTGTGACATTAGAAGCTCTTGCACTGATACCACCAAGTTTTGGGATTCTACTATGTATTGATCCTTATTTTACTTATTCTATATTATTTTCCTTATAATATTGAGTAGTCCATTACAAGCCATTCCGAACATTGGGTAGGTTTGCTGTAACGCCCCGATTCCCAAGAACCGGAACGCCACACGGTGCTTATGATCATGAAGGACCACAAGCTAACCCTTTTCTGATATATGTACCTGTTCACTGCATAATATAATAAAATACATACGTAAACTTATCATAAGGTTCAAGCATTAAAAAAATATGCAATAATGGAAACCACACACTAATACATTTGTCTGAAAAGCCTCTAACTGTCTAAATTGTGAAGTTGAAGGGACAATCCCCCAACTAACTCCATCTACTAAAATCAACAAAACGCTGAAATGGAATATCCTCGGATGATGAGGACTCACTGCTGCACCCACTGCTACAAGATCTGATAGCTAAATATACTATGGATCACGCTCTTCTGAACCTATGGTGTAACATAACAGAAAGCACCATAGCGCAAATGCGTCAGTACAAAAATGTACCGAGTATGCAAGGATAGGGTAAGGTTAAATATATAAAGCATATGCAAGAACATTTAATCAACAAAATAATCATGAGAATAACGAACGAGTACACATATATGAATGCACAGTTCACAACCACTATAACAATTATAATGACTCCAGATACCACAACTCGGATACCACTTTACTGTCCTCGGAACTCACTACTGTACTGGGGTGCTGCATTACTGAATCACAGGATACCAATACTGATCAATCGAATAAACTCACACCCCTGACTCCTGAAGATTTATACTGACACACAAACTGTGGGAAGTAGTTACATAACTCACCATGACTCCTCATAAGAGACTGAATATGTGGGGTTGCACGCAATAATTTGAATAATATCTTTGATTTCGTAAAACATGCGTACGGAAAATGAAGGCTCACATGGCTTGAATTTCATTATCCATACTTCTCATAATATTATAGATAGGAAAACATAAGTAAAATCCCATAAATCATCATAAAATCATCAATATTCATCATAAATTCTCATGACTTATCATAGACAACCAAACTCATCAACTCAAGACTCGGAGCGACTCGATAGTTCAAGAAACATACTCTTATGGACAGGGGATTTTCCTATAACCGACAACCCCATGTGAGCCGCATGGAATACCAACGTTTTCCCTCCTAGGTAGAGCACTCCCATTGGCGGGAGTGTCGTAATCTTGCAAGGGAGTACAACCTTAATGCTTTCATAATCTCAATTCGGCTCTCTGGTCAACAATATCATCATCAACAACCCTACGGTGGCACATAGGTTTGGAGAAATACCAAATTTCTCTCTTTGTGCTAAGTAATACTCCCCGACTAGCTCGGAACGCGTTAGGAAATCCACCACAACATCACAAGGATCTATCATAAAGACCAAATCAAATCTCTTTCTCATTTATCAAATCATATCAATTTGTGGATTCCTAACTCAACACATATAGCTCAAACTATTTTAATTTTCCTCAACATCAACATGGTATCAATAACAAAAGCATTTTGTCTCTGCGAGCTTCAAATCAATATAAATCATCCCGACTCTGTGGATGCAAATCAATATTCTCAAATGATTATTCTTTCATTTCAATATTCAAATCATGACAATAGCTTTTGAAAAGCATTTAAGATCTTCAAATCATAGTAAGATTTTGTATGTCGTAATGTAACTCAAATAATGGCTTTTATATCAAGAATCCTTAAAAAAATAATTCCATAGAAGTGGTATGCAATTTATTGTATAAAATCTCAGTTCAAGAAAACAAGATAATAAGGTTATTATGTATACCAATATTGGATGATTCAAAGATCCATAAATCATATCTTGAAAACACTTGAAATATCAACTCATGGTAGAAATATGAAATTCACCATATCAAATCATAACTTGGGAATAATAAAGTAATCATGTACATCAAAGCTTAAACAATTTATATTTTCATAACCTCATAATTCGTCATTAAAACATCTTGGGTATTTACCCACTTTACAAAATCATGAAATTCCAATGATAAAATCAATTCTTTGGGCACAAGAATGAAAATATATTCTTGGTCAAAATCCCACATACTAAGTTATCACGGAATTCATTTTAAGTTCTTAAATCATCGGAAATTCATTGATCGTAGCACAACTAAGATTATCGCGGAACTGACTCAGATCTAGACCAACAGACTATTTTGGGCATACGTACCCCCAGAAATCAATAACATAAGTAATACGTAGTATACAACAACGCATACTCACATGCCCACAGGCCATCATGAACCATGCATTCATTAACACCTCACACCAATCATTTGAAGATCATATTCATATACAAGTATTGGGATCTCATGTCATTACATCGTAGATCATTCAACAAGTATGCATATGGTTAAGGAAGAATATAACATAACATAGTTCATCCAATCAGGATACACATAAATAACATACATTCAACATATCATGGTTCACTTCTCAAGGTTCTTTCCTTTAAGATCTTGATCTATGGAATTCGACCCATAATTAGACATTTCACACTTAGCGTGGACTAATGGCCTTATCATTTCCCTTAAGCATCATAGTAAACACGTAGCATGCAAGTATGGTATGAACTCATCACTTCGATCACAAGGGGTCATACGATCCATTCTTCTTCAACTAGGCATTTCTACAATTACCTTGCATGCACCATTTAGGGCATAAGTCAGAATGAACAATTACATGTGCTACAACACCATCATTCATCTTAATTCCACCAACTAAATCCCTCGTCCGCACTTACAACCATATCATAAGACTTCCACACAATATCCCCAATTTTAGACAATAACATTGAGTTCATGTTGAACGTATACATAGAAAGTAGTCTAGTCATTTAGAACTTATTAGATCCTAAGGATGTAAATTTATAGCCTATTAGACAATTCCACAAACACCTTACATGAACTTTTAGGCATTGGTGAATTCGTCAAGTTCTCATGTTTTTCGCCACCCCATAGATCTCATCCAACACTCATAATTATCGCATGCATGTATTAACCAACATACACCATCACCACACATATATATATATCAACCAACATGCATAATCATCATATATATATATATATCAAGTAACATACATAATCCTCATATATATCTCAACCATCAAATATCAATCAACATATGTATATATACATCATCAAAGTCTAGAAAATATATATATATATACATGTATACATAACTTGAACTTTCAAAAAGGGATTCGTGGACTCTATGGACGAAAGGAGTCCATAGATAAACACTTGCATACCTTAGATTTCGTAGACGAAGAGATTGACGGAAGCAATTCGTGAAGCGAAGCCTTGAATCGATTTTCCCCCAATTGGAACCCTAAACCTAACTCCTCTTCTTCTCTCTCTCTATATATATATGCATATATTTTGAGAGAGAGATATAAGAGAAATGAAAGAAAATGAATGACAATTCTCATCTCAAAGGGGTATATATAGAGGGTTACAATAATGGAAAATGACCAAAATACCTTTAAAAATCAATTAATGTCAAATCTTCCCTTCAATGATCTATCCGATAGGCTGAAGTAAATTGGCCATAACGTTTTACTCCGATGTCCAAATTGGCTGAAACCAATTTTATTAGAAAGAAGACTCTCAGGGCTTTCCGTTGATATATATAAACTCACACAGTTCATTATGTACAAGTAGTTATGATCATTTGAAGTTGGATAAAAATATGTCTGGCCTCAGTACTTTTTCCTGCACGTTTTACTGTTCATCACTATTCACCATTCGATCGGAATGTTCGTAACTCATTGCTCGGGTGTCCGTTTTGGTTGATCCACATATCTTTGGAAAGCTTATTTAATTCTCTACGAAATGGTGGGTCGAAATCCAATAAATGAGACACAAAAAAAATTATAAATCATTCTAGAAGATAGGATCCAATACGTTTACGCACAAAATTTTGACGAAAAAATTCCGGGGTATTACATCATCTCCCCCTTGGAAACATTCGTCGTCGAATGTGAAGGCCAGATCAAGAAAACTAATCGACTGGGTTTATTCAAGACATCAACACATCTCAAAACATAACCACATGACTTAAGCAACCAATACTCTGCGTACTTTCACTAGTCATGCACATCTATCGCATAAAACATTCAACAACCCACTCATGGGTAAATTTTCACAACACACATGCATCTCAAATTCATAGAATCATAACCCAACCAATATCTTCAATACATGTTCAAATATGCCCACAATTTGAGTTCCTTTCTATTGAACGTGCATATTAAATACGAATATACCTAATATACCAAATTCTCGAAAGAATAACTAGAAATGCAACGAACGATGAGGGTAACATCATAGAAATAACATGGACATGCAATTATTATAACATTATGGGGTATCTCCCCCTTGGGACACAAGGTCCCTCTAGACATATTTCACTGAAATAAGAATGGGTCGAGAACTGTCTCCCTTTACTGCTTTTCCATACCTGCTGGCACCACTACCAGATTCTGAGGGCCTGACTTGTCACTTTCTCTATCATCCTCCTCTCAGCTTTAAGTCATCGTCAGACACTTTTGAATACTTGGCTAAACCCCGAAATGAACTACAACCAATGTACTCTAGAGTCTGAGGTACAACGGTGCACAAAATGATAACTTAATTCATCCAGAAAGACTATACCTGAAAACATAAATTCAATACCAATGCTACTTCTTGGAATACAACTCTTATCTTTCCTTAGTCTCTACAATCATCATCATATACATACACTCTTTTCAATACCTACTTGTCTCACTAAACACATTATCTTCTTTGATTTCTTCATAGGCTACTAATACCACATTCACATCTTAATACTTAGTTTGGAGTCCACAAACTTACATTCTTCAGAGATTCAAGCTTAGCTTCTAAAACATAACATGAATATCCACAAATCTTTAATAAACATACTATTCTCATTCTAGCCTTCAAATATCACGTCTCTTAAACTTATACTTCTCCATACCATGAGAATCGCAGCTATATCTCTATCAATCAACACATATAATTCCCAACTTCCACACTTAGATTCTTACATATATAATTTCAAGACTATTCATTCACCATATAAACATCTAACCCCATAAGGCATACTCTGCTCACTTTAGAGAACACTGTCCCAAAACTATCTGTGGGGACCGTCAGAGAAAGTTCTATCTGAAAGACTTTGGCTTCACTACTTATGTTACCATAAGAGTAAAGTAAATCTGACATAAGTAGATCATTACAAGAGTCTACATAACTCTCTTCAAAAATCTTGCTATAGAACGATCTGGATCATGAAAGAACGAAAACTCATCTAAACATCCCATAGCCTCCCGTTCATGAATGTGGTGCGCAACACACTCTTATACAAGACTCTACTAGATGAGGCTTTTCAGACTCCCTAGGACACTGTTGAACCTTAGGCTCTAATACCAAGATTGTAACGCTCCATTTCCTGAGAACCGAAATGCCACACGGTGCTTATGATCACGAAGGACCATAAGCTAACCCTTTTCTGATATCTGTACTTGTTCACTACATAATATAATAAAATACATGCGTAAACTTGCCATAAGATTCAAACATCAAAAAAATATAAAATACTTGAAACCACACACTAATACATCTGTCTGAAAAGCCTCTAACTGTCTAAACTATAAAGTTGAAGGGACAATCCCCCAACTAACTCCATCTACTAAAATTAACAAAACACTGAAATGGAATATCCTCGGATGATGAGGACTCACTGCTGCACCCACTGCTACAAGATCTGATAGCTAAATATACTCTGGATCACGCTCTTCTGAACCTATGGTGTAACATAAGAGAAAGCACCATAGCACAAATGCGTCAGTACAAAAATGTACCGAGTATGCAAGGATAGGGTAAGGTTAAATATATAAAGCATATGCATGAACATTTAATCAACAAAATAATCATGAGAATAATGAACGAGCACACATATATGAATGCACAGTTCACAACTACTATAACAATTATAATGACTCCAGATACCACAGCTCGGATACCACTTTACTTTCCTCGGAACTCACTACTGTACTGGGGTACTGCATTACTGAATCACAGGATACCAATACTGATCAATCGAATAAACTCACACCCCTGACTCCTGAAGATTTATACTGACACAGAAACCGTGGGAAGTAGTTACATAGCTCACCACGACTCCTCATAAGCAACTGAATATGTGGGGTTGCACGCAATAATTTGAATAATATCTTTGATTTCGTAAAACATGCGTATAGAAAATGAAGACTCACATGGCTTGAATTTCATTACCCATACTTCTCATAATATTATAGATAGGAAAACATAAGTAAAATCCCATAAATCATCATAAAATCATCAATATTCATCATAAATTCTCATGACTCATCATAGACAACCAAACTCATCAACTCAAGACTCGGAGCGACTCGATAGTTCAAGAAACATACTCTTATGGACAGGGGAGTTTTCTATAATCGACAACCCCACGTGAGCCGTGTGGAATACCAATGTTTGCCCTCCTAGGTAGAGCACTCCCATTGGCGGTAGTGTTGTACTCTTTCCAGGGAGTACAACCTTAAAGCTTTCATAATCTCAATTCGTCTCTCTGGCCAACAATATCATCATCAACAACCCTACGGTGGCACATAGGTTTGGGGAAATACCAAATTTCTCTCTTTGTGCTAAGTAATACTCCCCGACTAGCTCAGAACACGTTAGGAAATCCACCACAATATCACAAGATCTAGCATAAAGACCAAATCAAATCTTTTTCTTATTTATCAAATTATATCAATTTGTGGATTCCTAACTCAACACATATAGCTCAAACTATTTTAATTTTCCTCAACATCAACATGGTATTAATAACAAAAGCATTTCGTCTCTACGAGCTTCAAATCAATATAAATCATCCCGACTCTGTGGATGCAAATCAATATTCTCAAATGATTATTCTTTCATTTCAGTATTCAAATCATGACAATAGCTTTTGAAAAGCATTTAAGATCTTCAAATCATAGTAAGATTTTGTATGTCGTAATGTAACTCAAATCATGGATCTTATATCAAGAATCCTTAAAAAAATAATTTCATAGAAGTGGTATGCAATTTATGGCATAAAATCTCAATTCAAGAAAACAAGATAATAAGGTTATTATGTATACCAATATTGGACGATTCAAAGATCCATAAATCATATCTTGCAAACACTTGAAATATCAACTCATGGTAGAAATATGAAATTCACCATATCAAATCATAACTTGGGAATAATAAAGTAATCATGTACATCAAAGCTTAAACAATTTATATTTTCATAACCTCATAATTCGTCATTAAAACATCTTGGGTATTTACCCACTTTACAAAATTATGAAATTCCGATGATAAAATCAATTCTTTGGGCACAAGAATGAAAATATATTCTTGTTCAAAACCCCACATACTAAGTTATCACGGAATTCATTTTAAGTTCTTAAATCATCGAAAATTCATTGATCGTAGCACAACTAAGATTATCGCGGAACTGACTCAGATCTAGACCAACAGAATATTTTGGGCATACGTACCCCCAACAATCAATAACATAAGTAATACGTAGTATACAACAACGCATACTCACATGCCCACAGGCCATCATGCACCATGCATTCATTAACACCTCACACCAATAATTTGATGATTATATTTATATACAAGTATTGGAATCTCATGACATTACATCGTAGATCATTCAACAAGGATGCATATGGTTAAGGAAGAATATAACATAGCATAGTTCATCCAATCAGGATACACATAAATAACATACATTCAACATATCATGGTTCACTTCTCAAGGTTCTTTCCTTTAAGATCTTGATATATGCAATTCGACCCATAATTAGACATTTCACACTTAGAGTGGCCTAATGGCATTGTCATTTCCCTTAAGCATCATAGTAAACACGTAGCATGCAAGTATGGTATGAACTCATCACTTCGATCACAAGGGGTCATACGATCTATTCTTCTTCAACTAGGCATTTCTACAATTACCTTGCATGCACCATTTAGGGTATAGGTCAGTATGAACAATTACATGTGCTACAACACCATCTTTCATCTTAATTCCACCAACTAAATCCCTCGTCCGCACTTACAACCATATCATAAGACTTCCACACAACATCCCCAATTTTAGACAATAACATTTGATTGATGGATTTACTAGCTGGAAGTAATATTCTCGAGATGGATTCAGTATGACTTTATTTCCGGTGGATGAGACATCCTAAAGCAGAATATTCATTGATTAGTAGTAATACCTTGGACATCAACATTTCTATTTGATTGTCATATGGATTGGTTGCCGCATTGGCATGGATTACATTCCTTGATTGTCACTATTGGTGTGCTCATGCAGCACCCTATGAGCTTATTTTCTTTTTCTCCATATGGACTTTTAGCAAATCAACTTTAGTTCTTTGAGTTCTCTATGATGAGTCTGCATGGGTGAGACTCAAGTGATTTTTCCTCCTGGCATGAAGTAGATAGCATGTGCAAAATTGTAAATTGAGTGTATATATTTGTGTTGGAATTTGGATTTGGTGGCATGACTCGTGACTTGGGTTGGATTTGGATCAGATAAGACTTTGTTGATTTATACGGATATAGAGATGGTATAGGCAAGATGTGGTTCAGATGTGTGTGCGTCGGCCTTCTTGGTTTAGTTTGTTTCTAGTTAGTAGTTAAGTTGAGCTTTGGTTGTTTGGTAGAAAAATGAGGGTGCTGGCTGAAAAAGGGATACCTATAGAAAACCCCTTAGAAACATTTTTTTTCTCTCCATTGAGGTTATTTAGGGAGTCATGCTAAGAGCATGCGAAATTACCCTTCATGTCCTTTTCCATATTTATGCTTATTTTCGCCATTTGAGCTTCTCCATAGCTGCCCCAAATCATTTATTAATCACTGGGACTAACGATTTGGTCACCAAATAGTTCGTTTGGTTTTTATAACCAATTCTCTATTTAGAAGTCTTCGCTGGTTCTAATTTGCCACCAGGCAAAAACATCAATAAAAAGATCTCAGATTGAAAATACAACCCTGCCAACGTATATGGAACGTTGAATTTAGTGTGGTTACATATCTCATTTGCAAAAATTGTATTCTGGATACATCCCGAGACTTTAGATGAAATTTGAAATGAAATTTAAAGTTTTAGCCATCGTCAAGTGCAGCTAGATATCGCGATCATGTAGGACCAGGGTGATATCACGATGATTGCTATAGAGCCACATGAGGGTTTGCGATTGCCCCTTATGAAGTCATGGAAAGGGTTCTTTAAGTAGCCATTTTGGTCGAGAATTCACCATTTTTTCTATTGTCTTGAGTCCTAAAATCCAATTAGAAAGTGTAGACCTTAGAAAGAGTCTTTGGAGTTGAATGAAAGCTTGGATTACCTGCGTAATCTTGATTAAAATAAAATCTATGGTATTATAATACCCCATACTTCTACCTATCTTAAATTCATCCCAAACATGTTAGACTTGTTTTAAAGATGAATCCACTTTTATACATGTGGTATTTTCAAGAGTTTCAGTTTTTATCACGTGGAAAATTGAATAAGTTTTCCATCGATACAAAATTTTCCTAAATTCGACACCCGGGCGAAGAGTTAGAGCCTTTTAAGTGAGATAGTGTATCACTTGAGCCATCGATGCATATCGGAGCAAGAAAAAATGGCAATCATCAAAATCCAGTGAGCCTCCACGATTATGGCATATCGCGCCAGGGCTTAAATTCAGAATTGTCCTTTTTCAGTGTCTCAGTGCGATGTCTCCGCATCACGCCAAACTTCCAGGTCCTATCTAGTATTGCAACATGATTTCATCATGTCGCTCTGTCAGGCTAGTTCCCAGTGGGAAATTTCTAGTGACACAGTGTGATAGCTCCGCATTGCGCTAGCCTGCCAAATCGGGAGATTTTGACAAAAATCAAAAGACGCATCCAGGGTTAAACGTGTCTTTTCCCATGATTTTAGTTCAGCCTTAAACATGAAATTTAACCCTACATGACCTAAGGATATCATTATTCACTCTATTTTCCTAAATTGAGTTGCTCTCTCTCAAGCCAAGGAAACCTAGCTCTAAAATTCAAGGGCCAAATCACAAGAACTCTCTATCAGTCCTTCCAAATTCATTAACTCAGGTATGCATAGTGTTCATTCGTGGACTTCTTTTTCCCATGAAGCCCAAGAATCTCTTTTCAAAGGTCAAGTATATGGATTTTTATGAATTCCATATTGGGTTTGCTTTTGTTCATGTTGATAATAACCAATTGAATTCTAATCCACGTTTGGTGATAAATTTTAAGAGGAATTAATTATTATAGGTGTAGATTCATGTGAACCCATGATTAAACCCTTGAATGGTGAAATTAGAACTGAATCATGATGTTTACTTATTGTGTAATGTTGTCTGCATATACTATGCTCACTATGTGTTTGATTAGATGCCTATGGGAAGAAAAAATGTCTTACTAGTATGATAATATGAAATCCCCATTCATATACAAGTTCATGCATGTCAAGTGTTTGATTAAATGTCTTAGTCAATGGATTATGGATATGTGTGTAGCCATTGTTGTGCTTTAGAATTTATGCCATGAATTACTATTATGCAATCAAGTCCTGGGGGTATCTAATACCCGATAATTTAGCTGTGTGCCTAGAGCCTGTATCATGTTTTCACGATATCCTTAGTCAAGCCATGTTCAATAGAATTCAGTCAGTCATGTAACTTAGGAAAACTCAGCAAACTCAGTAATCCCAAAAATCTAAGAAAGCTCAGTACTTCAGTAATCTCAGTAATATTCTGTCAGATATTCAGTTCACTTAATCATGTTCAGTGTCTATTCAGACGGGAGTAGGATTTAGCACTGAGTCAACCCAAGAATAAGGACACATATTGACAGTTAAGGGTATGATCCTTAGAAGCAATCCTTGCATTACAGAACTATGTAGCCAGCATAGGTTGATACATCAACAATGACAGATGAGGGTTGATGAGGTGGATAAACATTGTCAGATGAGGGTCCCACCATTCTCTTTTGGGGACACTGTCAGATGAGGGTTACCCATAACTTGTCCTTACAAGTGGCACAGTATTGACACCCTTCCAATTGGGGTTATAGATTAGACCCCAACTCTTCTTTATTGCATTATTTGGGGCATATCAGTTAGATAACTACTTCCACAGTTATAGTTTTAGACTCAGTCTCAGTAATAGATCTCAGATAGTTCTTCAGAATTTTAGGAATATCAGATACAGTCAACTTAGAATAGTACGAAACTCAGTTAGTTCCATCAGAACCTAGACTTTAAGATACAGTCGTTCAATATCATTTATATCAATTATTAGTGACTGATGTTATCAATAATCAGACTCAGTAGTCAGTACCATCACGAATTCAGTCACAGTCACTTATTTATGCATGTATTCTTATTTTTATGTTATTCAGTCAGTTAGAATTGTTCATGAATTTGAACCTTTTGCATTCATCCTACCTTACCTGCATACCAGTACATTCAAATATACTAACACATTTGCGCTATGGTGTCTTATACCATAGGTTCAGAAGCATGAGCTCCAGAGTATCAGTAGCCGCCAGATTTAGCAGTGATTCCTCATTATTCGAGGATGATATTATGAGTTATTTCATTAATTCAGTTTAGCTTTTAGTAGATGGAGTTAGTTGGCGACATGTCCCATCAATCCTTATTAAAATAGCTAGAGGGTTTTCAGAATATTATGTTCATACAGTTTATTTAAGCTATTTTGGGTATTTCATGCCACATCCAGATGTTATGTTTTATCAGTTATGTTCCAGTTTTGAACCTTATGGCCTTCCAACCTTTATTTCCGCATTATATAGTATATTTTGTAGTGTTAAGGTACAAATTTCAGTCATGGGTTAGCTTGTAGTCCTTTGGTCATGAGCACCGTTTAGCATTCCTGGTACCAGATTCGGGGCGTTACAGGTATAAATCCTTTAATATTAATGTTGAATTCTTGATTTCTTGGCCCAAAACTCTAAATGGTTTGAGTCTTGATTTTAGCCCCAAATATGGGTGATTTGCACCAATTTCTTAAGGGATATAAATTTCTAATGGTATTTGAAGAGTGGGTTGGTGTCGGAATCTCATTTTCCATATGTAGGACCCACTTTGGAGTTTTGGCATCATTTTTTAACCCGAAGCTCAATAGTGCAATATGGGTATCGTTAGACTCGTATTGATGAATAGATTATGGTTTTGTTAGTGTTATGGAATTTTATGGATTGTGAAGTAAACACGAGCATATGGTACATGATGTGAGGTTTTAAAAATCGGCTTTGAGGTAGGCCTTTGTCCACTCCTCTTCATAGATGATGGGTGATATGTATTGCATGTGAATTTGGATGTTAGGCTTCATTATGCATAGAGTAACTTAGCCTTGATTGTTGATGCTTTGAGCATTAGATAAGGGCTTTGGACCCGTAAGATGTATGTTATAAGCCTTTTTATTCCTATTACCTTCCCTCTCTAGTTTAGATTAGTTGTAGTATGGTTATGATCTAATGCTAGTGGGATGTGGTTTTAGCAGCTGAAGCATGAATTGTAGATTTAACCCTATTGGACTAATGTGGTAGTCTAGAAATCATAACTTGGGTAGAGTTGGCTTGACTACTTGTGTTTCTAGTTTAACCTCCTATCTTAAGCTTGAATGTGGCTTACTTGACATCTATAAGTGGAACTAGATACCTTAGCCTTGTTTGGGGCATAGTGTGCCTAATTATGGAAATTGAGGTTTAGAACTGGGATCGTCTGGCCCATATAAGCCAAGACTTGTGTTAGCCTTATGGGCTTAGTTATGGGTGTTAGACATAGATATAAGGCTAGTAACCCTAGTATAAGGTCACTTTGTGACTTTGTAACTTGTATTAATGTTCCCTGGATTGTGGCTTTTGATTTGTGGCTATAGTACTCCTTGTGGAAGTGGTATTGGGTATTTAGAGATGATATTCCTCTTATATATGTTATGTGGACTATAGAGATGTTATTTTCTCTTAGACTTAATGATTGGCCTATAGAGATGCTATTTCTCTTAGATATAATATTGACATATAGAGATGTTATTTCTTCTTCGATATGATTGTTGTGCCTATAGAGATGTTATCTTTATTTTGGTTATGGTTTTTGGTCCTATAAAGATGATATTCCTCAAAGATACGATAATTGTCCTAGAGAGGTGATACCACATAATCATGATTATGTGCTTAGTTATATTATGCCTCCTATATGCGATATGCCTCCTATGTGTGAGATGATTAAAGATATACTATGACTTATAAATATAATTATTTATATAAGTTTCGAATATGTATATCTTCCTAAGGCTGTGATTATGATGTTGTGATTATTCTAGATATATTATTGGGCCAAGGGTTGTGTTATGATAATGATTGGATATTCGAGAAGTGTTTGTAATTATAAGGGATATGATTACAATTTATGAATTCATATACATATTTTGTATACACATCTCTCTGGTATGAGATGGATAAAGATGTGGTATGTTGCTTACACATTTTTTGATTTGATACTGGAGATGGAATCCATAGATATATAACATTCATGATTATTACGTCTGTAACTTATGTGGTTCGAGATGAAATATGATCTTATGATTGTTCTGATTAATTAAGGGTTAAGCTATATGGAAGTTAGTGGCCTATTAGGATACTATTGCACGTGGTTTCTAGGAATCAAATGTATTAGTTAATGAGTCTTGCTGAGTTGAGATATGGTAGCTATTGATGGTTGATACATAGCTTATAGTGAGGTCGGGTCTAGCATAGGTAAAGATTAGTTGATATTGATGACTAAGTTTGTGATGTCAATTGGTCGATAAATGAGGAGTTGTGTATTTATGATGTTAGATAATAAGTGAAATTAGTAATAAAGGTGACTAGTTAATAAGGTTGAATAATTGTTAAATTATTGATTAATAAATATTTAAATGAGGATTTGTTAGTTAACGATGGTTATTTAATGAATGATCTCAGTTAATAAAAGATTGTTAGCTGATAAGTGGTTATGTGTTGTCTAATAATGGTTAACAGATAAGTGATGAATTAGTTGATAATATAGAATAGTGGATAAATGGTGATTGTGGTCTAGTGATGAACCTTTTCTAGATGTTAGCTATCTAATAAATAATGGTTATTTGATATACCTTGATTAAGGATAATGTTTAGACAAATAACCAGAGATCGTGTGATGACTAGTGAACTAATGGGTTTATTATAATAATCGTTGGTTAGCTAATAATGAGTAGTCGAAGAGTATAGACAAGATTGATACTTTATGGTGATATGATTATGTTCATGATTATAATAGTATATGTTGCTCCGTGATGATAAATATGATGATATTGATACCTGGTAAGGCTGAAGGATACTATTATAATGATACTGATACCCGGCAAGGCCAGAGGATACTATTGTGATGATATTGATACTCGACAAGGCTGAAGGATACTATTGTGATGATATTGATCCCAACAAGGTCGGATGATATTATGATGATATGTTGATACCAAACAAGGCCAGAGGTTCATTACAATGAAAATGGTTATAATGATGACAGTTATGATGAGTTGTGATATTGATTATTTACCTTGCATTTATTCCAGCATGCGCATCGCCTATTACCAGTATGCACCTATGTCTATCAGTTGGTATGTGATTGTTTCATAGATATGGGTGTAGAGTATCCCTTGTGTTATTGTATGTTGATTGAACCTTTCGAGTCTAGGGGGTTGGGGGTATGCATAGGATCGACTAGTTATTTGGTTGTTCATAGTAGCCAGTTATTCATTCTGTTATTTATAATTCTATCATCATTGTTATGATAATTATTATGGCTGGTTATGATAGATTGGTTGTTTATCCGTCATCGAGATTTAACTTATTTCTCTAGCCTCTTCTATTTTATGATTGCATTGTTATGCACGATTATTTCTTGTCTACACATGAGGATTAGAAAACCTAAGTATAATAGTATTAAATCCCAATAGCATCACGATGAGGTCTTAGAATGGGGATATAATGATCTAGATTACTCTTGAGATGACCTCAAGTATTATGTATATATGTATATATATATATATATATATGTGTGTATATATATATATAACTATATGATGCTATGGCACTATTGTATATTCCTTTGTTTGATTGTTCATTTTGTGTATTCGTTTCTTGACCTTGTATATTGCTATATATTTATCTTTCGCTCTTCATTAATATATTGGCCATGGATATACGGTATACTATTAACGTCCGATGAATGTGGATGGAATAGGATAGTTTACCTTGATACTTCCTTAGTCTTGTTATGTTAGACTCTTGGAGTTGAACAATATAGTTGTCCCTTATTATTCTTATTTACTTGTTATATAAGCTCTTGAATCTTGGGTGTAGCTTCTATTCTGTTAATATGTTGTATATATCTATTTTATCTTTGGAGCTCAATTGGCAGTTGCCTACTTAGTACCATTTATTTGGTATTCATACAACACTTCTGCAGCCCGTAGATCATAGTAGGGGTTATTGTTATTGATATGTGCCTCATGCAGAGAACCCATGGCTCATAGACTTAGAGTGAGCTCCTGCGGTTTGGAGTATTACGTATCTCTCTTTTGTATTACGCTAATCTTTATAGTTTATTCAACGATAAGTTGTAACAGTGTAATTCCATTGTTGTTTCACTTTTGTACTTTTGTGACATTAGAAGCTCTTGTACTGAAACCACTAAGTTTTGGGATTCTAATATGTATTGATTTTTATTTCAGTTATTCTACATTCTTTTCCTTATAATAATGAGTAATTTGTCCCATTTCGGACAATGGGTTGTCCTGCCTACTGTTGGGTTATTGTAGGCGCCATCATGACTTGAGAAATTAGGTCGTGACAGTAAGTGACCACCAACTTAGTTTTTTCTTACATTTTGGTTTAGATTTCAAGGGTTTCTATGTACTCTATAAATAATCTTTTGATGATTTTTAGTCAATTTACACACTCATATTATTCACAAACTTATATTGATTTTGAGATTGACTTTTGATCTCAGAATTCTTGTGATTTGGTTTTTGGTTGATTTATTGATTTGGGACTTTGGGTTTTATATTTCCATTGTTGTGAGATTACTTCTATGCTTTCCTTATAAAATTCCAAGGTGTTTCTTCCAAATATGAATGGCTAAATCCCTTAGCTAGGGTTGTGGGAACCTTGGAAGACTTGCAAAGTAGGGGAAATGTGAGGTTTTTCTAGAGCACTATTCACACTTGCGTTGTGGTTTTCTTTAGTTTAATTGTTTTCTTTGCGGTGGCTAATACTGAGAGCCCACCTGTATTCAAGATCAACTTCACAAGAAGAGATTGAGATTGGGAAAGGAAAATTACAACAGTGATTCGAGGCTATCAACCTGCATCTAATAACTTAATACCTTAAAGGTGATGGATTAAATAGGATCAAAGACAATGTTAGTTAGGCAATACCTTGAGACTCACAAGGTAAAGGGTGAGATTTATCAATGCATTCACAAGACGGTTGGTAATACCTAGCTTGTCAGATTCTGCATATGTGGTTGTGAGATACTTGTATTAAGCACGATAAACCTATGGAGTTAGGAAACCAGGGGGAACACTGTCCTAATGTTCATCTAAAATTGATTACAACTGAAGGCATTCACGACTTCTTACTTTTTACTACTTACTACAAAATCAACCCATTTACTTTTATGCAATTTTGTTTACTTCAACAAGTTTGAGAGACAGATTCGATCTATTCCCCATGGGATCAATCCCAACCTAGTTGGGTTACTATAATTTGATAGCGACCACATTGGATCTTCTTGAAGGGTATAGTTTAGGCAACATCAATAGGCCCAAACACGAATACTCTAATCAACTAAAGATATTTTCCATGATACAACCGCTATACCCATAGCATGCTTTTACGTTATTATTAACAACCTAACCTAGTCTAAAGAAATTTAAGACATAACCTACCTCAAATGTCTAAAATTGATCCAAAAATCCATTAATCTGGAGCTTTTCTCTCACGAACGGACATGAAATCGACTAAACCATTTAAATACAGAATCTAAGAGTAAAAAAAGAGCCAACGATATCCATATTGCCTACTTTTGAGTGGGGTCAAAACAGACCCTCAAAATAAACTTTCAGAAAAGAAGGGTAAGATCATAATTTTATTTTAGAAACATGTTCCCAAGACTCATAGGAGTCTAAAACTAAAATCCCATGCGAAAACGAGTTAAAAATGAGGTTCAAAGCAACGAAAAACCATTTTCAAACTTTACCGACCAAAACCCTTGAAACCCATTTAAATATCAAGAATTTGAAGTTGTTTTGAATATTCAATCAATATAAAAGAAGATAATTATAAGGTTAGAAACTTACCCATGGAAGAAATCTCAAAAACCTATTTGGAATCATCCAAATTCGAGCTCCAAGCCCTAAAAATGTTAAAAATGGGGTTTTGATTCTCAACATAGGTAGAAATCACAAAAAATAAAATAGAAGTTTTTGGGAAATGGGGAAAATAAATTTCAAAATTGATAGAAAATGATTCTATGAGGAAAACACATCAAAAATCATCAGAATTGGAGCTTCCTAGCTTCCAAAATGTCAAAAATGTGAATTTTGTGTCTTATACTTAGCGATGGTAGTTTACGCGATACTTTGGTTTCTTACACGACCTGTTAAAAGGATAGAATACTTCTTACACGACCAATAATTCGCATACGTGATCACACTGGTACCAACAAATTCAAAAACTTGTTTTTGACCCTTGGAACTCATTTGGAACTCTATGAACATGATTCAATAGTGAAATTTTATTGCAAAACACTTGTCGGATCCAAGGAATCATTAAATTTACGAAAAAAATATCACCATCATAAAATTGACCCCCAGGGCCCTATTTACACTTTTTCAGAACCAAGAGTCAAAATTGGATCTAAAAGCCACGAAACCTAACCAACCCTGCTACTAACCAAAAAATTGACATTCCAGATCAAATGGCAGTATCAAATTTTTGAAAAAAATGTTTTTTCCTCAAAGTTGATCACCAAAACCTGATTTCACAACTTTTTGAACATAGGAGAAAAATGAAATATAAAAGTTATAAAACTACACCAACCATATTATCAACCTAAAATTTATTTTCAAGATTTGTTGGCGCGATCTATTTTTCCATTCGATGCACGGATCAATAAAAGTTGACCAATGTCAACTATAAGGCTTTTAAAGGCACCAAAACCACAAACTGGCACAAATCATATCGAAATGCATTGGGAAATATATCAATTATCCCTATACCCCATAAATACCACAACACAACCAGAGGAAGGGTATAATGGTTAAATCACACATAAATGAATATTTAACAAAAATAACCAAAAAATCAAATCACTACATCATCCACTACTAAAAATCTAGTTCATCCTCGAATTAAATTAAATAGAAGTACCTGAACCAACTAAGTTCGGGATAACTAATATGTATATTAAACTCAGCCTCCTAAGTTGACTCATCTATCGAGCGATGCAACCATGGATCTTAACCATAGGAAAATCTATAGAATGCAACTGTCTAACATCTCTGGCTAAGATTGAGACAAGCTCCTCAACAAAAGGCAATAACTCATCTAACTAGACTGAGTCCCAACGAATGACATGACACTTATTTAGAATATAATGTTAAAGCATACAAACATAAAAATTTGGATGAACAACTGATAAATTAAAGGAAATGTAAACTCATAAGCCACATTCCCAAAAACCTAAAGGATCTCTAAAGGTATAATATTCCTAGGGATAAGCTTACACCTCTTCTCAAACCTCATCACATGCTTCATAGGTGACACAAAAGGAAAGGCACGATCACCAACACTAAATCTCAAGGTACAAAATCTACAATCCGCACAACACTTCTACCTACTTTCAACCTATAAGGACCCTTTTGATCATTTATCATATTTCTTCTTATCATCATAAGTAGGGATTCTCCATATATTCCCTAAGTTATTTATGAATTACTGGGACTAATAGTTTTGTATTCGAGCAGTTAGTTTGGTTTTCCACATTGCTATACCTGAGCTAACATACTCTCTTTACCAAGATCAAGCATTTAGGTTTAAGCCTAGTATCTATCAATCACCATGTACTACTGATGTTCGGGCTTTTGGAAGAACATTTTGCATTTTTTTCTCAGGAAAATTATGAGTTTTCAAGCAACTAAAGTTATATGTAATAGTGGATTTGAGTGATTTTAGGTTGAGGAGTCAGATGAAGGAGAAAACTAAGGAAAATAGTAGAAAAAGGTCAATAATGGCCCAAATAGAGGACCGTCAGTCATGTGATAGAATATTAGGTGGACCGTTAGAGCTAAACAGATGGTTCCAGTTGGAAGACCCATGCGATAGCCCAAGTGGCAGACCATCAATCTTGCGGTGGACTGCCAACTTGGCCATCAGACTTAAACAGAATGCAAGATTTTTAGAAGCCAGAGCGATGGACCATTGAACCATCGATGGTCTACCAAGGTAGCCGTCAGACTTAAGAAGAATACAAGATTCCAGATGCCTGAGCGATGGACCATGCGATGGAACATCGGACCATCGACGGTCTGCCAAGGTAACCGTCTGGCTTAAGCAGAATATGACATCCTGGGGCACTGAACGATGGTCCATGTGACGGACCGTCAGGACCGTCAGCTGGACTATCAATTTTGATGCGACATTTTCTTAGTTTAAATTGTAAACCTCCTAAACCTAGGAGTATATAAATACCTAGCGAAGGTTTTATTAAGGATATTTTCGGAATCTCTGAGATTATTTTTCTGATCTTTTCATCTTTGAAACTCTCTATAACTTAGAAATCTATGAATCAAATTACATTTATGGATCTAATCATTCCATTGCTATCGAAGATTCAAGAATTAATTCTTGTAACCTTTGTAAGTAAACTTTGAATTTGTTTATGAATAATACAAGTATTTTTTCTCTTTCTTCTATAGAGATGAGTGGCTAAGCTCCCATTACTAGGGTTATGGGAGACTTGATGTAAATAGTTAATATGAGTTGTGATTCCAATTGAGTTTCTATAGGTAATTAATGTTTCATAAACCCTTCTTCACTCTACTGACTTTTATTGGTTGCAACATGAAAAGTGAACCCAAGATAAATCACTTGTTTGAACAGAAAAGTGTTTGTTAGGAAAAGAAAGGGTTTACATAAAATCTAGGGACCTAAATCTTTAGATTAATGGAGAATGCCTTAACAAGGATCAACCTACATTGGAAAAATGGTTGAATAATTAATATATTCTTTAAGTTGAGAGAGTTAAAGGATAAACTATCCATTATGGTTGAGAAACTAATGGATAAGCACTAGAATTCAGATGCTCTTGCAATTGAAGTTATTGAGTGGAACTCAAAAATGATTCACAACCCTAACTGTTTAAACATCTTGGTAACCATAACTTTAGTTTGTTTAATATCATTGAATTCTTACTAGCAGAAAGAATCATTAGTTGGAACAACTCTATTACAATTACTTAGAACACAATATATAAATCAAAACCCCTCTTATTCAGGAACCTTTGATAAACAGTCTAATAACAATCACAGTACATAGTGAACACAGTATTCCCTGTGGGATTCAGCACCCAACCTAGTTGGCTTCTATATTTGACAACGACCGCTTACTCTCTCAAAAGAGAGGTCTAATTTAGGCGTATCAAATTTTTGCATCGTTGTCGGGGAATACAATTGTCAATTAAGTTTGTGTTTTTTAATTGACCTTTGTTCAAGTTTCCTAAATTTTACTTTTGTTTGTTGTTTTTGTTCTGTTCAGGGTAGTTATTTGTATGTCAAGTACAAATAGATCAGGTGTGCCATTATTACCAATACATCTAGAATTACAGTTAATTGGCAGAATGACAGACCCCTAAGATGCTGAAAGACTAGCTGCTCTGGCTAGAGCTTAACTAAATCAGTAGAATGATGGCCAACAGGTGTGTCATCCTAATCCTGATGTTGATGATTTGGGGGATGATGATTTGTTAGATCCTGTTAACCCAAGGCATGCAGAGAATGTCACTACATCAGTGAATCAAAATGTAAACAGGAATCATCCCTTTAGGATGAGGAAGGATCGACAACCGATAGTTTGATCTAAATAATCACGAAGATGGAATGGATAGAGCAGGTGCAACTGGAGCTATTACTCCTTGACCTCTAGCACCTGGAGCTAAATTCAATATTACCAGTACGATGATTCAACTCTTTCATCTTAAGGGGTTGTTCGGTAGTCTTCCCAGAGATGATCCAAATATGCATATGGTGAACTTTGTCACCATTTGAAAGTCTTTCGATAACCCAGGAGTGGGTCAGAATGATATCCGCCTGAATTTGTTTCTATTTACTCTATCTGGAGAGTCGACACTATGGCTTAATGGGCTGACTCCCAACTCTATCATCAATTGGAGGCAGTTGAAAGAGGCTTTCCTAGAAAGGTTCTTTCTACCTTCTAGAGGGTACAGTTGAAGGATAAAATCAGTAACTTCCGACAGCTTCCCACTGAAGCTCTTCATGAGACCTGGGAGAGGTTTAGAAAGAAGATGAAGTAATGGCCAAACAATAACATGATGGATATTCATTTTATGGAGAGTTTTTATCGGGCTTTAAACTCTATTACAAAGCCAGCCATAGATAATGCTACAAGAGAGTTGTTTGTTGACCTTACTTTCCAGAGGCTTTGGAGATACTTGATAGGATGACCAAATAGAGTAGAGCTTGGCATACCAGGGATTTTATGGTAGCAATCCCTACAGTGTCTGGTAGTATGACAGTAGAGCAATGTAATAAGGAAGAAGAACGTGACCAGGACATGGCACACTTGAAGACACAAATGGATTTGCTGACTAACCATCTATTGTCGTAAAAAATTGAGAAGGTGAAAGCTATTGCATCCCAGGGAAGAGCTGACTTTGATTCAGAAGAAGAGGTGAAATATCTAAATAATCAGGGGGGTTTCCAAGGCAATTACCAAGGAAATCAAGGTTGGAACTATTACGACAAGGCTGGTTAAAAGGATAGAGATCAAGGGAACTGGAAGAGTAAGAATGATAGGAGAAGATTATATGTACCTCTCGGAAGTAGAGATAATACTGCAACTAGGTCGGGCAAGATTTCTATAGAGGACATGATGGAGAAATTATTAAAAGGAGTTGAGACTACCAACTCTGGGGTTACTACTATGAAGAGTGATTTTTCTTCCATGAGTCAGCTAGTAAATTCACACTCTACTTCTATCAAAAGTTGGAGTAGCAAATAAGATAACTCTCAGCAGCATTGAATCAGAGAAAGAGCTGAACTTTGCTAAGTGATATAGTTTAGAATCCTCGAAATGATGGATCTTGCATGACAATTACCACACAGAGTAGTAGGGCATTACCAGGTCCTTCTATCGGCAAAATTGTTATTGAAGAGGTGATAAAAAAAGATGTCAATATTAATGAAAGTAATCCAGTGGCATCTGAGAAATTGGATAAGGTTATTGATGATACACCATCAAATCATCAGCAGGTTGATGAGTTGGAGAAGTGCAAGGATAAGGAGGTTGAAGTGGTAGTTACCACTCTCCCAAACCACCTCTTCCATTTACCCATCGGTTGAAGAAAAAGGCCGAGGACACAATGTTTGGCAAATTTATAGCCATGCTTAAGCAATTAATAATCAATTTTCCATTGGTGGAAACATTAAAACAAATGCCCGGGTATGCAAAGTTCATGAAAGACCTTGTCACAAAGAAGTAGACTGTTAACTATGAGCCGGTGGACAATCTCCATCATTGTGGTGCTATCTCCACAAGGTCCTTGGTGCCGAAGAAGGCAGACCCGGGAGAATTTACCATCCCGTGCACTATTAGGTCTCTTGATTTTGCAAAATCTCTATGTGATTTGGGAGCTAGTATAAACTTGATATCGTTGTTGTGTACAATAAATTGGGTTTGGGGGATCCTACTCCCACAAACATGAGGCTAGTTATGGCGGACAGGTCTGTGAAGCGGCCCATGGGGATTCTATAAGACGTATTAGTAAAGGTGCCTAGTTTTATATTTCCGATTGATTTAGTCACTCTTGATTGTGAGGTGGATTTCGAGGTGCCCATAATCTTGGGTCTACCTTTCCTTGCAAATGGGAGTGTACTTATTAATTTAAGGGCAAATGAGCTACAATTCATGTTGAATGATGAGGTAGTTTGATTTGATATATGCTAGTCCATGAAACAGCATAAAGATATGAGCGTATTTTCTATTGTGGATGTTTATTATGAGGAGGAGCAGGAAGTATCTATAGAAGAAAAATTTGTTGTGGAGACTTTAGCTGCAGTATTGATGGGGTCTTATTCATATGCACCCAAGAAGTTGGATTAGGACTTGAAAAATCATCCAAGTCTACCTGTTAAGCCTTCTATAGAAGAGCCACCTACCTTGGAGCTGAAGGAGTTGCCAGGTCATTTAAGGTACATGTTCCTAGGCATTGGGAATACACTACCTATGATAATTGCTGCTAATCTGGGTCAGAAACAGGTGGAAGCTCTCATCTCTGTTTTTAAGAGATATAAAAGGGCTATTGGTTGGATAATTGCAGACATCATCAGTATCTCTCCTAGTATATGTACACATAAGATTCAGCTAGAGGAGGATTGTGTTCCGACTATTGAGCATCAGTATCATCTAAACCCACCTATGCAAGTGGTGGAAAAGAAAGAAATCATCAAGTGGCTAGACGCAGGAGTAGTATATCCTATTTCAGACAGTAAGTGGGTAAGCCATGTTCAGTGCATGCCTAAGAAAGGGGGCATGACAGTTGTGGCTAACGAGAAGAATGAGTTAATCCCACTTAGGCCTATTACTGGGTGAAGGGTGTGTATGGATTACAGAAAACTCAACTCGTGGACATTGAATGACCACTTCCCATTGCCTTTCATGGATCAGATGCTTAATCGTCTAGCGGGAAGGGATTGGTAGTGTTTCTTAGATGGGTATTCTAGTAACAACCAGATTTTTATTACTCCTGAAGATTAGGAAAAGACGACATTCATATGCCAATATGGTACGTTTGCTTTTAAGTGGATGACTTTCGGTTTGTGTAATGCACCCGCCACTTTTCAGCGGTGTATGATTTCGATATTTTATGATATGGTTGAAGACACCTTGGAGGTTTTTTTGGATTATTTCTCAGTTGTCGATGATTTTTTTGAGCTCAGCTTGCTGAATCTTAGTCGGGCGTTGCAGCGGTGTGAAGAGTTCAACCTATTCCTTAACTGGGAAAAGTGCCACTTTATGGTGAAGGAAGGCATTATTCTCAGTCACAAAATTTTAGCTAAAGGTATTGAGGTAGATAAGGCAAAGGATGAAGTTATTGAGAAACTACCTCCCCGTATCTCAGTTAAAGAGGTATGTAGCTTTCTTGGTCATGTGAGGTTCTACTGCAGATTCATAAAAGACTTCTCAAAGATTTCAACCCCGCTTTGCAAACTTTTGGAGAATGAGGCTAAGTTCACTTTTGATGATGACTACAGAAAGGCTTCCGAATACCTTAATCTGAAACTAGTGAAGGCTCCAATTATTGTTTCTCCTAACTGGATGAAACCGTTCGAGATTATGTGTAATGCCAGTGGAGTATCACTTGGAGATGTTCTTGGCCAAAAGAAAGAGAATTTGTTCCATCCGATAAATTATGCAAGTAAGGTCTTGAATGGGGCCCAAAATAATTATACCTAGACTGAACAGGAACTTATAGTAGTTGTGTATGCTTTGAAGAAGTTCTGAGCATATTTGTTACGTACCAAGGTGGTGGTCCACACTAACCACGCAGCCTTGACATATTTGATGGAAAAAAATGATGCAAAACCAAGGTTAATTAGATGGGTGTTGCTGCTTTAAAAGTTTGAATTTAAAGTCAAAGATAGGAAGGGTTGCGAAAACCAAGTTGCGAATCATCTATCTAGGATGGAAAGTTAACAAGAAGTTAGAGATGAATTTGAGATCAATGATGCATTTCCAGATAAGGAAATCTTGGCTTCTGTTATGGAGAAATTACCATGATATGCTAATTTCACAAACTATGTGGTAAGTGAGGTAATGTGTTCTAGAAGTAGATATGTTGAGTATATTAGAAGCATTTCATGCTTCCCTGGTTTGAGATCATCATGCTGGTGATCGTACTACTAGAAAGGTTCTACAAAGTGGCTACTATTGGCCGACTTTATTCAATGATGCTTATGAGTTTGTTAGAAGATGTGACCAATATCACAGGCAGGGGTCAATCTCCAAGCACCATGAAATGCCTTTGACAAAAATGATAAAGGTGGAATTATTCGACGTATGGGGTATCGACTTCATGGGGACCTTCGTGAGCTCATATGGGATGAAATACATTCTAGTTGTTTTTTATTATGTTTCAAAATAGGTTGAAGCCATCACTTTGGCTAACAACGAAGGGAAGAGAGTAGTTACGTTCCTGAAAAGGAACATTTTCTCTCGATTTGGGGTGCCACGCACCATTATAAGCGATGAAGGATCTCACTTTTTCAATCATGTGTTTCGAGCTATCTTAGAAAAGTATGGAGTTAAGCAACACAAATTAACGACTCCATACCACCCACAAAATAGTGGGCAAGTGGAGATTTCAAATAGAGAGATCAAAGCCATACTTTCTAAAACAGTGAATGCTAGCAAACAAGAGTGGTCAAGGAAGCTTGATGAAGCCTTATGGTCATACAGAATAACTTTCAAGATACTAATCGGCATGTCACCATACCAGTTTATTTATGGAAATGCATGTCATATACTAATTGGATTGTAGAATAAGGCATTGTGGGCACTTAGAAGGCTGAATTTCAATTGGAATGAGATAGCACAGTTGAGATTGGGGCAGCTGAATGAGATGGAAAGTTCCATCTTGGGGCATATGAAAGAGATGATCTCTACAAGGAGAATATGAAGAAGTACCATGATCAGATAATTGTAAAAAGAGATTTTCAGAAAGGTGATTGGGTGCTTCTCTTTAACTCCAGACTGAAGTTTTTCCTAGGTAATCTTAAATCAAAATGGTCAGGCCCATTTCAAGGTAATTAAGTCTATCATTCGGAGTGGATAAACTTGCAAAAAAAGACGAAAGTGTCTTCAAAGTTAATGGCCAATGACTAAAGTTGTATATCTATCCAATGGACTCTATAAAGTGCATAGCCACTATCTATCTCGATGATGTATGAGTAATCGAGATTAATGTGTCATGCTGCTATATTAAATAAGGCTCTATTGGGAGGTAACCCACTAAGTGTTGTTGTAATATTAGCTAAAGTTTTTTTATTAGTTTCTTTTTGTGTAATATGATGTGTTTGTGAAGTGTGCAGGACTGAAAACCAAGAAAAAATGGAGTTTCACAGTTGTGAGGAGGTTGATGGAGTTACCAATGAGCCGTAAATATTTTGATGGACCACCGTTCGGATCGCCAAAGCAATGCCCAAAAGTTGAATGTATTGGATAAGGCTCAACGGTCGAGTTGGTGAACCATCAAAATCTTAGCGTACCATCACTTCTTCCATCAACGTAGGGCTGAGAATTTGAGTTTCTAGAAGGGGCTGAAAGATAGCTAGATGGACCATCGCAGAATTGATGGCCCGTCAGTGTAACCATCAAAAAATATTCTGGAAGGTACACCTATGTTAAGACCTGATGGTCAACTTGGCAGACCATCGCAATGCTGACGGACCATCAAGTTAACCATCAACTTAACCCTAGTCACGGGTCAAGTCGGGTTAAGTCGGATGCCCATCTAAATGGCCCGTGCTTGATCCTAAATCTTTTAAAGAGATAAAATAGGGCGGTAACATACGTTGTAACCTTTTCAAATTCTAAAACTGTCTAACTCCCTTTGGATTCATCGCATTTGGAGGCAGTTACTCTCTCTAGGAATCTCCAACTCCTTTCTTTTCCTTTATTTAAACAAGTATCCTCTCCTTTTTTCTCCTCATCACTATAATAGAAGAAATCACAGGTTAAAGTTTTAAGTAACTTTTCTTTCTGAAGTGCAAGAAACTAGAGTGAAACTTCTGCAATATCAAGGTATGATTTTAGCTCATTTTCTTGCTTCTCCAAAGTGCAAAAGATAATTGAAATAGTTGTGGGAAGTAAAATTTTATCTTGTCTCCTTCTGTGGGTTAAATTGTGGATGTTCTGAGTTTTGAACTTTGGTATATGCTGCTTGGGTGAAATCTGAGTAACCCACATGTTTAGAGTAGAAAAATGTATGAAAAAGATGGAATTATTGTTATTACTATGCTAAAAATTGAATAAGGTATACCATTTATTTGACAAAATGCCAAAAAAGTCTAAAATTGAAAATGGAGACTGACGGTTACCTTGGCGAACCGTCAAATCTATGACGGACCATCAGGATGTCATTGAAAATGTCCAAGGAAAGTTGTTTACTAGATAAGCCATGACGAAAAACTTTGCAGACCATCAGTGTCCTGATGGACCACCAGTTTGACCATCGCAAGGTCCTAAGAATCAGAACACACTGGATAAAGCCTAACGGCCCAACCGGCGAATTGTTGAATCATCGACGGTCCATCAGTGTGACCATCAAGACAATGTTTATTACTGTTTTTGTAGATTTTTGGTTTTGTAATAAAGTCCATACTTCTTTTTCAGGCACCATGGCATAAAAACTCCCATTCACTAGAGGTGGTGGTCGGGCAAGAGGCCGAGGAGAACCTTCTAGGAGTGAGGAGGCACCAGCCTTCAACACTCTCCAAAGGGATCGAACACTTCCAATACTCTCCCAGTCTAAAGAGAAGAGTGATAGTAGCACCAACAGCACTAGCTCGAGCCCTAATGAGGATATAGAGGTCACATCTCGCCTAAATCTAGTTGAGGCCAAAATAGAGGCTACCAATGTAGAGGCACAAACTGAAGCAATCGATGTTGAGACCGAGTATAAGGATGCCAACTTCATCATATGTAAGGATCCTCAAATCATAGAGGCCGTTAGATGGAACCTCGATGGAGCAAGGGACAAATTTTATGATGGGTTGGCACCAATATCAAGTAGGCCAGTTAAAAGTCTATTTGCTGAGGAGTATCAAATTGCAACAAGAGAGCTGCACGAGTATTCTAAGTTAGAGAATTGTTTTAATGAATATGAATTGGCATGGATGATCAAGCCTCCCGGATCATATCAGCTTAATCTGGTAAGGGAATTCTTTGCTAACTCTTTGGAACTGGTAGAAAAGGATGTTCCAAAGGTCTCAATGATTTACAATATACCGAACAAGGAGTCAGTGCCAGTACGAGGAGTCACCATTGACATATCATCCCGAACAATCAATATGATGTTGTTTGGGTTGTATTATGAAGCCCTATCTGCTATTCGAGAACTTGAGTATCGACTATGTAATGCATCTTCCAAAAGGGGCTAGCTGGGTGGAGTGTTGGTAGATGGTGGAAATACTTACTGGGCTACAAACCCACATAAGCGCATAGTGAAGTCATCCCTTAGCTTCTGGGCTAAATTTTGGTGGGTTGTGGTTTGATTGAGACTTATGCCAATGGGAGGTGACGGTAATCTGGATATTCACTGGGCAATACTTGTGGCTAGTTTACTGGCAGGACTAAAGATTTATTTCAGTTAGATCATTGCTGATGAACAATTTATAAGAGCACATGAGGTGGAAAATGCTCTACCATTTCCTTACTTACTTACTGAATTATGCAGGCAGACAGGTGTGCCTCTTATTCATAGAGTGGATAATGAGGTTTGTGTGACACATAGGCAGGATATTGATAAGTCCAAGGATGACTCGAAATTCCAAATGAGGGTCACCGAACCACCAGCCTACCAGACTCAGTCAGCACCAGCCCTAGATACTTCAGAGATTCCAAAAGGTATGCCATTGTCGATTACCACTTATGTACCACTGATTATGTGCCATCACTAATTATGTGCCATCAAGTGTATTTGCAGGTTCAAAATCTGCACCACCAATGGGTGGGGAAAATTTTACAGAATATAGGTTGATTCAGGAAAACTTCTCCAAGTCTGTGAAATTGCAAAAGAAATTCAAAAGGCAGCTTGATACTTGGGTTGCAGAATTCAAGCCTTTTATTGATAGAATTTAGCTGAGGAAATTTTTCCTTTCCAAGACATTCAGATGAGGATAGCTCATATAGAGGAGAGAATCAACAAATTGATGGATTCACTGTCTACTCAAAACTTGGAAAGGTTCATGGTAGAGTTTAAAAAAGCACAGGATGACACCAAAGAGTTAAAGAACAGACCACCACAGAAACCCATTTTTGATCCAGCCTTAGTAATGAGTGAAGAGGATGAAGGAATTGCTGATCTGATGGGGAGACCCGACAAATATAAAGGAAAGAAGCAAGTAGATGAACATGCTGAAAGGAAAATTGAAAGAGAAAAAGAAGGGAAGGCATGACATCAGATAAATAAGAGCAACATGATTTGAGAAAAACAAGCAGAAGATCAAGGAAAGACGAAGAGAGAAGAAGGAAAATGGTTAAAGATGAAGCAGCTGGAGTGTCTACCAGTTCTGCCCCAGTAAGGGGACAAACTTCAGACCCAATCTGGGATGTTATACCTTTGATTCTGGAGGGAGAGTTTTTGAGTACCCCCATCACCACACTTCACAGATGCCTCATATAAATAAGAGGCAATAGAAGTATACCCACCCTTTTGTACTATTAATTGATGCTTTGAGGACAATGCATATATATTTTTGTGGGGGTGGTGTACTTGTACCATGGGGGATTGTGTTGCCATATTCTTTTTCTCCCATGTTCTATCTAGGAGAATCGACATATCTAGGATTATGTTTAAGTTCGTATTTTCTTTTTTTTCTAGGATTACCTTTAGGGCTGCATTTTTCCTTTATTCAATCTGGTTCTGTTGTTAATATTGGTCCATGAAATAAAAGTTCCATTTCTATTAGAACCTTTTTGTAGATATGGATGATGAATGATGTTGGTATCAAGCTATGACTATGTTTATATTACTGTTTAGTTTTGTCTTCTAGTATATGATATCAACTATTAGTGAATTTATAGTCAGCATTAACTTGTAAAATGTACATGACATGTGATGTAAATCTTAGGAATAGTAGAATGAGTATGACTCAGTTGCCTGTGTGTGCAAGTATTTGTATTAGTTCTTACTTAGTGTAGTACCTAGAACTTGCTTGGTTCATTTGATGTTGTGTTGTAGTTGATGAAATAAAAGATGATAGCAGGCCGCCTTGTGATTTTAGTCCACTTAGCCAAAATAATTAACCCCACTAAAAAAAATGATTCTCCTTTTTTGAACCCTTCTTTGAGCCTATATTGATTCTTTTTATCACCAATCACTCTAGTTAATTCTCTTTAAGTTGTAAACACTTAGCTCTGGCCCTGGCCCAATAGTAGGCATTGTGAACCTAAACTTAGGCAAAACACCTAAGTTGAGGGTGGCTACTGTTAAAGCTATTACTGTCTAAGGGAAAGTTGGTTTAGAGCATGGGTTAGAGCATCCGACCCTAGTCTACCTAAGAAATTATGTACCTTGACAGATTGCATCAACATAAGTTGAGGGTGGCTGATACTTGTTTATATATATATATATATATAAATGGGGTTGTTATGGTAAAGTGTAAACGAATGAGAAAATGGTGAATGATCTAGTTTAAAAATGGTATTGGTAGGTAGAACTTGAGGGAAAAGAGAGTTAAATCCTAGTATTGAGTCAATTTTTCCCAGTATTCTTTCCTCACCTAACCCCAATGCCTCCTTACAAGCCTGAAAAAGACCTGTTTGATCTTGGTGAATATACTATAAGGGAGCATTATATGATAAGTGCAAGCCTATGGGTATGTGAACTATGTTTGTAACTTCCTTGACGAATGTGAGAGTTCTGATTTGTATCCACAACATAAAATGAGTGGTGGATTTCCTGGTCTGTGAGGGCAATCTGAGTCACACTTAATTTGGCTGATCCCTATAGATTCTTGTATCCATGTTTGTGTATATGTATTGATTGTAAAATAATGCTAGTTATGGACTCTGATATGTTGAGGCATATAAGTAGGAGGACAAGTTAATGGTTGTGTGAAAACTGGTTTAGCAAGTTGAATGCCTGGCATTTTATTGCTCATATTTATAATCTGGTGCTGAGTTGCTTAAGGACAAACAATTATCCTAAGTTGAGGGTGTTGATGTTCAGGATTTTGATGGAACATTTTACATCTTTTTATCGGGAAAATTGTGAGTTTTCAAGCAACTAAAGTTATATTTAATAGTGGATTTGAGTGATTTTTTGTTGAGGAGTCAGTTGAAGGAGAAAACTCAGGAAAACAACAGAAAAAGGTCAATGACGGCCCAAATGACGGACCGTCAGTCATGCGACGGACCGCCAGGTGGACTGTCAAAGCTAAATAGATGGTTCCAGCTAGAAGAACTATGCGACAGTCTAATTGGCGGACCGTTAAGCTTGTGATGGACCGCCAACTTGGTTGACAGACTTAAACAGAATGCAAGAATTTTAGAAGCCTGAGCGACGGGCCATGCGATTGATCGTTGGACTATCGACGGTCTGCTAAGGTAGTCTCCAGCCTTAAGCAGAATGCAAGATTCCAGAAGCCTGAGCGACGGACCATGTGATGGACCGTTAGACCATCGACGGTCTGCCATGGTAGCCGTCAGGCTTAAGCAGAACATGACATCCTGGGGCACTCAGCGACGGTCAATGTGACGGACCGTCAGACTCCTGACGGACCGTCAATTTTGATATGGCACTTTCTTAGTTTAAATTTTAAACCTTCTAAACTTGGGAGCGTATAAATACCTAGCTAGGGTTTTATTGAGGATATTTTCGAATCTTGGAGATTGTTTTCTGAGCTTTTCATCTTTGAAACTCTTTATAACGTAGAAATCTGTGAATAAAATTACATTTGTGGATCTAATCATTCCATTGCTATTGAATATTCAAGAATTAATTATTGTAACCTTTGTAAGTAAACTTTGAATTTGTTTATGAATAATACAAGTATTTTTTCTCTTTCTTCAGTGGAGATGAGTGGCTAAGCTCCCATAACTAGGGTTATGGGAGCCTTGATGTAAACAGTTGATATAGGTTGTGATTCCAATTGAGTTTCTATAGGTAATTGATGTTGCATAAACCCTTCTTCACTCTAACGACTTTTCTTGGTTGCAAAATTGAAAAGTGAACCCAAGAACAATCACTTGTTCGAACAGAAAAGTGTTTGTTGGGAAAAGAAAGGGTTTACATAATATCTAGAGACCTAAATCTTTAGATTAATGGAGAATGCCTTAACAAGGATTAACGTACATGAGAAAAATGGTTGAATAATCAATATATTCTTTAAGTTGAGAGAGTTAAAGGATAAACTATACATTAAGGTTGAGAAACTAATGGGTAAGCACTAGAATTCAGCTGCTCTTGCAATTGAAGTTATTGAGTGGAACTCAAAAGTTATTCACAACCCCAACTGTTTAAACATCTTGGTAACCATAACTTTAGTTTGTTTAATATCATTGAATTCTTACTAGTAGAAAGAATCATTAGTTGGAACAACTCTGTTACAATTACTTAGAACACAATCTATAAATCAAAACCCCTCTTATTTAGGAACCTTTGATCCATAGTCTAATAACAATCATAATACTTAGTGAACACAGTATTCCATGTGGGATTTGACATCCAACCTAGTTAGGTTCTATATTTGACAGTGAACACTTACTCTCTCATAAGAGAGATGTAATTTGGGCGTATCAACTACCAGTAAAATACCCAAAATAGAATGTGCACATACATGGTCCACCTTACAAGGAGGACACCCCAAATTTCTTATTCACTCATTGCCAACCTATGCATTTCCAGGGAACCATTTCCCTTATGCATGTAAGAAGGAAAACACTCCATAGAGAGACATTACAATTGATGAAACCTTCATCTAAAAGATCTGCTAATTGCCCTTCGAGCCCCCTTTTACTCAACCAAAACCATTTTTGTAAGAAAGAATAGAAATTGGACAAGTATCCAAAACAAGACTAATCCCAAACTCAACCTCCCTATTGGAAGGACACCATGGGCTCATCAGAAAGGACCCCAAGAAACTCATGCATTACCAAAACCAAATGCAAAGAATGATATTCTGAGTTAGAACCTTTAACCCAGACCAAATGATAGAGACACCTCTTGGAAACAAATCTCCGAGCTCTAAGATATAATGTAACCTTTCCCTTAATAGCTAGGGAACAAAACCATCCTCTTACTCTATAATCGACTTACCATGGATCCTAATGACAACCTTATGGGTCCAACAATCTAAGGGTGCATAGCATGAGTACAACCAATCCATCCCCCAAATAACCTTAAAATCGACCATATCCGAGGAAAATGAATCTACCAAGACTCTATTTTTACTACTAACAGATACCATGCATCCCCATTGACTCTTTTAGAAATCGCAAAGTCACGTATCAATATAAAAATAGAAAAAGAGAAGAGTCCAAAACAACCATGGGACAAAAAACAAAGTACACAAAATGGCGTCACACAAGAGATAGGGAACCCCAAACCAAGTAACCAATACACACCATCAAAAGACGGTTTTAAATATACCAGTATTTATATCAGAAAATGTCTTGGACTCTTGAGGGATAGTAATATCATTGAGACAATTTCGACCAATGTCGGAGCTAGAAGTGGCACCCCTTGGTTCAAGAGCTAGAGAAGTGGCAATCGGTACCCTATTTTCCTAGGCAAGAATCATTATGGGACACCCCCATTGAATATGATCCAATTGACCATATTAAAATATTAATTCTTCCCTTACTCACAACAACCATGGTACAACCGACAACAAAATCTACAAAGAGAGTAGGATAGTGTGGGTTGGGCCCCAGTGGCTCGAGATTAGGAACCTTGTTCCCTAGAAGCATTACCACTTTGAAAATATATGTCTCCCTAAAGGTTTGAGTAGGGAGCACTATCCATAGAATAGGAGTTAGGACCTACCCAAATCTTCTTATTAGACCACTTTCCACCATACCATGGGCCTCCCCTTTGTTTAGAAAATCGAGGCCCTTTACTTTGCCTATTTCCCTACCTTGCCTCATCTCTCCCCATACCAATAGGACCGCAATGGCATCACAAAGTTATCACTATCTGGGTCAATAGATTATTAGAATGTCAAAACTCAAAATTAGTAACCTCTCCTTAAGATAATCGAGATTGAGTGCCACCTTTTAATGTAGGTTCAGTTGAGACCGGTAGGACTCCTCAGTAAAAACTAGAAGTTGTGACCCTTGACCGAGTCTGTACCCCATGAGTTGTACTAGATTTATCCATATTGTCCTTGAGTAGGACAAGTAAGTTTCCACAAACTTTAGATCGTTGAGGGACATGATCTGAAAAGTGATCCAAAGAAGATTTAGGAAAGAGTTCAAGACCATAGACTCCATCACCCAAACATAGAACAAAAAGGTGAAACATTCATAAATGCCTCGTAGCCTCCTGATTATAAGTATGTTGCATAACACACCCATAAGAATGACTATACTCATCACAGATTTGTGGACACCCTATGACACAAAAACCTAGGCTCTAGTACCAACTTGACATGACCCAAATTAGGTTTTTTCATAAATGGGTAAACTCAAGTTCAGCCTGGACTGGAGACCACCCTGATACCCAACCCAACCAACTAACATATGCCCTGATTTAGATGGAATCCATACATATGACACGATAGTGTAATAGAAAATCACAAACTTTGGGATAGGTCTATAAACATGACCACTCAAGAAAGTCAAACCACCCAATAACTAACCGTATAACCAAGCCAAAACCATAAGCCAAAGCCAAGACAATAAACCAATGTATATAATATATAAACCATAACTTTTCTTTACCCAAGTCCAAAGTTGTCCATACAAAGCCTCTAAACCAAACCAAAGAGTAACTAGTCGGTACATGCCCCTAACTATAGAAAAAACCATAGTCTATAAAAGAAAAAAATATGTAAAGTAATCCATGACATGAAATGGATGCCTTATGAACTATGGAAGCTCACCACTTCAATCCAACATCGACTGTTCCTGAATCTAATCCATGAGTAGGAGGAGTAGTATGGTTGGTTCTGCATCCATGGGAATACAGCTACCCAAAGATGGGTTAGTGAGGGAACGCTAGCATACACTCAGGATAAGGATAAAATAATGCCAACCTTTAAAACCAAGTAAATAAACCATATGCATACAAACCATACATATATACATATATATAACTATGCCATGAAAGGGAATCAGGTTTAGTATTCCTTTAAATCTATTAATCTGGGTATGTGAATCATAACCATCCTAGAACCACCAATGGGCTATATGGGTCCAGTGTTACCCCCTAAATGGACCCCGATACGTGTAGCTATATGAACTGGAGATACCATAAGAGCATGGTATTCCCAAGTACCCTTGGCCCTCCATAATACATATGTACTAATGTACTTAGTGAATTCCCATGTACCCTAGAAGTATCATATATAAGGTCATCATGACCTATCCTCATCTCGGCAAACATGAGTTTCGTATGTTCATTCCTTTGACTTCCACCTTCACGGTTAGCTATTACACCCCACCATTATTTCCTAATAAAAACCATTACCATCCAACCAAACCTTTATTCCATTTATTATCAATCAAGGCTATTACAAGTGTAATCATCATACCGATTATAGCTTGCAAGCAATGTCCTTAGCCAACCTTTTTATGTTGAGGGATTCCCATGTACCCATACATTACATTACTTAATTTACTTGGGGGATTCCCATGTAACCTGCAAGTACATTATTATTAAGCTAACTTGGTTGATTTCTATATACCCCGCAAGTATTTTATTATTAATCTTTGTTTGGGGGATTTCCTTGTACCCCATAAGACATTTGACATTTAAACCAATTTCATCAGTTCATTCACTTGGGGGATTCCCGTGTACCCCATAATGTTTTCATTCAAATCAATTTCATATCCATCAAGGCTTTACCATTAAATAATTCCAATCATTTAAAGAATTTATACCATTCAAACCATGCAAAACCATCCAAATCTATTTAGGGTTCCATTACCAAACCATACCATGTAATAGTTCCAATGGAAGTTTAGCAATAGAGTAAAAATATTCTTTTAGGCAATTTATCAAACATGTTGAGTCTATACCTTTAACAAGACAAAAACCAAATCATAAACCATCAAAATAATGGTTACCCATGACCCATTTGTTAAACCATAACCAACAAGCACCCACATGTGCAAACCTTCACCAAAAATATGTGAAAGCAGTGTTTAAATCATTATTCAACAATATGCATCAAAACCCTCAACATTGGTTTCCAAAACCACCAATTATGATTCATAAATCAATGTTTAAAACAAATTAAATCATGCCTTTAGTTTGAACTAACAATGAGGGAAGAAGTACATGCCTTATACAAGAAAATTTCAGAGAGAAAATTGACTGCTGAGCCATTTTAAGAACACTTGTAGAAACCCTAGCCTCTAATCTTCAAGAGTGAGTTTGAGAGAGTATTTAGAGTATTTTTATCCTTTAACAAATGTTATGAGAGGCCACCAAGAGCTATATAACATGGAAAAATTAGGTTTTTAGGGTGGAAAATATCCATACTACCCTCACTTAAAAGCTGAAAATCAACTCCTAGGAGGGTCCGACCCAACCCCCTAACCCGTACCCTAACCGGTACCCTAGGTTACGAGTTCTACCCTAGCTCGTACCCAATGATGTTGCCTAAACTACAACTCCACTAGAAGTATAATACGGCCGATTGCAAATATAGTAACCCAACAAGGTTGGGTTTGATTCCATAAGGAAAATGTGAATAGTTGCTTGGCTTGATGTAATCCATGAGTAGCACAAAAAAGTAAATGGGGGGATTTTGTTATCAATTGAAAATAGTAACCAAGACTTGAGTGCTTTTGAGTTGTAATCAATATGAGATGGACACTAGTTTTGTGTTCCCCTTGGCTTCTTAACTGTGTAAATTTCTTATGATCAACCCAATTATTCTTTTGTTCTATATGCAAAGCCTGCAAGTTAGGTATTATCTACTTCTTAGAAGATAAATTTCACTCTATTTAACTTGGTTATCATCTTAGGGTGTCGCCTTGTTTCCACTTGATATGGACTTAGTTATACTTGGTTATTGTATCACTACCTTAATCATCTTTTCCCAATCACAACCTTCTTGGTTATTGAATGGATGTGAATACAGGCAATCTCAAGATACTACAACTACTTGAGTCTAATTATTGTGAAGAAGAATTAATATATATTTACAAACCCTAGACCAATTGAGTCTCACACTTCCTCTACGTAGATAATCTACTAAGGTTCCCCCAACCCTAACTAAGGAGATTTGCCTCTCATGTTTGTGCAAGAAACCATGATTATCAATTAAGAAGACATAAAATCAATTCACAAGAATACACTGAATAAACTTCGAAGTCTTTAATGTAATAGAATAAAAAAATATCAAGAACAATTATGAAAGTATGTAATAATATGTAATAGAGTGTAAAAGAATATGACAACGCATAACCTAATAAAAGATAAATCCTAGGGTATTTATAGTATCTCAAGATAACAAAAAAATCTTATTAAAAATGGGAAAGGTAAAGTTAAGTTGGTAGTCGGTATGACTCATTCTTTACTCGTATCCTTAGCTTATGAGTCGTACCCTGCCTTTTCATAATCGTTCCAATGTCTAATCTTCCCATGGCTTTAATTCTCTATTCAGCTTATGACTTTGTCTTACAAGTCATAACTACACATACGACTCATGTCCTTCATCCATATCCACCTGGGATTTCAGTCTATTCAAGTCTTGATCACTGGATTATATATGTCATCTCTATACGAGTCATACTAAAACTTCTGACTCATATACTTTTAACACTTCAACTCTTGGATAGCAGCTTAGATTCTGTTATGCTCACGACTTTGATATACGACTCGTAACCTGGCTTACGACTGTGGCACATATGTCATATCTTGATCATACTTGGATTCTCGATTTAGCTTTTGGTTCTGTAACTCATACGACTCAACATACGAGTCATATTGACTGGTCACGAGTCAAGGGATGATTTATATACTGATCAAAGTTCATCTTTTTTAGATCTTTTTAAACTTTTTTTGCTCAGATACTGTTGTTAACCTATTTTTACTGCAATTCACACCAAAGTCCATCATATCTAACAAAATATCCTAAGTATATGCATCAATTCATGATTTTAAGCATTGAAAGTGTCGTATTTCCATCGCATATAAACACCCTCAACTTAGACTTTATCATGTTCTTAGGCAAACAAAACCAAATTACCAATTTCAAGAATAAAGTTGATGCTTAAACAAGAAGATCTCAAGCAAACCCATGGCAATGATTTTGAGGTTAATTTCAATCTTGTTGTTCCCCTTTTAATTTTTCAAACTTTTAGCTCAAACGTGCATATAGCAATTTAGCACATATAGAAAGAGGAAAGAATCTGATGATGGCATTATATTAGCAAAACATACTTGGTCATAGACAAGCTTTATATTCATCAAACAATCTAGCAACCAATAAATATAACCCTTGTGCACTCACATTCAATGAAATCACATTCACTCTTCATGGATCGACTCTTATATTCAGGGATATATAAATGGCCCTCTCTCTCACAAAGAAGTAACACCGGTGTGCATAACATACCATAAGCTTGCCCATATTCTCTTTTCCTAAGTTGTCAGATAGTCATAGTAGGATCACTATAGGACTATATTTGGCTTTTAACATAGTCATGGGCCTGGTATGATACGCATGGATATTTAAAGTGACCAAGCCTCATGGACACTAAGCTTTTTTTGGGGTCTACTATTGTTGACTTCTGTAGTTTCCACCCTTACGTCTCCTTTTTTTATTGATCACATTCCACTTGGGTAAGGCGTTTCTTTCTAGCACTTATTTTTCTTTTTCTTTTTATATTTCTATACCTTGTATTTTTCTTTATTTTCTTTACATCACGCCTGCCCATGTTTCAATTATTTCCCTTGTACACACTTTTCTTCATTCTATCTTTTCTCTCATGCACCCCTATAATAGCCACCCTCAACTTACGCAATTTGCCTAAGTTGAGGTGCATAGTGTCCCCAGGAGGACCAGGGCCAAACTAGGTTCATTTTAAGTTAAACGGGAAGGTGATTGGTGTAAAAGGAAAAATTGGTTTATCAAAGATCAAATATTTAGATCAAGGGGATTTGTTCATTTGATTCACGCATTTTAGGGTGAGGTGGACTCACAGAAAAAGGTCCTATGATCATCTCGTACCAAGTTATCTTAGAACTAGGTAAAAGCAGTCGGTCAAAGTTCTAGATTCCAACACAACCGGGAACTCAATAAGACTTTCACGCACTTGCACAGGGCTATATTAGAAAGTATAAGTTATCCAACTAAGCAATAGTTTTGTCCCAAATTGTTCTATCCCTAATTCTAATTCCATTATCAGATACTCAACAGTCTCACACAAATATACAAATCACAGAATTGATTAACACAATCAAAATTTTTGAGGGGACACCACTTTCACAATATCATTTCAAAAATCAGCATAATTCAGTAGTGTTTCTTCAATCACAAGGTAAAAAAACAAAACAACATAAAAAATCATTTCAATACATTAGAAATTTTTCAAAATTCATCCAAATCATAATAAAAAATATTTACTTCCATAGGCGCGCTGATCTACTCCCTATCTCAACTACCTGCATCGACCTTGTAAATCATAGAAAACTTTCAGTTTTATCTACATCTAAAAATTTTCAAATTGCTCCCAAAATATTTGGTACCCTTACCTCCAGCTTAAAATTGTTGCACTATCCTTAGTGCTAAAAATATAAATAGAGTAGGAATAAAAATCATACCTAGGCCCTCAGATCGAGTCCCACTCTTCGCAGAAACTTTCCTAATAACCGGGACGAAATCAATAGCAAGGAGTACAACACTAACCCCCTCAGCATTAGGTGGTGTCAATCTCTAGCTCCCATGTCCATCTCTTAGACCAATGTCTGATGGTCTTGCTCATCTTGTATCCTATTACCTCTGACTTTCTTCCTAGCTGCTTTAACTTTTTTCTTCTTTCTCTTCTTCTCTTCTCTGGTCTCCTGAACCTGTACTTCTATCGGAGCTGCCCAAATGTTAGGCATATCAACTGTGGGAATCACGGACTCCATAATTGGGTTGGAAACAACCGGCCTCTCATACAACTCAGTGATCATCTTCTTTATCCTTTCTATCTGTTCTCAAACATCAAAAATATTAGGTGTCTACCCAGTATATAACTGTCGAGTAATCCTTGACTCAAATGCTTCTTGGATCCCTTGGACTCACCTATCCTGTGCCTCAAACTGTCTATCTATCCACCTTCATACTTTTCCCTCCATATTACCTAACTTCGTAGTTAGAGTAGCCAACTTGGTCACAACTTCTGTCCACACAGCCTGAGAAATAATTATCACACCGGATGGCATACTCCTTGGCCTAGGTGGCATAGAATAGACTAACGGTGGGTCAATGGAAGTACCTACTTCATATGTGGGTGTAACCTTAGTCTGTACACCTACCTCAGTGCTCTCAGCTGGAGCAGGGGCATCTATTCGATCATCTTGTGGGAAAACTCCCGCCATCACATCTAAGTCCTACTTCATAGGTCAGGCCAATGGGTTAGCTACATCTCAAATAAGACTGATATCAAAATTCCTCTGAGCCTCAATAATCTCATTAACCCTAGGTATCTCCAACACTCTCGCAGCCAAGCATAGTCGTGTGATCATGCACGGGTATTCCAGGAATGCCTTTTGCTCTACAATATCCCTATCTCTTAGCTGTCTAGCCAAGAACTCACCAACATCAAAGGCATATCTGATAGTAAAACTAGCTATCATCATTGCTGAGACCGGTCTTAGCACATCATCACTTGTCGTTGGACATAGCCTGTGTCGGGCTATTATCCACCACGCCTTACCCTCAAAGGTGAGAGTAATCTTCTTTATCTATTGCGAATCACCAATACCACCTGCAACCTAAGTATTATGGTCACTATGTGTAGCTTTCCTCTCAGTTATCATCTCAACATTGTCATCTTATCCTCAGTACCTAACATCTGATTAGTGATCTTCCCCATCTCGTCCATTCTCTAATCTATTTTAGATGTGCTAGATGGAGCTTGATAATTTAGACTATATAAAAATCTCCCAATGGTTTGAGAAGAGATATCAACATGCACACCTCAAATCATAAGGGAGGTAATAGAATCACCGCCCTTCCACAACATACCCCATGGATATTTCCGCTAAAGTTCTTATTTATATGCAACATAGAACTCATGATCAAGAACCTCATTGTATCTACCTGGTTCTCTCATCATCAAGTCAAACCCATATTCCCTGAAGCATTCAACAAACTCAGGTAACTCAGCCATCCCTATAGTAGTCATCCATTTATCTGGAGATATCACCCTCTTTAACTTACCACCCTAAATATTAGACAACCATGTATTAAACATTGTCTGTATGTCGGGTAGCCCCATCATTCTATAATGGGCACTGGAGTAGGGGCTAGTGCGACTAGGTGGTCTTGTCTGTCTATCAGGGTAGACTCTCCCTCAGGATCTCAAGCCTCATCTGGACTCTCCTCAATTGATGTAGACTCAACCTCATCATCATCATCATCAACTTCAACTGGTGCATGTGGAGGAGAGGCAGTAACATTCTTTCTTTGCGGTGTCTTTAGTGGTGGTGATTCAGATTCTTGTGGCACTGCTTTCTTCCCTTTTGACTTAGCAGGTGCCTTTTCTTTAGTCGTGAATTTCTTGGATGTAGTCCCATCATACTCCTTTTTACTTCTTTCATATATGGAGTTAAACCTGGAAATACAGAACTCCTCACTTTTAATGGGTGGTTTGTTGTTCCCCGTTTTAGTAATTGTGTTGTACAATGCATTCTTTGGAGGCATTTTCCTTCAAGTATACTAATATTAGTAACTAATAAAAGAGAAGAAAAAAAATTTTAAAACTAAAGTTCAATGTGCCTTTTCTGGAATGGGTATGAGTGGTGGGTATGGGGCATAGCCACTAGGTATGACTCGTATACTCGAGTCATATCCTAGATAGTATATGATCATTTTCTTGAGTCAACTTATAAATCCTCTTTACCAGTCGTAATGGATGGTTACGACTCGTGACCACAGTCTTAAGCTGATAAAAAACTTTTATTCTCTTCTCATACTTCCCAGGAGGATAGGATTAATATATATGAGTCGTGAGGATAGGATACGACTCATATGACTATGATGTATGTATTCTAGAACCTTGAATTTATTAGATTTCCATATTTTCAGTGGGTATGAGTTTCATTATGACCCCCGTATTAGTGGGTACAAGTCATAAGGAGTCACGTATCCACTGCAACATAGAATTCCAACTACAAAGTTTGACACTAATGAAATTCCCAAATTACCCATTCCTCTATTCAGCTATATCCAGTATTTTAAACACACAATTACATCAAAATTCCATTTCTAAATCTTATTTCTTCCCAAGTTCAATTTTTGCAACAAATATACCACACCATGCTATCTTCTACCTATTATTTACATAACTTCTACTCAATACATGTTTACAATGCAAATCACAACTCATTTTTATTTTAAAAGTAAAGAAAATATGATTGGGAACTTACTTGATGAATAAGAATCAGTAAATCATGAGTTCGAATTGTTTTGCTTCCCAAATTCGAGTTAAAGTACAATAATTGAAAGATAGGAAGATGATGGTATTGAAATCAAATTGAAAACACTAAGATATGGGGGTTTGGAGTTTTAAATTTTTGTGAAAAATATGTTGGGTATGAGTTGTAAGTGTCGCTTGCCCGATCGGGTTTATTTCCCCTTTTTAAATTTAGCTATTGGGCCGAGTCAACTCAAGAATTGACCTAGTAAGTCGGGGTATGAGTGGTCTATATGACTCGAACCTAGGCTTACGGGTCATTTCTTTGACTCGTATGTCCTGGAAACTTACCTGGGTTCTGGAGTGGATACGACTCTTTGTCACGATTTATAACCAAAGGATACAACTCTTACCGAGAGTCGTATTCATTTTAGAACTTAATTGAAATAAGTACAAAAACATTGGTTACCTCCCATGAAGCGCTTGATTTAATTTTGTGGCATGACGTGGCTAAGTTAGATACTCAGATTTCACCAACGAACCTCATGGGTTGCCTCCAATGCAGTGCTTGATTTAACATTGCGGCACGATGCAACTGCTTTATTACCCAGACTTAATCAACATCAATATCATCTAGTTCCTTCACTTCTTCAATATTTCCCTTATAGTGCTTTACTCTGTTTTTGTTCACCTTGAATGAACTTGTTTCATCCTTCTTTATTTCTAACGCGCCATAGGGATACACTCTTGTCATAATGAATAGACCATGCTATCTTGACTTAAGCTTACCAGGAAACAAATGACGCCTAGAATTGTATAGTATACTTGGTCACCCTTTTCAAATACTTTTGGTCATGATACAACTTCTTCTTTTGCTTGTAAAGTGCTGAATTTTTATATGCCCGGAGCGAAAATTCGTCCAACTCATTTATACCATTCAACCTAGATTTAGTTGCATCCTTCCACTCAAAATTCATCTTATTCAATGCCATAATGCCTTATGCTCAAGCTCAATTGGTAAATGGAAAGATTTTCCATAAATAAGCTGATAGGGAGAAGAACCTATGAGGGTCTTGTAAGCTGTACGGTAGGCCCATAATGAATCATATAACTTTCTTTCCTAATAAGTCTGATTGGCACTCACAATCTTTGTTAATATGGACTTGATTTCTCTATTGGACACTTCAACTTGTCCATTAGTCTTTAGATGATAAGGTGTTTCCACCTTGTGATTCACTCCATACTTTGAAAGAAGACTCTTGAATAGATGATTGCAAAAATGTGACCCTCAATCTCTAATCATAGCACGTGGAATACCAAATTGAGAAAAGTTTTTCTATCTCAAAAATTCAATGACACTTCTTGCTTTATTGTTAGGAAGAACAGTTGCCTCCACGCACTTCAAAACATAATCAACATCTACCAGTATTAACTTTATGCCACACGAACTTACAAAAGCTCCTATGAAATCTATGCCCCACACATAAAATTCCTCAAATTCTAAGATAGGGGTCATAGGCAATTCATGTCTTGTAGAAATAGTACCTTCTTGTAAACATTGATCACAAGAAGCAGCATAGTTATGAGCATCTTTGTAAATGGTCGGCCAATAGTAGCCGCATTGTAGGATTTTGTGAGTGGTGCGGTCGCTTCCATGATAACCCCCAACTAGCGATGAATGACAATCTTTTAGTATGCTCATCATCTCTACTCTAAGTATGCATCTGCGAATGATTCCATCTACACAAATCTTAAATAAGTAAGGTTCATCCAAGAAAAATTTTCTTACCTCGTGCATGAACTTCCTCCTTTGCTGATATGAGAGATGTTTTGGGACTAGATCACTTCCTAAGTAATTTGCATAATCTGCAAACCAAGGCATTAAATCTTGAGAAACTGCCGATATCTATTCATCTGGAAAACTGTCATCAATCTCAAAACCCTTTGCAATATTCTACATAACTTCCTCCTCTAGTCTAGAAAAGTGATGCGTAACTTGATTTTCTATACCTTTTCCGTCCTTCACCTCAAAATCAAATTCTTGAAACAATATCACCCAACGGATAAGCCTCAGCTTTGCATATTTCTTATCCATTAAGTACTGCAATGTTTCATGGTCTGTGTACGCAATCACCTTTGTCCCAATCAAGTAAGATCTAAACTTTTCAAAGGAAAAAAACCACTGCTAATAACTCTCGTTCCATCATGGTATAGTTTTTTTGTGTAGGATTTAGTGCCTTACTAGCCTAGTAGATGGGATGAATGATATTTTCTTTATGCTGGCCTAGTACAACACCTAAGTCCAAACCATATACATCACATATAATCTCAAAAAATGAGGACCAATCAGGAGACACAATGATTGGAGAAGACACCAACTTCTCTTTAAATCATTCAAAAACCTTCTTATATGCATCATCAAAATCAAATTTTACCTCCTTCTTAAGAAGTTTGCAAAGTGGACTAGCAATCTTTGAGAAGTCCGTGATAAATCCCCAATAAAAACCTGCATGCCCTAGAAAACGCTTAATTCCCTTTACTGAAATTGGATAAGGTAATTTTTCAATCACCTTAACCTTTGCTCGATCAACCTCTACACCTCTTTTTGAAATTTTGTGTCCAAGAACAATTCCCTCTTTGACCATAAAATGGCACTTTTCCTAATTAAGCACCAACTTGAATTCTTTATTCCATTGTAGGGCCTTTGCCAAGTGAATAAGGTAGTCATCAAAAGAGTCACCAACAACCAAAAAATCATACATAAAAACTTCAATAGTGTCTTCGGCCATATCAGAGAACATAGACATCATACATCTTTGAAATATGGATGGAGTGTTGCGTTGACCAAATGGTATTCATTTGAATGCAAAGGTCCTATAAGGACATGTAAAACTAGTCTTCTCTTGGTCCTCATGTGCAATAGTGATCTAATTATATACTGAGTATCCATCAAGAAAACTATACCATTCTCTTCCTAACAACCGGTATAGTATCTAATCTATGAATGACATAGGAAAATGTTCCTTATGAGTCCATGCCTTAAACTTCCAACAATTCATGCACACTCTCTATACAGTGACTAGCCTTATAGTCACTAGATCATTCTTCTCATTAGGAACCACAATTATTCTGCCCTTCTTTTGTACACATTGAACCGGACTAACCTACATACTATCACCAATGGGAAATACTACACCAGCATCCAACTTTTTATGATCTCCTTCTTCACCACCTCTAGCATAGGAGAATTTAGTCGATACTAATGTTAAATATAGGGAACATAATCTTGATCAATCTAAATGTTTTTAGTACACATAATTAGGTAGAATACCCATTATATCTGCAATGAACTATCCAATGGCCCTTTTGAAATTCTACAATACTGACAATAATGCTTCTACCTTTGACTGGCTCAGATTAGCTTCAATAATAATTGGCAAAGTGTTATTGGCCCCCAAAATGCATATTTCAAGTGAGATGTAAGGGCCTTTAATTCTAACACCAGTGGTTCCACAATGGATGGGCGAGAAGGTGAAGTTGTTCTATTCTTTAAATCTAGATCAAGCTTCTTTGGTTCATAATTATAACTATCACGATCCAATTCACCAACTAAATCCTTGTACTCCCGATACCTTAAGAGTCGAAATTCATAATCACAGGTACAAGAGCTTTGACACCTAGCCTTTCTTCAATAGGAACAACTACATCAGAACTATCATCCCACAGAGTAACTGAATCAACATCATGGAATAAATTTGTCTCCTCATCATCAACATCAATCATAGACACCATTCTCAATTCTTAGGCTGCTTCATAAATTTGCATACATTGAATGTCACTTGTTCGTCATTGAGTCTCAATATTAGATGCCCTTTCTCCAGATCAGTCAACGTCCTACCTATAGCAAAAAATAGTCTTCCCAAGATAATGGGGACTTGAAATTCCACTTCACAGTCTAATATAACAAAATTAACAAGAAATATAAAAGAAGACACATTTACCAAAATATCACAAAGGATACCAACAGGATGTTTTACTGTTATGTCAGCCATCACTAGTCTCATGATGGTCAGTTTAAGAGCTCCTAATCCCAACTATTTAAATACATCCAAGGGCATGATATTTATTCTAACCCCTAAATCCTATAATGCTCGAGTGAAGTTGAAAGACTCGATAGTACACGGTATTGTGAAATCACCAGGGTCCTCTTTCTTCTCTACCTAGGATCTAGTAACCACAACACTGCAATGATGAATATTATATACTGTCTGATAACTGACTGACCTCTTCTTAGTAATCGAATCCTTCATGAATTTTGCATAACGTCGCATCTGCTCCAATACCTATACAAGTGGTGTGTTGATAGTTAACATCGGCAGAAATTTATAAGACTTACCTTCTTCTTGATTCTTTCTCAGTCTTTGTGGATAGGGAGGATGTGTTATTGGAATGTGTTTCAGCACAGGCTATGTAGCCTTTTTTTCTCCTGTATTTGGCTTGTTTCTTCTCCCAACATCAATTGGCTCATCCTTACTATTCTCATGAGCTGTGGGTATAGGTGGATCTATAGTAACCTTACCACTCTGAGTAGTTATGGCATAGAATTGACTATAGTTTTTTAGATTTACCATTGTATTAATTGAAAGAGTGCCAGGTTGTCTTTGATTTACTTTGGTTGTCATGTGTCTAAAATGTTGTTCCAACTGCTTGATTTTTATAGCATATGACTCTACTTTCTGGTTCAATCCTAACAAATCAACTTTGATATCTTTCAAGCAGTTTTCTTGACTTTATTTCCTTTTCACCAGCTTAGATAATAGTGTCTCTATTCTGAACTCGGTATCTCAACTACCTGGAGGAATTTATTTGTTACTCTTCTCCTTATAGTCATCTTTATGCCACCAATCACCCTATCTATCTCTATATCTATTATTGTAATAGCTCAAACCTTGATTTCCTTGCCCTTGGGATTAAAAATCCACCAATCTGTGATCAAAATAATTTGCTTCTTCTTCAAATTTAATCTCGAATGATTGTATACAGAGCCCTGTGTTTAAACTACCTTTACTTTCTCAGCATTCATTGGAGCGAATTGTTTTGTTAGCAACCCAATATCTGTGCAAAGCTTTTAACCTCTTATGCTACCATATTATTTGATGATCCATACATATTTGTTTCTCTAATAACATATGTACCACCACTGCATTCTGAATCTCGAGTATGCCATCCTCTATTGGTAAACGTGATATGATCTAGCATTTCCTGTGTAGCTTCCCAGTGAAGATGCATAAAAGCTCCTCCTAAAATAGTATCTATCATAGCTCTTAAGATATCATTAAATGATCTATAGAAGAACTCAGACAAGTGAGATCCTCTAATTCTATGATTTGGTACCACGCTCGGCTTCTTCTTGAACCTAAACCATGCCTCATACATAGACTCTGCAGCTAACTACCTGAAGTTGTAAATTTCATCCTTCAACTATAGCATCTACTTAGGAGGGAAGAAATTGTTCAGAAACTCTGTCTTCAACTCATTTCAAGTAGTGATAGATCCTTTTGGGAGTTGTCCAAACCATAGTGATGCTTACTAGTCAAAGAAAATGGGAACAACCTCAATCTCAATGCTTCCTAGTTAACCACTAGAATATTTTAATTTGTGTAGATCCTACGAAAATTTATAAGATGCATGTTTGCGTCATCCTTAGCAGTGCCTGAAAACACACCCTTTGGATTACACAGTTGGATCATAGCACTAGTAATATCAAACTTCACATTTGGGGCTAATGGAGGAATAACAATAGCTACTAATTCAACAGGTTTGGCATAACCCAAATCTTCATCATCTTTTTCATCTGGGTCTAAGGGTTGATATGACGGAACAAATGGAGATTTTTTTCTTTGTACTCGACGATTAGCAATCTATCTAGTCCTGGATATTCCACTATGCTGAGGTTCCTTTACCTCTACAGCACATCTAGCCTCTTCAGCTTGTCTATGTTTTTTGTCCAACAATTATTGCATCCGTAAGTCTAATATTCTGTGTATCTAATAGAGCACGCAGGAGTTCTGCATTTAGGTCCATAGGTGGTGGATCTTGCAAACCATCATGAACATGTCCTGACATCCTTCTAGGTGTTTGAAGGATTCTCTCTAGTTATAGATCAAAATAGAGTAAGGGATTGCTTCTACTCCTAGTGTTTTGTATACACCGGCATATGCCAAATAAAAATAGAAAAGTAAAAACCCATAAACTTCACCATTTCAATTCACTACTTAAGGCGTCATCCCCGGCAACAATGTCAAAATTAGATGTCTCCCAAAACTACACCTCTACTAAAAGTATAATATGGTCGATTGTAACTATTGTAGCCCAAAAAGGTTAGGGTTGATCCCATAGGGAAAACATGAATAATTGATTGCCTTGATGTAATCCACGAGCAGTACAGGAAAGTAAATAGGGGGATTTTGTTATCAATTGCAAATAGCAACCAAGACTTGAGAACTTTTGAGTTGTCATCAATTGAGGTGGACACTATGTTTGTGTTTCCATTGTCTTCTTAACTGAGTAAATTTCTCTTGATCAACCCAAGTATTCTATTGTTCTGCATGCAAATCCTAAAAATTAGGGATTATCTACTGCTTAGAAGATAAATTTCACCTTATTTGACTTGGTTATCATCTCAGGGTGCCGCCTTGTTTCCCCTTGATACGGCCTCAATTATACTTAGTTATTGTATCACTGTCTTAATCTTCTTTTCCCAATCACAAGATTCTTAGTTATCAAATGAATGTGAATACAGACAATCTCAAGATATTGTAGCTACTCAGGCTAATTATTGTGAAGAAGAATTAAGATACATACAGAAACCCTAGACCAATTGAGTCTCACACTTTCTCTACGTAGCTAATCCGCCAAGGTTCCTACAACCCTAGATAGAGAGATTAGTCGCTCCTGTTTGTGCAAGAAACCATGATTATCAACAAACAACACATAAAATCTATTGCACAAGAATAAGATGAATAAACTTTGAAGTGTTGAAATTGAATAAAGCCCTAAACTCTCAAGAACAATTACAAAAATATGTAATAATATGTAATAGCACGTAAAAGAATGTCACAACGTGTAACCTAATAAAAGATAAAACCTAGGGTATTTATAGTATCTCGATATAACATAAAAATCTTATTAAAAATGGGAAATGTTTGTTAAGTCGGGAGTCGGTACAACTCGGTCTACACTTTTATCCTCAGCTTAAGAGTCATACCCTGCCTTGTCGTAACCATTCCAGTGTCTAATATTTCCATGGCTTCAATTCTCTGTTCATCTTACGACTTTGGTTTACGAATCATAACTACGTATACGACTCATGTCCTTCATCCATATCCACCTGTGACTTCATTATTTTCAAGTCGTGATCACTGGTTTGTATATGTCATCTCTATACAAGTCAAACTCAGACTTTCGACTTGTATACTTTTGACACTTCAACTCTTGGATAGTAGCTTGGATTATGTTATGCTCACAACTTTGATTTATGACTCATAATATGGCTTACAACTGTGGCACTTGAGTCGTATCTTTATTATACTTAGCTCATAGATTTGGCTTTTAGTTTTATTACTCATACGACTCAGCATACAAGCCGTATCGATTGGTTACGTCTTAAGGGAGAACTCGTATGCTGATCAAAGTTAGTCTTTTTCAGATTTTTTTATTCTTTTTTTTCTCAGATACTGTTGCTAACCTATTTTTCCTGCATTTCACACCAAAGTGCATCATATCTAACAAAATATCCCAAGTTAATGCATCAATTCGTGGTTTTAAGAATCAAAAGTGTCGTGTTTCCATGCCACATTACCTAACCCTTCATCATGGTCCCCTATACTGACCAACATATGAGAACACAACCCCAACTCTTACCTTAGGGTATGAATGGTACCCTATACTATATTTTGTATAGTTTCCACCAACCAACAAGAATCATAGGACTTTGCATCATACACCTTGTCTCCAACTATATGACTAGTATGATGTTGAGTCATATCTTGGACAGTAACCAAGCCAAACCTACTGCCCAATATATGAGTGAGCTATCCCTAAACCGTATTCAAGGGTACAGTTGGTACCCTTGAGTTGTACCTTACCTAGAAAGTCCAAAAACCAAGAAATTTTGCAAGGGAAAAGGTTTAGGGTATTTCAGTTACCTTCCCTAAAAAACAAAAAATCTAACAATAAAACCTTGGGTTGCCTCCCAAGTAGTGCTTGATTTAATGTATTGAAATGATGTGGCTATGTTGGGTATTTAGATTTCACCAAAAAGCCCATGGGTTGTCTCCTATGAAGATCCTGATTTGACATTGTGGCATGACCCAGCTCTCTTGACTACTCAGACTTTGTCAAGGCTCACATCCCCACATAATTTAATTTCTATTTTGTTTACCATATAATGGTTAATGCACTGTAAATTCACCTTTAACAGGATATCCCATTTCACTATATCTCGATTTCAGCATATGGAAATACTCTCACCATGGTGAATTCTCCTGACTATCTAGACTTAAACTTTCTAGGAAACAAGTGAAGTCTCGAACAATAACCAAATCACCGAGTTAGAATTCTCTCTATTTAATTTTTCTAGCATGGTCCAATTTTATCTTTTCCTTGTACAAGGTTGAATTTCATAGGCATGGAGGCGGAACTAATCTATCTCATTCATCTTCTCCAGTTGTAAGTGTCCAACATCACTCCACTAAATATTCATCTTTTTTAGTACCTATAGTGCCTTGTGCTCAATTTAAATAGGCAAGTGGAATGCTTTGTCATACATAAGATGATAAGGAGATTCACCAATAAGAGTCTTGTATGTTGTCTGGTAGCCCCATAATGTATCATCTACCTTTTAGACCAATCAGTGCACACTAGCATTCACTTTCTTTGTCAAAATAGACTTTATCTCCAGAGGCCTCAACTGGCCCACTTGTTTGAGGATGGTAAGTTATTACCACCATATGATTCACACCATATTTATCAATTAAGGTTTTGAAAAGACGATTACAATAGTGAGAGCCACCATTCCAAAATTAAAGGTGGCAAAAATGTTACGTTGGAGGTGGGGACTTACTTGATGGGATAAAGTTAGGAATGAGATTATTCGGGAGAAGATGAGAGTGGATTTGGTGGAGTACAAGATATGGGAAGTGAGGTTGAGATGGTTTTGGAATGTGATGAGGAAGGGCATGAACTCCCCAGTTCGTAGGTGTGAGAGGCTAGCTTTGGATGGTTTCAAGAGGGGTAGAAGTAGGCAAAAGAAAAATTTGAGGGAGTTGATTAGACATGACAAGGAGAAGTTACAGGTTATTGAGGACATGACCCTAGACAAGAAGGTTGTAACGCTCTGAGAATACACCCCAGACGCTATACGGTTCTTACAACCTTGAAGGACCACAAGCTAACCCATGAATGACATCTGCTGTAAGCACTGAACAATAATACTAAAATAATTACAAAATAATAGGCTGAAGTACCATATGGTTCAAAACATCTGAAATACTGATAAAATATAACATATGTAAAACTGAATACTGTCTAAAAATTTAGTCTAAAAAACCTCTAACTAAAATTGTCTGAAAATAGAGTTAATGGGACACTCCCCCAACTAACTCTATCTACTAAAATACTGCTAAGCTGAAGTACTGAAATAAAAGTATATCCTTGATAGATGAGGAATCACTGCTAAATCTTCTACTACTGGCTGAATCTGGATAAGCGCAGTCAGGAACCTGAGTATCCGAACCTATGATGTGAAACATCATAGCGCAAGAAACTAGTATGCGATCAGTACATGGGAATGTACTTGTATGCTAAATGAGGTAAGGATGAATGCATGGGTTTATATGTATGAACAATAACTAACTGAATGATATGCAAGAGATGGATAGAATATATATGGAGCATCTGTAACTAATAAACATACGGTGTATACTGTAACTAAGTATAATGAAACTGAATCTGATAACTGATAACTGAATATACTGATAATCTATTACTTATAATTGAGTGACAATATCTGACAATCCTGATTCTATAGCACTGAACTAAGTTCTATTCTGAAGTCTAAGAGTGAAACTGAAACTGTGGGAGGTAATCATCTAACCAATATGCCCCAAATAAAATGAGATAACTGAGCTGGGGTCCAATTTATAACCCTAATTAAAAGGGTTTCAGTACCGTGCCACGGGTAAAGACAAGCTGAAGAGTAACCCTCTACTGGCAGGTTCCCTAAATGAGAATGGTGATACCCTCTACTGGTAGGTAGAGCACCTCATCAACCCTCAACTGGCAGGTTTGATGTCTCAACCTACACTGGGTACGTAGTTTTGGAATGTAAGGATTGCTTCTAAGGATCACACCCTCTGTTGGCAAGTGAGCCCTCATCCTTGGATTCACTCGGTGATGAATCTTACTCCCTATTGAAAGACACTGAACTATTATACTGGACTAAACTAGACTAAATTCACTGAGATTACTGAGTTTTCCTAAGTTCTGTAACTGAATGAATTCTACTGAGTTCTGTAATAGACTGAGAGTACTATTGATCATGACATTATTAATACTATTTTATAAGTGACACTGGCTCTAAATAAATAGCTAAGTTATCGGGTATTAGATACCCCCAGGACTCGATAGCATGAAAAGTAATAAAAGCATAATCTTGAATAACATAAAATTATTCACTTGGTCATAATTCATTCATAGAGACATTCCATCAAACACTTGTAATGGATTAACTTGTACATGAATGGGGAATACATGTTAGCATGCTATAATTGCATTATTTCATTCTCATAGACAATTTATCAAACATATAAAAAGCATACTTGGTTCATTAAATCATAAACACTTAGGGTTAACATGGTTACAATAATCAAATTGCATTAACACATACTAGAATCAATTCTTGGAACTTGTAATCTAAATCATGGATTAAAACTCAAACAACATCATGAACATGAATTCAATCTAATTCAAACATAAAAATCAAAATTCATAAATCTTGTATTTTGAAAAAGGATCATTGGGCTACATGGAAGGTAAAGGATCCATGGATGAACATCTAACATACCTTAATTCTATGAGTTCTTGGAGAAATTCTTAGGATTGATCTTGATTCTTGAGAGCTAGGGTTTGCTTTCTTGATAGAGAATTATATTTTGATTTTATGAAAAAGTGAATAATGAAGGGTTTTAAAAGTTTTTAGGGCATAAATCCCACATCTGGGCAGAATAAAATTATGGGAAAAAACTATTTTAACCCTGGGTGCAACTTTAATTTTTTATGAAATTTTCATGATTTGGACCCCTAGCGTGATACACCACTATCATTGTAGGACACATGAAAATGACGATTGGGAAATTACATGGTGGTGCGATGCGGTGGTATCACATTTCCACTTTGTTTGTGAACTGAAAGTGCACCGCGACGCTGTGGAATCACGTTGGTATACCGGAAATTGACAATTATGAACTGTGTCAATGGAGCGATGTGCTAATACTGTGGAGCAACACCGGAAATTGACAATTACTATTTTAACACACTCCGCGATGCGCTACTGGCCTGAATGATGATGTTTAACGACTGAAACTTAAAATCGCCATAACTTCTTACCCAATTGTCGGATTTAGGCGAATTTTATATCATTGGAAAGCTAATTGCATTTCCTACACAATGGTAGGCTAAAATATGAAAATTACTGAGTATATCAAAATAATTATTTAGGATAACCTATGTACTGAGGGTTAATCTAGGCTAAGGAAATACAGGGTATTACAAAGGTGTTGAGGTCGTGGATAAGGGTAGAAGTCTAGTTTGTATGGGTGAGTTATAGAAAGTATCTAAGAGAGGTTTTGTGTATCCAGATTAGTAATCCTAGGATTGCGTCCATAGGTAGGAGCAACTAGTTATGAGAGTTTGGGTGTGGTGGGTTTCTTTGGTATGTGAGTGTATGGTACTACTGTATGGGTGTCTTATTTCTTATTTATTATTTCTCTTATATATCTTATTTATTATTTCTCTTATTCCTCTTATTTCTACTTTTATTATTTATTATTTGTTATTTTTGTTATACCGTCCATCCTGTTTTATGTTTCATTACGACCTTGTTTAGTATTCTTTATCTTGACCTGAGGGTCTATCAGAAATAGACTCTTTACCTCTTTAGAGGTAGCAATTTGGACTGCATACATTCTACCCTCACCAAACCCACTTTGTGGGAATACACTGGGTTTGTTGTTGTTGTTGTTGGGTTACCAAATCTGGAGAAAATATTCTTTTTCAAATATGTTGTGACACTCTTACCTTCATTGTTTGGAAGTGCAGTTGCTTCCTCCCACTTGGATACATTATAAATAGTTACCGAGATGTACTTAATATCATGCAAACTAACAAATGGGCTCATAAAGTAGATACCCCAAAAATTAAAAAACTCAAGCTCAATGATGGGCATCATAGGAAACTCATGTTTTGGGAAAATATTGCCTTGCCATTGGTATTGGTCATAAAATATTGCATAATCATATGCATCATTATAGATAGTATGCCAATAGTAACCATATTGTAAGATTTTGTGCACATTTCGAGTACCTCTATGATGACCCCAACTAGAAATGAATGACATGCCTCTAAAATATCCATCATTTCAACCTTGGGAGTACACCTCTAAATTACACCATTAGCGCACACCTGAAATAGGTACGACTCATCCTAAAAGAACTTTCTCTTCTCATACATAAATCATTTGCTCTATTGAAATGATATATCTTCTGGGATGAGGTTACTCAACAAATAATTAGAAATGTCTGCTAATAGAGGGATTAAGCCATGATGCTTCCAAGACTTGCTAATCAAGAAAAGTATCATATGTTTCAAGCTCATTTCCTATTTTTAGCATTGCTTCCTCCTCTGGTCTTGATGAATGGTCTGCAACTTGATTTTTGGGTCCCTTTCAATCCTTAACCTTGAAATCAAAGTCCTGTAATAGATATACCCATCGAATAAACATTCTCTTTGTATTTTTCTTCACAATAAGGTACCTAATCACAACATGATTAATGTGCATAGTGACTTTGTTGCCAATCAAGTATGACTGGATTTTTTGAAAGAAAACACTACTGCATGCCACTCGTGTTCAGTCACTGTGTAGTTTTTCTATGCAGAATTTAGTGCTTTACTGGCATAATAGATGAGATGAAATATATTTTCTTACCATTAACCTAGGACTTCCCATAATATTATAGAACTTCAAAAGGTAAGGTCCAATCAAGGAACATGATAATAGGAGTCGAAGTCAACCTCTTTTTTAGGCACTCAAAATCTTTAAGAAAATCATCATCAAATACAAATTTCACCTCCTTTTTACAGTTTGGATAATGGATTTGCAATTTTTGAGAAATACTTAATGAACCATATATAGAAACCTGCATGACCCAAGAAACTCCAAAATCCATTAACAAAATTAGTGGAGGCAATTTTTCAATCTCCTTAATCAGAGCCTTGTCAACCTCTTTTCCTTTTTTGAAATTTTGTGCCTGAGCATGATTCCTTACTTGACCATAAAGTGACACTTCTCCAAATTAAGGACCAAATTACACTCCTCACATCCTTGCAAGGCACTATACAAATCAGTTAAACAATCATCGAATGAGTCACCCACAACTAAAAAATTATTCATGAAAACCTTAATAGTGTCTTCCACTTTGTCAGAGAAAGTAGACATCATACAACACTAAAAGGTTGCGAGAGAATTACAATGATTGAAAGGCATATTTTAATTGCAAACCTCCCATATAAACAAGTGAAAGTGATTTTATTCTTGTCTTTAGGAAAAATAGAAATCGGATTATAACTTGAATAACCATCAAGAAAATATTACCATCCTCTACATGTAAGATGATCTAACATCTAATCCATAAAAGGCATAGAAAATTGATCCTTTTGGATCCATGTATAAATCTTTCTGTAGTACGTGTATACTCTCCATCCAGTGATTGGTCTCGTAGGAACTAACTCATTCTTCTCAATGGGAACCACAGTGATTCCACCATTTTTTTGCACATACTGAACTGGGCTCACCTATTTGCTAGTGGTACTTAGATAAACCATATCTATATCTAACCACTTGATGATTTCTTTCTTCAAAACCACTTGTATAGGTGGATTCAATCACCATCCATGCTCAATGGTAGGTATACATTCTATCTTAAGATGAATTTTATCAGTGCAAATTCAGGGTGGAATTATGTCATGACCCAAACTAGATCTTGATCATGATGGGTATCTCAAGTCCATCATGGATAGGAGACCACCCTATGTACCTAACCAAAACACCATACATTGCCCAAAAGTGGATGAATTCTAAACATATAACAAGATAACATAAGATAAGCTCAAAGAAATTTAATATATGTCTATAATTGATAATCGGTAATCGACCAAAAGCAACCTACCAATATCACAACCCAAGTCCACAGTAATCTACAAATCCATCTAATAAAACCAAAATCAATAAAGTGTTGAGACATACCCCCAACCCTTATAATGACAATTACACTGTTAATGATAATGTGAACTTTTAATTCTAATCTATACAGGGGAACTTTTAATTCCCTAGGTTTTGGGCCTTGAAAATTTTCTGAGTTCTGAGCTTTCTGCCCTGGCAACAACTCACCCGACGAGTCGTAATATGTCTTGATGGTTCAGAGGACCCAATCATAATGAGCCCAAAAGGATTTTCCTCAGTAACTACCTTGTTAATGACTAGACTTAACAAGTCATATAGACTTCTAATGGGTTTTAAGAAGGGTATTTTGTAAGGTGTCTAGTGTAGTGCCTCTATTATAACTATTGAGACTACGACTTGACCCTATGAGTTTTAGTGTCTCATTATGAAACATAGGGTATCAGTCATAGGATTCGCATTGAAGATCCCAAGGGGGTTTAGGTTTGTTTATGACTGGAAGGACCAAGTAATATGGTGACCCTACAAGTCGTAAGGTCACCCATAACGACTGACGGGTTATTTGTCAAATTTCTAATAAGTGTATTTTAGATATTTCCCTCCTATACCATTTATAACCCATGACTTATAATATTTTTGGAAACCTAATCTCAACCATAACTCAACACAATTTCACTCTTCTCTCTTTTAAATTCTCTCAAGCAGCCATACTTAGGGTTTCCAAAAAGTAGGTCATCCAAGAGCTCAAAGATTGGATTCTTTCCATAAAAATTCATATTTCAGGTATATTGTTCTTTCCTCATTGTTAATTTGTTAAAATCACATTTTTGAAAGTATTGTTCATGAGATAATCATCTTAGTTTTATAACAAGGGTTGAGGGTTTTAAATGCATGTTGTTGAAGAATGTTCTCCCATGGTTTATTTATGATTATTGATGCTTTAAACATGGTTTTGAACTTGTGGGTGCATGAGTATTTTAATGAACTAGGGAATTATGATTTTCCCCAAACTTGTGACGTTTAAAGTAGTTATGACCCAAATCCTATATAGTGAAGTTGGTTTCTAGTTATGAGAAATATAGAAATTAAACTATTCTTGCACTATTTCATTATGATGTTGAACTGAACCTTATGGATTTGCATTTTCACAGGATATTGCATGATTAAACCAAGGGTTTTGTAAATTCACCCAAGTGGTGTAATGTTTTAGCATGTTGTTGCTACCTTGAAAGTGTAGTTGGTATGAAGATACCAACAGTGTATGCCTTAATATGAAATATGGTTCAATGAATGGAAATGTGTGATAAATGTTTTAACTAGGCTTTAAAAGGGGGTTATGTAGTTGAGTCATGAAAGTGGAGGTCTGAGTGACTGACACTACAAATCATGCTAGCTAGTGCGGGGGTCATTATGGCTTTAGGGTTTGAGTCTCATTTCTTGTGACTAGGTGGTTTGAGTCCACTGTATTGTTATTATTCTGATTGGAGGATTTGAGTCACCTATATCATATTTTATGATTGGGTGCTTAAGTGACCTTAGTATATGATTGGACGGTTGGAGTTCCCCGTGCATATATATATCATCATTCTTTATTCTTGTGGCAAACGTACTAGGGATTGACCAGGGGGTGAGAGTTAGAGCCCACATTACTTATTGGTACTATTATATGATGGTTGAGCTTCACAATCCAGTCTAAAGTTTAAAAGTGCATGTTAAGCCTTGTTCTCTATCCCTACATGTGATATATATATATATGCATTGGATTTTGAATGATTTAAAACTGTTGATTCTAGCATTATGTTATCCTTATCTATGAGTATCATGCTAGAATTCACCCTGTTCTTCATCTTCGGATGTTATATCCTCATGCGATGCAAGAACTTGCAATACTTGTACTCTTTCTGCATAGTGATTGAGATTCGAGATCAGTTCATGAGTTGACATTGAAGTGATAAGCTTTCATACATCAAAAGTCGACATCTCATGTTTTGGTTCCTTATGTCTCAGATTGTCTAGGTTTATTTTTGGCTATAATTGGGGGCATGTCTCGACACTCTATTGGTGTTCAATTTTGGTAGGGGCTTTGTTGGATTACTATGGATTTGGTTAATATTTGTCGGTTATTGGTTATTAATTATAAAAGTATCTTTTATTCTCTAAATTTATCTTATTATATATTTAGAATTCATCCGACAGGGGTGATAGTGTGGGGGTTAGTTAGGTGCAAGGGGTAATCTCCGATCCCTGATGGAATTGAGATACCCGTAATGTCCAGGACTTAGTTTAGGTTGTGATAAAGTGGTATCAGAGACAAGTTAGGTGTCATTGGGTGTCCAGCAAATCTGGGTCAAGTAGATTCTTATTTATGGGTGTACCATGCCACACTTATAAGGGAGAGGCTATGAGCTATTTAGGAATATTTCTCTTTCTTGTGATCTATACTTTGGGCTATCGAGTCTAAAGTCATGAAATCGCATCTAATTACCATATTTTCACTTTTCAGATCATGCTTTCCAAAAAATTTAATGCTTGTGGAAACTCTTTTGTCATGTTTGAGAAAATGTGGACTAAACTCGTCCTACCCTTAGGGTATAGACCCGGTCATGGGTCGTTGCTTTTGATTTCCCTAGTAGAGTTCCACTGATTTGTCCTAGTCTTTCTCAAACACCTCAGGGTAAAGTTTCCAATGCAGAGTTCTGCTATTTTATTCATCTATTGACCTAGATAGTAGAATCACTGCCATGCCAGTCTATTCTTATTGGTGGGAGAAGGAATCAATATAAGATAGGAGAGAGGGAAAATAAGAAGTTCAGATATATAGAGAGGGTAGATGTCATCACAATAGTGGTAGTCATGGGAAAGAGTAGACTAAGGAAGGGAGTAAGGGAAATTCTGGTTCATACCCATCGGGTAGATCCCCTTACCTAAAGTTATCTAGTGATCGTCATTTTTAAAAGGGTGTAGGTCCTAGGTCATAGGGTGCCCAATATCAATCTAGTGGATCCCAGTTAGTCACTCTTTATACTCTTTTTTGGTTCTTTGGTTAGTGGCATCATGGATTTTGTCATGAGGGAACGAATTAATGCTTTAAGTTAGTTAACCTGATCATATGCAGTGGCATTATCCATCGATCAGTGTTTCTAATAAATCCAATAAGATTTTGATTGCTAGATCTTCTATATTCTCATCGTAGGTGCTACTTCTAATACCGACACTGGGCAAATCTATTTTTATACTTTTGCTACATGACCAGAGTCTGAGGCATCACCAGATGTAGTTGCTGATTTATTACAACTCTTTCCCCATGATGTGTATTTCTTTCTTGATTCAAGGTCTACTCTCTCTTATGTGACCCCTTATGTGGCTGTTCATTTTGGTTTTAATCCTAAGTGAATTTTGGATCCCTTTTTTATGTTCTCTCTGATGGGTGACTTCATTATGGCTAAAAGGGTCTATAGGGGTTGTGTGATATTGGTCCATGGTAGGGAGTCCTTGGTGGATCTAATAGAGTTGTACATGGTAGACTTTGATATGATTTTAGGGATGGATAGGTTGTATTCGTGCTATGCATCTCTGGATTGTCTGACCCGTAAGGTCAGCTTCCATTTCCCAAATAAGTCGGTGATTGAATGGGAGGGTAGTTCCTTCGTTCCTAAGAGAAGGTTCATTTTATATCTTAGTACCCCAAATTTGTTTTCCAAAAAAGGTGCCTCTACCATTTAGTGTAGGCGAAGGACTCTAGATCTGAAGGTCCTTCATTGTTGTCTATCTCTGTGGTCTGTGAATTTCCCGAGGTGTTCCCTGATGATCTTTCTAGTGTTCCTCCCGATAGGGAAAATTGATTTTTAGGATTGCTCTCCTTCTGAACACTCATACTATCTCTATCCCTTCTTTTAGAATAGTTTCGGCTGAGTTAGAAGAACTTAAGGAGCAGTTAAGAGTTCTTCTTGATAAGGGTTTATCCGCCTTAGCATTTCTCCATTGGGTGCTTTCATTTTTTGTGCATAAATAGGGTGGTTTCCTCCAGATGTGTATAGGTTACTAGTGAGTGAATAGTGAATTTAAGGTGACCTCATACTAATGGAAATATAAACATCAAAATCACACTGAATGCGGAAAACTTTCTGAATATAATATCAGAAAAATACTAGTCTCAGGGGTCTGATGAAACAATACTGAAAATCTGTATCAAAACTAGCAGTCTAACAAGCCTCTACAACTAATATCTAGAGAGTCACTGGGACAAACCCCCAGCTGACTCAAACTATTTTAAAAGAATACTGAATCAACTAAACTGGTAAGCTAAAAATAAACTAAATGACTAAGTCCTCAAACTATGAGGAATCACCAACTATTGGGGTGTAGATAGAGATGCTTGAAATCACTCACGCTGCTAAAACTGAGCACCTGAACTTACATTATGAGATAATGTAGCACACAGACGTATATGTGGATCAGTACTTTGAGGATGTACTGAGCATATGGGGGTGAATACATAAGTAAGAAATAATATCAATCATCATCATAGTTTGTAAAACAATGCATGTTAACTGTAAATGACTTACATAAGCTGGAATATCTGAAAATTAAAATCTGTAATCATGAATAGCAAATCATACTTTGTAAATCTAGTGAGTCATAACATTTTTCTCTGAAAGCTGTACTAATGTTCTGTCTATAAATCATACTATCTAAGTGTAAAAAGGGCTTACTTTTATATCTAAAATCTAAAAGTTGTAGTCTGTAGCTAATATTTTTCTGTAAAAAACATAATCAGAATAAAGCTGTGAACCTTAACACTTTGTTTTCTTAAAAGCTTTTTTGTTATTCTATTATGTTAAGAAAGTTACTCAAAAGCTGTTTATTTACTTTTACTAGAACGGAGGTTCTCTTAACCGACATTAACCATGTGAGCTAACATGGAGTCCAATATCTTGTTCCCCTATGGGGAAAACCTCTCGATGGGGAGACGTGTCATACTCTTTCCATGGAGTATAACCTAATCTAAGTGATCACATCTGTAACTTTCATCCATGTAGAAATGGGAATAATCTGATAATATATACCTATGTTGGCTACTTAGTTCTATGGAAGATAGGGCACACTAATCCCACACTTCCCGCTCGGTGCTAAATAATACTCCTTATTAATCTGTATGCTCATTCTTTTAGAAATCCACTTTTAAAAGCTAGCATAAATGTTATTACAAAACCAATTATGCATTTATCTGATTCAACCTCTGAATAAAACTATTCTGATTTTTGAAATCTGTAATAAATCTGTAATATGGATTCTAAAACTTATCTGAACATCGAAAGATCAAAGCTTTATTGAAAATCTGGAAATAATCTGATTGTAGGATGCTTAAAGCATAATCTTTCTTGGAACCATATCATTTAATGTTGGGCATTATAACCCATGCATCAAGTTCACGTCAAAACATCATAATGTCCATGCTTGTTATTGAGAATAATGATAATTCAATTCAAAATCTGAAATTTACAACAATAGTCATGAAAATATAGAAATAGACATGCAATTCAACTTCATAAACACTTTAAATCTCATAATCTTGCAAATACCAATAATGGGTATAAAATCTAATTCAAAACTCATGTATAATCATTCAAAATCATATAAATTTAAAATAAAAGCTTGGTTTTGGCAACAAGGATGAAAGAAGTATCCTTGTTCATAAACCCCACATACCTTAATTGGTGAAATTTCTAAGAAAGCTTAAACTTGAATCTCTATTTGTGCCTTTGAAGATGAACTCTTGATTATCTTGATTTAGGAATCCTCAATTTTGGGTTTCTTGGAGACACAATGGAGGAAATTAATTTCTTGGAGAGTAAGCTTTTGAGGTCTAGGGTTTTACTTTGAGAGAAAATGGATGAAAATAAGCATAAACTGCTTAGGATATGCTTAATTCCTTATTTTGGACGAATTGGGGGCTTGGGAATTGACCAAAGTGTCTCTTTTAAAATTTAATCGGAACTGGAAATAAGAGAAATTTTCAAAATTTGCATGCCGCCGCGACACGCCACTATCACGGTGGCTCACTGGAATTCGACAACTGGTAATTGGGCATTCTAAGCGACGCGGATCTATCGCGGTGCACTACTAAAATAACATTTTTTCCATCACCACGATGTGCTAATATCGCGGTGAGCCACTGGAAATTGACAATTAGGAAATAAGGCTTCACCGCGATGCAGGATTATCATGTAAGTCCACTGGAATAGGACAATTGTCATTTTGCAAGTCACCGCGGCGCAGTGCTTCTCTAGTTGGGATACTGCTTTACTAAAAATACCATAATTTCTCAACCGAGTATCGTATTTGGGGGAAATTGGTATCGATGGAAAGCTTATTCAACTATCTACATAATGGAGGGTCTAAATTTGGAAAATTTCACATGCAAAAATTGTTATTTATTTTTGAAGCTAACCCTTGACATTCTAGGAGAAAAATTAAGCTAGGAAAAATTATGGGATATTACAAATCTCCCCCTTGGGAACATTCCTTGAATGTGGTTAGTTAAATTGAGAACACTGAGGAATACGGGGATATAAGCTATCATGCAAAACTGAAATAAAATGTATGATTAAATCTAAAACATACTGACCTACTGAACTGATCTGTAAGTGCTTGAATTTTACATGAAGACAACTATATAGATGAATCTGAGACTGGAAAAAGAACTGAATAAAGGAAGACTATTACCTTTGGCTAAATCTGAGTTAGTGGAGAAGGGATAAGGATACTTGGTACGCATGTCTTCTTCTGTTTCCCAAGTAGCACCCTCAACGAATAGATTTTACCATAGAACTTTGACCAAGGAAACTTCTTTGTTCCTTAGCCTATGGATCTTATGATCAAGAATCTCTACTGGAACTTCTTTATATGAGAGGCTATTCTAAATATCTGTACTTTCTAAAGGGACTACAACAGCTGAATCTTCCATGCACTTCTTCAACAAGGACACATGGAACACTGGATAAACTAAGGATAAATCTGCAGGTAGCTCAAGCTCATATGCTACCTTCCCAACACGACTCAAAATCTGGAAGGGAACTACATATCAGGGACTAAGCTTCCTTTTTTTGCCAAATCTCTTCACCCTTTTCATGGGTAAAACTTTCAAATACACAAGGTCATCAACCTCAAACTCAAGATCTCTCATTTTTACGTCTTCATAAGATTTCTGACGACTCCGAGATACTTTTAATCTCTATAGAATCAACTAAACTTTCTTCATGGACTCAAACACCATGTCTATCCCAATCAAAGTGGCCTCACCTACTCCAACCCAACCAGTTGGCAATCTATATCTCCGCCCATAAAGATCCTCAAACGGAGCCATCTGAATAATAGAATGATAACAGTTATTATAAGAGAACTCAATCAATGGAAAATGCTCATCCCAACTACCTCTGAAATCAAGAACACATGTCCTCTAGAGTATGAATAGTCCTTTCTACCTGACCATCTTTCTGTGGATGAAAAGATGAACTAAGATGAACTTGGGAACCAAGACCCTTCTGAAAGCTATCCAAAATTGAGAGGTAAACTTAGTACCCCTATCTGAGATGATGCATAAAGAAACTCCATGCAATCTAACCAACTCTCTAATATACAACTTGCATAATCTTCAGTTGTGTAGGACGTGTGAACTGGCATGAAATGCATTGCCTAAGTCAATACGTCTACAATCACCTAAATTGAATCATGCTGACGATGCGAATAGGGCAATCCAGTCACAAAGTCCATATTCATCTCTTCCCTCTTCCAAGTGGGGATACCAAACTCTTGCAATATACCACCAGGTCTTTGGTACTCTACCTTAACCTGTTGACAAGTTGCACACTTGGCTACAAACTCTGCTATATCCCTCTTCATACCACTCCACTAATAAATTTCTCGCAAATCATGGTACATCTTGGTAGCACCTGGATGAATGGAATAACGCGCACCATGTGCTTCCACCATAATTCGCTGCCTCAAATCATCAACACATAGCACACACAATCTACTCTGGTACCTCAACACACTATCTCCCCCTTGGGAGAAAACCTCTATCTTTTGTTCTTTAACTGACTCCTTCAGTTTGACAAAACTAGAATCCTCATCTTGTTTCTCTTTTACTTCAGAAACTAGAGAAGATTTAGAACTACTCTGAACCCAAACATTCCCTTCTGTTGAATCAACCAATCTAATACCCAACCTAGCTAATCGATGAACTTCTCGAACTAACTCCTTCTTATCATTCTTTATGTGAGAAAAACTGCCCATAGACAATCTACTGAGGGAGTCTTCCACTACATTGGCCTTGCCTGGATGATACAACACACTCATATCATAATCTTTCAACAATTCTAACCACCTTATCTACTAAAGATTTAACTCTCTCTGAGTAAACACATACTACAATATTTTGTGATCCGTAAACACATCAGCATGCACCCCATGAAGATAATGTCTCCATATTTTCAAGGCAACACAACAACAGCTAATTCAATATCATAGGTAGGGTAATTATTTTAATGAGGTAAGTTGTCTAGAGGCATAGGCTATGACCTTGCCTTTCTGCATCAAAACACAACCCAAACCAACTCTAGAGGTATCATAATATATGACAAAAACATATGTACCATTAGGTAACACTAAAATTAGGGCTGAAGTGAGTCGAGTCCTCAACTACTGAAAACTCTTCTGACAAGAATCTGACCACTGGAACATAACTTTCTTCTAAGTCAATCTAGACATAGGAGACGCAATAGACAAGAAACCCTCAACAAAATGTTTGTAATAGTCAGGTAAACCCAAGAAACTTCTAATGTCCCCCAGAGAGGCAGGTCTAGGCCAATTTCTTACTGCTTCTATCTTTTGAGGATCAACTCTAATTCCCTCACTAGAAATAATATGACCAAGAAAAGCTACTAATCTTATCCAAAATTCACATTTGCTGAATTTGGCGAACAACTAGTGATCTCTAAGAGTCTGCAGTACAATTTTAAGATGGTATGCATGATCATCCTCACTATGATAGTAGATGAGAATATCATCAATAAAGACTATGACAAACATATCCACATACTATTTGAACACTTTATTCATCAAGTCCATGAAAGTTGTTGGGGTATTTATTAGCCCGAAGGACATAACTAGAAACTCAAAATAACCATAACAAATTCTAAAGGCTATCTTTGGAATATCACATTCCCTTACTCTAAGCTGATGATAGCCAGATTTAAGGTCTATCTTGGAGAAGTAACTGCACCTTGGAGTTGATCAAATAAGTCATCAATTCTAGGAAGAGGATATTTGTTTTTTACTGTAACTTTATTCAGCTGATAATAGTCAATGCACATACGCAAAGAACCATCTTTCTTTTATATGAATAGGATAGGAGCACCCCATAGAGAAACACTAGGTCTTATGAAACCTTTATCTAAAATATCTTTGAGCTTCTCTTTTAACTCCTTAAGATCAGCTAGAGCCATAAGATATGGAGGAATAGAAATAGGCTGAGTATATCAGAGAAGGTCAATACCGAACTCTATTTCCCAATTGGGAGGTACCCTTGGAAAATCTTTGGGAAAAATATCAGGAAACTCATTGACTACACTGACTGACTGAACTGTTGGAGTCTTAGACTTAGTGTCTTTGACTCAAACTAGATGATAGATGCACCCTTTGGAAATCAATTTTCTAGCTTTAAGATAAGATATGAAATAACTCTTAGGAGACACTGAATTAACATTCCACTTAAAGAATGGATTATCTGGAAACTGAAACTTCACTACTCGGGTGCGACAATCTATAGATACATAACAGGAATGAATCTAATACATACCAAGAATAAGATCAAAGTCAACCATATCGAACTCTATTAGGTCTGCTAACATAATTTTATGAAGGATAGTAATAAGACACTTTCTATAGATTCGTTCAGCAATAACTGACTTAACCACTGGGTAGAAACCAAGAAGGGCTCAGGGATCTTTTCAGGACCTATCTCAAAATTTACTGCAACTAGTAGGGTTATATAAGAAAAATTTAACCCAGGATATAACAACACATAAATATTAAGATGAAAGACATGAAGCATACCAGTGATAATATCTAGTGAATCGTCCTGCTCCTGATGGGATGGTAAAGCATGAAACCGATTCTAGAGCTAACCGCCATCGAAACTGGATGATGTACCCTAAGAAGGGATTGGACGACCTAAAGAAGCTGGTGCTCTAGTAGCCTGAATTTGGGGATGAACATATATATTCCCCTGCTTAGCCTATAGACACTCTCTAATTCCATGAGCCAACTTACCACAATAATAACAACCTTTTTGTCCCAACATACACTCAGTAGGATGATTCTTCCGGTATTTAGCACATGGAGGATAACTGGGTCTTCTACTTACACTATTCTGAGATCTAGACATAGAAGACTTACGCCACTACTCCTGTCTAGCTCTGGGAGTGGGAACACTATCTAAAGATAGTGATGGCAAAGATGAATAATTCTGAAACTGCGACTAATTCCCCCTTGAGACCTAGTCTGGCCATACTCAAACTGGCCGATTCTAGCCTTTTTATTCCCCCTCTCTCTTCTATTTAACTTCTCTACCTCAATCTGTTGAGCATGAATTATCAATCTAGCAGGATCTATGTCTCCAATAAGCATGGAAGTCTTGCACTCCTTGACTACTAAACCAAATACTCCAGTAAAAAACTTACTCATACTTTCCCTAGGATCAGCCATCGTATCAGGGACATACTTAGACAACTGATTGAACTTAAGGTAGTACTCCTTTACTATCATTGAGCCCTACCTCAGGTTCACAAACTCCTCTATCTTAGCCTCTCTTATTTCACATGGAAAAAACCTATCTAGAAATGCATTCTGAAATACTTTCCAACTCATAGGAGCTGCATTCTCACCTCTACTATTTTTCACATAAATACCCAATCATATGCTACTTCCTTCAATATATAGAATACCAAATCTATACTCTCCTCCTAAAAAACATGCATAATCTGGGTGATCTTCTTTACCTCATCTAAATAAAGATGTGGATCCTTACTTTCCTTCAACCCAAAGAACTCTGGCGGATTCATTCTCATGAAATCTCTGATTCTAGCTGCTGCTAAATCACCATTCTATTGAAGTGTGACTGTAGCCTGATGGTTGCCCTAAAAATTAGTAGTCACAGCTTGGGACAACACCTAAAAGATAGCCCTAAACTCAGCATGGGATACATTTTTATTCTGAGAATCGGTGGGATGGGGTGGTTAGTTCTATTTCTATGGGCATTAGCTCGAAGAGGAGGCATATTCAACTACCACGTAAAAGCACAAGATAAAGAGAAGATAGAGATATTGTAAGTATGATAGATCATGAAAGAAAGAGATAATTTTCTAAGTACGTCACATAGCCTCTTCTCATAAATGTGGCGCGCATCACACCCATGATCAAGACTCTACGTAACGAGTCATGTCTGACTCCCTATGACTCTTAAAAACCTTACGCTCTAATACCAAGTTTGTAACGCCCAAAAAATGGGTCCCGAGACGTCACACGATGCTCAATACTATGAGTAGACTTAAGCTAACGCTGTCTGCCTTCTACTAAGTTTGAATCTCATACTAATTGAAACATAGACATCAAAATCATACTGCATATGAAAAACTGTCTGAATATAATATTTGAGAAATACTAGTCTCAAGGGTCTGATTAAACAATATTGAAAATCTATATCAAAACCAGAATTCTTACAAGACTCTACTACTAATATATAGAGTCACTGGGACAAACCCCCAGCTGACTCAAACTTTCTGAAAAAGAATACTGAATCACTAAAATGATAAGCTAAAAATAAACTGAATGACTAAGTCCCCGAACTATGAGGACTCACCAACTGTTGGAATATAGATGGAGATGCTCAAAATCACTCACGCTGCTGAAACTGAGCAACTGAACCTACATTATGAGACAATGTATCATCTAGACATATATGTGGATCAGTACTTTGAGGATGTACTGAGTATATGAGGGTGAATGCATAAGTAAGACATAATATCAATCATCATCATAGTTTGTAAAATAATGCATGCTAAATGTAAATGAGTCACATAAGCTGGAATATCTAAAAACTGAAATATATAATCATGAATAGCAAATCATACTTTCTAAATCTGGTGAGTCATAACATTTTTTCTGAAAGCTGTACAAATGTTATGTCTGTAAATCGTACTATCTAAGTGTAAAAAGTGCTCACTTCTATATCTGAAATCTGAAAGTTGTACTCTGTAGCTAAAACCTTTCTGAAAAAAAATATAATATGAATAAATTTGTGATCCTTTACACATAGTTTTCTTAAAAGCTTTTCTGTTATTCTATTCTGTTAAGGAAGTTACTCAAAAGTTGTTTATTTACTTTTACTAGAAGGGAGGTTCTCTTAACCGACATAAACCATGTGATGTTACATAGAGTCCAACATCTTGTTCCTCAATGGGAAAAACCTCACAATGGGGAGAGGTGTCATACTCTTTCCATGGAGTATAACCTAATATAAGTGATCACATCTATAACTTTCATCCATGTAGAAATGGGAATAATTTGATAATTTGTACCTATATTGTCTACGTAGTTCTGTGAAAGATAGGGCACGCTAATCCCACACTTTTCACTCGATACTAAATACTACTTCCTTTTAATCTGTATGCTTATTCTATTGGAAATCCACCTTAAAACCTAGCAAAAGGGTTATTACGAAACCAATTATGCATTTATCTATTTTAATCTGTGAATAAAACTATTATGATTTCTGAAATCAATAATAAATCTGTAATGTGGATTCCAAAACCTATCTGGATATCGAAAGATCAAAGCTTTATTGAAAATTTAGAAATAATCTAATTATAGGATGCTTAAAGCATAATCTTTCTTGAAACCATAACATGTAATCTTGGGCTTTATTACTCATGCATCAAGTTCATGTCAAAACATCATAATGTCCATGCTTCTTATTGAGAGTAATGATAATTCAATTAAAAATATGAAATTTACTGCAATAGGCATGAAAATATAGAAATACACATGCTATTCAACTTTATAAATACTTGAAATCTCATAATCTTGCAAATAGAAATAATGGGTATAAACCCTAATTCAAAACTCATGTATAATCATTCAAAATCATATAAATTCAAAATAAAAGCTTGGTTTTGGGAACAAGAATTAAAGAAGTATCCTTGTTCATAAATCCCACATACCTTAATTGATAAATTTCTAAGAAAACTGGAACTTGAATCTCTATTTGTGCCTTTGAAGATGAATTCTTGATTATCTTGATTTAGGAATCCTCAATTTTTGGATTTCTTGGAGAAACAATGGGGTACATTGATTTCTAGGAGAGTAAGCTTTTGAGATCTAGGGTTTTTCTTTTTGATAAAATGCATGAAAATAACCATAAAATGCTTAGGATATGCTTATTTCCTTGTATTGGACAAATTGGGGCTTGAGAATTGACTAAAGTGTCCCTTTTCAAATTTAATCGGAACTGGAAACAAGAATTTTTTTTTGAATTTGTATGCCATCGGGATGCGCCACTATCGTGGTGGCTCACTGAAATTCGACAACTGGAAACTGAACATTCTACGTGACGCGGAGCTATCGCGATGCACTACTGAAATTTTATTTTGTCCATCATCGCAATGCACCAATATCATAGTGAGCAACTGGAAATTGAAAATTAGGAAATAAGGCTTCACCGCGATGTGGGATTATTGCGAAGGTCCATTGAAATTGGAAAATATCCATTTTTCAAGTCACCGTGGCGCGATGTTTCTCCAGTTGGGATACTGCTTTACTAAAAACACCATAACTTCTCAATCGAGTATTGGATTTAGGAGAAATTGGTATCGATGGAAAGCTTATTCAATTATCTACACAATGAAGGGTATAAATCTGGAAAATTTCATATGCACCAATTGTTGTTCATTTTTAAAGCTAACCCTTAATATTCTAGGAGCGAAATTAAGCTAGAAAAAATTACGGGGTATTACACTTTTGAGGTGATTAGTGACTTGAAAATATTTAAGTGAAGGTAATTAAAATGTGAACTTTTTTTTTGAATTTAGTAAAGTACATGGTCACCTGTGAAGAGAATTAGTGACTTGAAAATGTTTATGTATAGGTACTTGAAATTTGAACTTTTATTTTTAATTTAATTTAGTTTGGTAACTTGTGAAGTGAATTAGTGACTTGAAAATATTTAAGTGTAGGTACTTGAAAGGTGAACTTTTCATTTTGAATTTAGTTTAGTTTGGTAACTTGTGAAGTGAATTAGTGACTTAAAATGTTTGAGTGTAGGTACTTGTGAACTTTTCATTTTGAATTTAATAAAGTACATGGTCACTTGAGAAGTGAACTAATGACTTAAAAAGGTTTAAGAGTCGGTACTTGAAATGTGAATTTTTATTTTGAATTTAGTAAAGTGTGGTCACTTGAGAAGTGAATTAGTGTCTTGAAAATGTTTAAGTGTAGGTACTTGAAATGTGAACTTTTGGTTTGAATTTAGAAAGTACATGGTCACTTGTAAAGTGAATTAATGACATGAAAATATTTAAGTGTAGGTACTTGAAATGTGAAATTTTTATTTTGAATTTAGTTTAGTTTGGTAACTTGTGAAGTAAATTAGTGACTTGACAATATTTAAGTGTAGATACTTGAAAGGTGAAATTTTATTTTGAATTTATTAAATTACATGGTCACTTGAGAAGTGAATTAATGACTTGAAAATATTTAAGTGTAGGTACTTGAAATGTGACTTTGTGTTTTGAATTTTACCAGGCGGGGTCACTTGAGAAGTGAATTAGTGACTTAAAAATGTTTAAGTGTAGGTACTTGAAATATGAAAAAAAAAAATTGAATGTAGTAAAGTACAAGGTCACTTGTGAAGTGAATTAGTGACTTGAAAATATTTAAGTGTAGGTGCTTGAAATGTGAACCTTTTATTTTAAATTTAGTTTAGTTTGGTAACTTGTGAAGTGAATTAGTGACATGAAATGTTTAAGTATAGGTACTTGAAATGTGAAATTTTCATTTAGAATTTAGTAAAGTATATGGTCACTTGAGATGTGAATTAATGACTTGAAAATGTTTAAGTGTAGGTACTTGAAGTATGAATTTGTGTTTTGAATTTAGTAAAATGTGGTTACTTGAGAAGTGAATTAGTGACTTGAAAATATTTAAGTGTTGGTACTTGATATGCGAACTTTTGTTATGAATTTAGTAAAGTACATGGTCACGCGTGATGTGAATTAGTGACTTGAAAATGTTAAAGTGTAGGTACTTGAAAGATGAATTTTTGTTTTGAATTTATTAAAGTACATGATCACTTGAGAAGTAAATTAATGACTTGAAATGTTTAATTGTAGGTACTTGTAATGTGAATTTGTGTTTTAAATTTAGTAAAGTGTGGTCACTTGAGAAGTGAATTAGTAACTTGAAAATGTTTATGTGTAGGTACTTGAGATGTGAACTGTTGTTTTGAATTAAGTTTAGTTTGGTAACTTGTGAAGTGAATTAGTGACTTGAAAATGTTTAAGTGTAGGTACTTTAAATGTGAACTTTTCATTTTGAATTTAATTTAGTTTGGAAACTTGTGAAGTGAATTAGTGACTTGAAATTATTTAAGTGTAGGTACTTGAAATGTGAACTTTTGTTTTGAATTTAGTTTAGTTTGTTAACTTGTGAATTGAATTTGTGACTTGAAAATGTTTAAATGTAGTTAATTGAAATGTGAACTTTTCATTTTGAATTTAGTTTAGTTTGGTAACTTGTGAAGTGAATTAGTGACTTGAAAATGTTTAAGTGTAGGTACTTGAAAGGTTAACTTTTATTTTGAATTTAGTAAAGTACATGGTCACTTGAGAAGTGAATTAGTGACTTTAAAATATTTAAGTGTAAGTACTTGAAATAGGAATTTGTGTTCTAAATTTAGTAAAGTGTGGTCACTTGAGAAGTGAATTAATGACTTGAAAATGTTTAAGTGTAGGTACTTGAAATGTGAACTTTTGTTTTTAATTTAGTGAAGTACATGGTCACTTGTGAAGTGAATTAGTAACTTGAAGAAGTTTAAGTATAGGTACTTGAAATATGAACTTTTATTTTGAAATTAGTAAAATATATGATCACTTGTGAAGTGATTTAGTTACCTGAAAATGTTTAAGCGTAGGTACTTGAAATGTGATCTTTTGTGTTGAATTTAGTCACTTGTGAAGTGAATTAGTTAATTGAAAATGTTTAAGTGTAGATACTTGAAATGTGAACTTTTGTTTTGAATTTAGTTTAGTTTGGTAACTTGTTAAGTGAATTAGTGACTTGAAAATGTTTAAGTGTAGGTATTTGAAATGTGAATTTTATTTTGATTTTAGTTTAGTTTGGTAACTTGTGAAGTGAATTAGTGACTTGGAAATGTTTAAGTGCAGGTACTTGAAATATGAACTTTTCATTTTGAATTTAGTTTAGTTTGGTAACTTTTGAAGTGAATTAGTGACTTGAAATGTGAACTTTTTTTGAATTTAGTTTAGTTTGGTAACTTGTGAAGTGAATTAGTGACTTGAAAATGTTTTAAGTGTTGGTACTCGAAATGTGAACTTGTGTTTTGAATTTAGTAAAGTGTGGTCACTTGAGAAGTGAATTAGTGACATGAAAATATTTAAGTGTAGGTAATTTGAATGTGAACTTTTCTGACTTGAACTAATTACTTGACTGTGATTGATTGTGTCGATGGAACCTGATTATAGATACATATATCAATGAAATAATGATAATAGAATGAGTCTTAGGGTGGAATTTGTTAAAGGTGTCAATTGATTTATTGAACATGCCAAGACACTTGATGATTGGTCACTTTTTCGGACGATTCATTGTTCTTGTGTTAAATATGATGATACAAACATTCTAAAATAAGAAGTTGTGAAGGATCATCTTTATAGAAAAGGGTTTCATGAGGACTTTTTAAGATTGCATACTAGTCATAGTGATTTTGATAAAAATAACTTTGTTGTTTGTGAAAGTAGTAGATCTTCAAGGCATAATAACTATTAAGATCTTAGGATGACAGAAATAGTGCATGATGCTTTTGGGATGCAACGTGGGGGGAAATTTTGGAAATGTCGAAGATGTTCCCAATAGAGAAGCACACCATTTTTATTAACAATTGTGTGCTGCTAGTAATCCTTTGTTTGATGGGTGTTTGCACTCTCAATTATCTGTTGTTGTTAGATTATTAAGTATTAAATCTGATTGGAATATTGTTGAAGGATGAATGGACTCAATAATAGACTTATTAAAGAGTTAGTTGATCCCACTTTAGAGGTTCCTGATTATTTCTATAAGGCAAAAGGAATGGTGTCAAACTTAGGTCTCTCCTCAGTGAGAATGAATTATTATGAAGATGGTTGCATGTTATACTTTAAGAAAGATGTTAACTTATAGTCCTGTAAGTTTTGTCAAGACCCTCGCTATAAGAGTGGTTATTGTGGAAATAAAATTGATATTATGGCAATGCATTCTTTATCTCTAATACCAAAGCTGAAGAGGTTGTATGCTTCAAATAGCTCAGCTCCTCATATGAGATGGAACAGTGAAAATTGAAGGCCCACTAGTGTTATGTGTCATCTATCTGATTGAGAGGCTTGGAAGCATTTTGATGCAACTTATCCAGATTTTGTAGTCGAGCCATGAAATATTTAATTGGGATTGTGTGCGGATGGTTTTTCACTTTTTTTTTGTTGGTGCTGCGCAATATTCATGTTGGCCTATATTTATCACCCCGTATAATCTTCCACCTAAAATATTGATGACTAGTCTGTATATATTTCTGAATGATGTTGTTCCTGGCCCACGTAATCTAAAAAGTGGAATATATGTCTATTGCAACCTTTGATTAATGAACTACAAATTTTATGGAATGAGGGAGTTGAAACTTGGGGGCATTTCACTTAAATAGAATTTCAATCTGCGTATATATCTAATGTGGACTATTAATAATTTCTCTGCTTATGGAATGTTGTCTAGGTGGATGACAGATAGAAAATTGGCTTGTCCATACTACATGGAAAATACAAAATCTTTCACATTGAGACATGGCAGGAAAAATTCATGGTTTGATTGTCAGCATTGTTCCTTTCCACCTAATCGTGAGTTTAGGAGACTCAAGAATGCATTTAGAAAGAATAGAACTGAACATGATGGTCCACCTCCAAGGTTATCTTGTCATGACATTTGGGAGATAGTTTAGGATTTTCTAAAAGTTAGCGAGGAACCAATGTATAGGTTTGATGGATATGGCGTTTCACATAATTGGACTAAGCAAAGTATATTTTGGGAGTTAGAATATTGGCCAGATAATTTACTTAGACATAATATTGATTTCATGAATACTAAGAAGAATTATTTTTGACAACTTGGTCAACACAGTTATGGATGTTACCGAAAAGACAAAGGATAATCCTAAGGCTAGAGTTGATTTACTAGATATTGCAAGCGTCGGGAAATACACTTGCAGGAGGGGCCCAATGGCAATGTTCTTAAGCCTAAGGCTAGCTATACATTTAAGTTGGACCAAAATAAAAAAATATGTGATTGGGTCCAAATATTAAAGATGCCCGGTGGATATGCCTCAAATTTGGGAAAGAGGGTTGATATGGCACAAGGAATCTTACATGGAATGAAAAGTCATGATTTTCATATTTTCATGTAACAATTACTTCCAATTACTTTTATTGGTTTGCTAGAAAACATATGGAAACCGACAACAGAGATTAGTTTGTTCTTCAAAGACTTATGTTCCACCACATTAAAATTAGAAAATCTACATCGAATGGAAAGTAATATTATTGTTATCACCAACAAGTTAGAGAAGATTTTTCCACCTAGGTTCTTTGATGTGATGGAACATCTTCCCATTCACCTTGTCCATTAAGCTCGACTAGGTGGTCCAATTCAAATTAGGTGGATGTATCCAGGTGAGCAGTAAGCAATTGCAACATGTTTAATTTATTATAATTCTTCAAATTCATACATATCTATTTTTATATAGTGTAAAGCCTCAAAAATTTGTCTCGAGATGTCACATAGTGCTTAGGATCACAAGTGATCCCAAGCTAACCCTTGTACTGCATAACTCAAAAGCAACTGAATAATATGTATAAAATGACCGAGTTTATAGTGCAGAAACATAATAATGGTGGAATCTTTGAAAATACAATACTGATACAACTTTTACATTCTGATAAGGTCTAAAAGAGGGATTGAAAATACATAACTGACCCTTACTGGCATCTATGAAGCCTCTACTATACTGACTATAGATAGCTAGGATGCCACCCTAACTAATAAATACATGAGATTAAGGAAGTAAAGTATATAAATAGCATTTATCTAAAGTCCCCAAAATAGGAGGACTCGTCATCTGCTGGCTGGAATCTGTAAGCTGTCTGAATATGGTATGCATTCTACAACTCGTACCTACATTATGAGACAATGTAGCACATAGACATATATGTTGATCATTACTTTGAGGATGTACTGAGTATATGGGGGCGAAATGCATAAGTAAGACATTATCTCAGCATCATAATTTGTAAAACAATGCCTGCTAAATGTAAATGACTCACAAAAGAGGAATATCTAAAATACTAAAATATGTAGCAATGAGAAACAAAACTTAAAAATCTTGTAAGCCATAACATTTAGTTCTAAAACTGTACTTGTATTCTCCCTTTAAATCATACTGTCTAAGTATAGAAAGGACTCACTCTTAAATTTGAAATCTAAAATCTGTAGCTATTATCTTTTCTGTAAAACATAATCTGAATAAGACTGTGAGCCTTTACACTTAGTTTTCTAAAAGCATTTTTGTTCTTCTTTTACTACTAAAGAGAATAATTTATCTTTTATCTGAAGGGTTTAGAAATCTAAAAGCTTATTCTGGACGGGAATTCTTTCAAAGCTTTAGGGAGGTTCTCTTAACCGACATAAACCATTTGAGCTACATGGATTCCAACGTAAGGAAGAAAACCTCACGTTGGGGAGAGGTGTCATATTCTTTCAAGGGAGTATAACCTAATCCATGTGATCAATTACAAGATAATTTTGTCATCCATACAGAAATGGGAATAATCTGATAATCTGTACCTATGTTGGCTACGTAGTTTTGTGGAAGTAGGATATGCTAAACCCACACTTCCCGCTTGGTGCTAAATACTACTCCCTTTTTATTTGCTACGCTTATTCTGTTGGAAATCTACCATTATAACTCCCTTTTTATTTGCTACGCTTATTCTATTGGAAATCTACTTTTAAAATAGTATAATGGTTTATAATGAAAACCAACTGTATATCATTAAAGCTAAATTTGTAATTTGAATTTATAAAGTGAATTTCATATCTATTCAGAGACCAAAAGGTCAAATCTTTATCAATAATCTGAAAAGAATCTAGTCATAAAGTGTTCATTGCACAATCAATCTTAAAATATCAATACTAATTATGGCTTAATGACTCATGCTTCAAACTCATGTAAAATCATAGCAAAACATCATGCTCAATATGCTTCTTGAAAATACTTCAACAATATCAAAATAATAAAATCAAGAATCTCAATATCATGCTTAAACTCAATTAGGAAAATCTAGAAAATTGCACTATACACATAATTATATGAAAATAGTCATGCGATTCAGCATTCAATCACTTGAAATTTAATATTATACAAATAATAAAACTTGCGTATGAGCCCTAATTGCAAATAATGTGAATTTAACTTAAAAAGATAGTTTTGGGCACAAGGACGAATGGATTTTCCTTGTTCATAACCCCATATACCTTAAATGATGATCTTAGATGAAAAGCTTGAATCTTGGATTCCTATGATGCTTTTGAAGATGAGTTCTTGGAGTTCTTGAATATATTGTCTTGGGAATCCTCAATCTAAAGATTTCTTGCAGAATCTATGGTGGAATTTGTTTTTTTAGAAGGGGCTTTTGGTTTCTAGGGTTTTTGATTTTGAAGAGAATGGTGAATAATGAGCATAAGGTTCTTAGAATAATCTTAAATCTTATGTTTTGATGGATTGGGAGCTTGGAAAATGTCCAAAGTACCCTCTTTAACTTCTAAACGAAGCTAGAAAAGTGTAACTGGGGTCCCAATTTAATGTGGCCACCGCGACGCAACACTATCGCGGTGGCTCACTGGAATTTGACAAATAGAAAATTGGGGGCCTCCGAGATTCATAGCAATCACGTTGTCCTATTGGATTTTGACAATTGGGACCTAGAACTTCAATGCGACGCGCCACCATCGCGGTACCCTATAGGAATTCCATTTTGGCCTTCGATGCGATATGCCACTATAGCGTTGAGCTACTGAAAATTGACAAATGGGAAAATGGACCTCTCTGCGGCGTGCCAATATCACGGTGGTCCACTTGAATTGACAATTATGAAATTGTCCTTCACTGCGACATAATGGTTGCTCAGGTGGGACACTGTCAACTTAAAAATGCTCTAACTCCTCAACCAAGTATTGGATTTAGGAAAATTTGGTGTCAATAGAAAGCTTATTCAATTTCCGACATAATAAAAAGTATAAATCTGGAAAATACCGTATGAAATAAAAGGTATTCATTTTTAAAGAAAATCTTTGACATTCTTGGGATGGTTTTAAGCTAGAAAAAGTGTAGGGTGTTACAATATCTCTCCCTTGTGAACATTAATCCTCGAATGTGGCTAATTAAGCTGAAAATACTGAGGATGGAAAGATTTAGGCTATCATGCACAACTAAAATAAACTATATAACTGAATCTCAACATAGTGAGCTACTGAACTGATCTGTGAATGCGTGAATTCTCATTAAAAATAGCTATATGGCTGAGTTAGAAACAAGAGCATCAATTTGTGAGTAAACATTACTGTAGGTTGGATCTGATTTCGTGAGAAAAAATATGAGAGGTTTATGACATGCAAACTCGGGGCATTACAACATCTCCCCCTTGGGATCGTTCGTCCCTAAACGATACTGATTTGGTTAAAATACTAGGAAAAGACTGAGATGATACGTAGGATACTTACGAACTGAATCATGATGAAACTGATGCATGATGCATATACTGTGCTGAATCCGCAATTTACATGGATGCGAACAAACTACCTCTCAAAATGGCCTTACTCATGAAATTTCAGGTAGTAAGACTAGACTAAATTAAAAGATGGAAAAGTCCGACTGTTAAACTGGGTTACTGGCCATACAGAATGAATCATACTGAATGCTCATAGATGGAGTATTTCTCCAACACTCTTCTAAGAAATTTCAATGCTATTAAGGAGTAAAGAACTTTGGACATGATCTGAACAAAACATCTGAATAAGAGATTACAACATTGCTACCACTCTATAGCATGGAACATAGACTCATAAACCATACACTGGGGTAGGATTGAATATCTAAGCCTTAAGCAATGCAAATTCTTATTTTCAATCTTATCAACACCTCACAAGTACTCTATCAACTATACTATCCCCCTTGAAATACCATATTCACTTGATTCAACGTATAATTCTCGCATGGCATTGATAAATTTGTCTACTAAACTTTGAACTAAACTAAATCCTCTCATCAAGGTCAAGCCTATCTCAGAATCACAAGGTACTGCACCTAACACCATAATACTAGTCTAAACCATTGATTCAATACCCCAAGCATTATCAAAACTACTCCTCTCTAAGATAGTTCTTCTTATCACTTCTATAACAAAATTCAACCTCTTACTAGGAAGTATTTAGCACACCACGCACCCATACAATTATATATCAACATAACGTTCAAGCCTATCTTCATAACCACATGTTCACTTCTAAATAATTACTCATAAGAGCATCTTCCTCATATTCTCTAATACTTATATCAATAACAACCTTTAATGCACTGTTCATTTCTTAGGAACACACTCATAAAATATTCTTAACTAACCAAGTCATACACAAGAAAATAAACTTTACCTCAAAAATTCTTTCAAACTTATAAACTTACATAAAACCAGCTTTCAACCATTTTCCCAACATAACACATTTACTCTCTCCCATCCACACAATTATTCATCATCATTATCTTAACTTGGCGAAGGTCACTGAAAGGTTAGGATGTCAGGATCCAGAACATGAAAGGAAACCAAGCACAGCTCAACACTTCACCGAGGCTGAGGAATAAAGGGTTCACTATATGGATTCATTAAAGAGATCTAATCTGAGGACGTACATGATGTAACTCTAAATTTTGCTGATCTTTAAAGGTGTTGAACGAGTACTGGAACTCAATATACTGTAAATCATGAGTACATGAGTCATGATCTGTATGACCTAAATTTATGAGTTCATAACTTATGAAATGTGATTCCAACTGTTGCATGAACTGGAACTCCTCTTACTAGAAAATGGGAGAGTACATGACTCTCTATTATACACATGAACATGAGCTATGGTCAGGGAACTAACACGTGAGGCATGATTAAATATCAGGATAGATAAAGTTTGAAACTTTGTACCGAGATGAGAATGGGTCGAGCATCCTCCTCTCTTACTGACTTTCTATACTATACTGGCATCACTTACTAGAATTTGGAAGTATGGCTTGGTTACTCATTCTATCATCTCCCCCTTTGGATTTAAGCCATCAATCTAAGTCTGTAGAACCCTTCGCTATACTTTAAACTAAACTACACTCACTGCACTCTGGAGTCTGGAACACAATAATATACGTAAATAACAAACTTACTCTGAAAGACTACACCTGAAAGTGTAAAACCCACTTCTAATACTTCCTTCTGAGGTACAACTCTATCTTTTTATAGCCCCACTAATCATCATATAATATCTTGAATACTTACTAACTTAGAATTCTCATGAGTATCACCACACCCTAAATTCATACCATCTAGAGCTTCAACTCTTATTTCTATACACTCATTCTTCAAGATCTAAAAATAGATTCTAACACTTAACACTGATGTCTTCAACCTTTAATAAACCGTGTTTCTTTCTCCATAGCCTATTAATACCATATCTCTAAACTTATATTTCTAAACAATGAGAATCAAGATTATACCAAAAAGTCTCAATATTATCTACCCATAACTCCTTAACTTAGCCATTAAGAACATCATATATATATAATTTGTCTCCTTCCACTTAGAAACTCGACGATACTACTAATCACACACAACATGTAATAATCTTAGAAAAATAATACAACCCCATATAACCTTGGGCATACTTTTTTGTGAGCCATAACATTTAGTTTCAAAATTGTACTTGAATTATTCCTTTAAATCATACTGTCTAAGTGTAGAAAGGACTCACTCTTAAATCTGAAATCTAAAATCTATAGCTATTATCTTTTTTATAAAACATAATCTGAATAAAACTGTGAGATTTTACACTTAGTTTTCTAAAAGCATTTTTGTTCTTCGTTTCCTACTAAGGAGAATACTTTATCTTTTGTCTAAAGGGTTTAGAAATTTGAAAACTTATTTTGCATGGGAATTTTTTCCAAGATTTAGGAGGTTCTTTTAACTGACATAAACCATGTGAGCTACATAGAGTCCAACGTCTTTAACTCCTAAGAAAGAAAAGCTCAAATTAGGGAGAGGTGTTGTAATGCCCCAAAAATCTATTCCGAGACATCACATGGTGTTTAGCACTATAGGTGATCCCAAGCTAACCCTTCTACTGGCATAACTCATAAGCAACTGAATAATAGGCATAAAACGACTAAGTTTACTATGAAGAAATATAATAATGATTGAATCTGGAAATAAATACAATATCAATACAACTTTTACATTATGATAAAGTCTGAAAGAGGGACTAAAAATACATAACTGACTCTAATTGACATCTGTGAAGCCTCTACTATACTGACTATAGATATTTGGTCCGTGACTTCAACTATCACTAATCAATACATATAAATAAGAAAATAAAGTATATCAATAACATCTAACTAAAGTCCCTAAAGTAGGAAGACTCCTTATCTACTGGCTGGAATCTGCAAACTGTCTGAATATAGTATACGTGCTACAACTGAGCTGATACCTACATTATGAGACAATATAGCACATAGACCTATATATGGATCAGTACTTTGAGGATGTACTAAGTATATGGGTGTGAAATGCATAAGTAAAATATTATCTCATCATCATAATTTGTAAAACAATACATGCTAAATGTGAATGACTCACATAAGCTGGAATATCTGAAATACTAAAAATAATAATCATGAGAAACAAATCATACTTGTAAATCTAGTGAGCCATAACATTTAGTTCTAAAAGCTGTGCTAATACTCTGTCTTTAAATCATACTGTCTAAGTGTAGAAAGGACCACTTCTAAGTTTGAAAATTGAAAACTAAAATCTGTAACTCTTATCTTTCTGTAAAGCATAATCTAAATAAAACTTGCGACCCTTTACACTTAGTTTTCTAAAATCTGGAAAATACCTTATCTTAGGGCTTAAAATCTTAAAACCATAACTTCCAAAATATATTTTTTTATCTTAAATGTTTAAATCAAAAAACTATTGAAGAGTGGGGGACATCTGCTGGGAGGTTCTTCTAACCAACATGTACACCATGTAAGCATCCATGGTGTCCAACGACTAGTCCCCATAAGGTTAGGGTTGTTCTAACCTTTCCATCGAAATAGAACAATATCATCTCAGTGATCACAATCTTAATCATCCACATAGAAATGCGAATAATCTAAATCCTATGTTGGCCTGTAGTTCTGGGGTATGAAACTGTAGTAACATACCCATCTCGATGCCAAATACTACTCTCAATATCATGCTCAAGATCTCTAGAAAAATCCACTTTAAAAGTAATTTAATGGTTTATAATTAAAACCAACTGTAAATCTGTAATTTGAATCTGTAAAGTGGATTTCAAATTTATTCTGAGACCAAAAGGTCAAATATTTCTCAATAATCTAAAAGTATTCTAATCATGGGGTTCTTATAGCACAACAATTCTTTGAATAACAATCTTTAAATAGGGTTTAATGACCCATGTATTAACCTCATGATAAAACATCTCAAAGTTCATGCTTGATAATATAAACATTCATAAATCATCTTAAAATTTGGAAATTTCAGCAATGTGCATAAAAATATAAACATACTTATGTAATTCAATTTCTAAATAATTGAAAATCTCATAATCTCATGAATAGCAATAGGGGGTGTAAACCCAAATTTCAAATTCATAGGAAAACATATAAAATCAAATAACTTTCGCAATAAAATCCAGTTTTGTGCACAAGGACGAAAGGATTGACCTTGTTCATAATCCCACATACCTCGTTGGATGATCTAGATGCTAGAACTTGAATCTTAGATCTCTATTAATGCTTTGGAGATGAATTCTTGGAGTTCTTGACTTGGGGATTCCAAATCTTGAGTTTCCTTGGAAGATTAATGGAGGAATTTGAGTTGCTTGTGAAGAAAGCTTGATTAGCTATGGTTTTGTTTAAGATAAATTTGATGAAAATTGAATGTAAAGTGCTTTGGAGGGGTTTAATTCAATGTTTAAGATGGACTAGAGGCTGGGAGGATGACCAAAATACCCTCTTTAAACCCCTAAATGAAACTGAAAAATGCAATATTTTCCAAACTGGGTGGCCACCGTGACGCGTCACTATCCTGGTGGCTCATGGAAATCGACAAATGGGAATTGGGAAAACTCTGCAACGCAGATCCATTGCGGCGCCCCTTTGGAATGCCATTTTGGTATATAGCGCGACGTGTTATTATCGCGTTGGGCCTCTAGAAATTAACAAATGGGAAATTGGCCCTCCCTATGATGCATCAATATCGTAAAGGGCTACTGGAAATTAACAATCATCGCTTAAATCTTCTCCGCGATGCTCTAGAGGACGAAATGATGGTGTTTTACGATTGGAACTTAAAATAGCCATAACTCCTTCACCAAGAGTTAGATTTATACGAATTTGGTATTGATGGGAATCTTATTCAATTTCGCACACAATAAAAAGATGAAATCTTTAAAATACCACATAAAATAAATGGTATTCATCTTTGAAGAAAATTCTTAACATTCTAGGGACGAACTTAAGCTAGAAAAAGTACGGGGTATTATAGGTGTCATACTCTTTCCAGGTAGTATAACCTAATCCATGTGATCAATAATATTCTAAGTCAATCATCCATATAGAAATAGGAATAATCTGATAATCTGTACCTAGTTTTCTACATAGTTCTATGGAAGTAGGATGCACTAAACTCACACTTCCCTCTCGGTGTTAAATACTACTCTTTTTTTATTTGCTAAGCTCATTCTTTTGGAAATTCACTTTTAAAATAGTATAATGGTTTAAAATGAAAACCAACGGTATATCTGTAGAGATAAATCTATAATCTGAATAAGTAAAGTGGATTTCATATCTATTCTGAGACCAAAAGATCAAATCTTTATCAATAATCTAAAAAGAATCAATCATAAAGTGCTTATAGCCCAATCAATCGTGAAATAACAATATTCATTAGGGCTTAATGACCCATGCTTCAAACTCATGTATAATCATAGCAAAACATCATGCTCAATATTCTTCGTGGAATTACTTCAACAATATCAAAATAATAAAATCAAGAATCTCAGCAACATGCTTAACCTCAATTAGGAAAATCTGGAAAATCACATTATACACATAATTATATGAAAATAGTCATGCAATTCAACACTCAATCACTTAAAATTTCATAATCTTCAAATAATAAAACTTGGGTATGAGCCCTAATTGCAAATCATGTGAATTTAACTTAAAAAGATAGCTTTGGGAACAGGGACGAAAGGATTGTCCTGTTTCATAACCCCACAAACCTTAATTGATTATCTTAGATTAAAATCTTGAATCTTGGATTCCTATGATGCTTTTGAAGATGAGTTCTTGGAGTTCTTGAGTATCTTGTCTTGGGAATCCTCAATCTAAATCTTTCTTGAAGAATCTATGGTAGAATTTGGTTTCTTGGAGAAGGGGATTTTGGTTTCTAGGGTTTTTTCTTTTGAAGAGAATGGTGAATAATGAGCATAAGGTGCATAGAATAAGCTTAAATCTTATGTTTGGATGGATTGGGAGCTTGGAAAAAGTCCAAAGTTCCCTCTTTAAACTCCTAAACAAAGCTGAAAAAAACATAACTGGGGTCCCGATTTAATGGGCCACCACGATGCTCCACTATCGCGGTGGCTCACTGGAATTTGAAGATTGTAAAATAGGGGTTCGCGACATGGATCTATCGCCTTTTCCCACTAGATTTTGACAATTATGGCCTGGAACTTCAATGTGATGTGCCACCATTGCGGTGCCCTATAGGAATGTCATTTTGGCCTTTGGCGCGATGTATCACTATAGCATTGGACTATTAATTGAAAAATGGTAAAATGGACCTCTCTACAATGCACCAATATCACGATGGTCCACTGGAATTGACAATTATGAAATTGTCCTTCACCGCGATGTGGTGTTACTCAGGTGGGACACTGTCAACTTAAAAATGCTCTAAATCCTCAATTGAGTATCGAATTTGGGAGAATTTGATATCGATGGAAATTTTATTCAATTTCCCACATAATAAAAAGTCTAAATCTGGAAAATACATCATGAAATAAAAGGTATTCATCTTTGAAGTAAATCTTTAACATTCTAGGGACGGTTTTAAGTTAGAAAATGTACGGGGTGTTACATATAGTAAACACCTAATCTTAATATTATGCACGACAATTGGAAAATTGAAAAGGGGTCCTAAAAATAAATATAGGTTGGAAGGCTCTATAGTTGAGGCATATCTTGCAAGAGAAACATCTCAATTTTGTTCATAGTACTTTGGTAATCAAGTTGCTTGTTTAAGAAACAGAATGAATCGACATCAGGACGATGAGAATGATCCTCATTTACAACCAATATCAATTTTCAATCAATCTAGTACTAAGGCGAAAAAGACCATATTTTGTCAGCTCACTACCATGGAGCACAAAGTAACAACTTTGTATGTCTTGCTGAATTGCCCGGAAGTTGAGACCTTTCTAAAGTAAGGATATTAAATATTAACATATCATATTTATTTACTTATTTTACTAAGGAAACTAATTGTGTTTCACATGTTGGATCTTCAGTTCATTTAAAACTCAATTCCACCAAAATCAAGTGTATGCATCCTTTGCAACATGGTTTACATATGAGGTATGTAAGTGTACTAATATTTCAATAAATTTTAAATATTTACACATTCTTCAACTAATATATATATATATATATAATATTTTTAGGTATACCATTCACCAAATATGGCTGTATACAATCAGTTCTTAAAAGATATTTCTTTGGGACCAGTTGAAGCTCGTACAATGTCCTATTACACAGTAAATAGATTTAAATTTTCCATTAAAGAACACTCCAGAACAAAGAAAACAAACAATAGTGGTGTTTAGGTTAAGGGTGACGATGTTGTTGATTACTTTGGCATCATCAAAAGATCTTAGAAATGGAGTATGCTGGTTTGACAATAAAAAATGTTGTACTCTTATGATGTAAGTGGTTTGATCCAAGACCGAGATGCGCAATAGTAATTAAGGAGCATAATATCATTGAAGTTAAGCACAATAAGACGTATCTTGTTTATGATCCCTTTATTCTCGCACAAAATGCTAAATAGTTATACTATGCTCCTTATCCGTTGCACAGAGGTAAGTTTGATTTATGGTCTGTAATCAAAATAAAGCCTATAGGATGGGTGGAAGTTAAGAATGCATTAGAGACTACGTATCAAAATAAAATTCAGATTGATCACCAATTAGTGGACATGGATTTAGTGGATAGTTTGAACTACCCAAAAAATATATTTGAAGAAGTTAATATTACAGAAGAAGAAGCTGAATGGGTAGAAAATGAGGAAACTTTAGAAGAGGTTGAATGGTTTAGTGGACAATCTTCAGTAGAGGAGAATTAATTTGTGTAGGTTGTATATGTTATGTATTGATGTCTTTATTCTTTTTACTATTTACCTTTATGTTTCTTGTTTAAGATTGATATGTAATATCCTGAATAAGATTATTGTTGTCACTTTTCCATATTTTATGTAGTATTAGAAATATTATTGTCTTTCTCGTGTTGTTGGAGCAAGCCTAAACTTTTTATTGTTATGTAACTATTTCACTGGTGTTTTAATACTAATCTAGTGATTTGAAATGTGAATTAGGAACTTGAAATTAGTTATTTGGAATGTGCACTAATGACTTGAAAATGGATGTCTTCTTTTCACAACAAACCTTTCTTTTTTATAAGATTCTAAAAGAGACATTTTCTTATATATATTTTGTAAAGACTAACTACTTGTTAACTTTACATAATTTAGATGGGGGGTAAAGGTGACAAAGGTAAGCAAAAATTTGATCCTAAAAAGACAAAAAATAAAAAACAACCTCCGCCTTATAGACGACCGACAAGTATTCATATATTTGAGGGTCGGTTAGATGACGTACCAGCACGACCCTCTTATTTTAGGTCATCGCATAATTCAGTTCTTGCTCCTACTTATGTGGGTCCACTTCATGGATAAAAAGAGACCCATTCATCTTCCATCTCTATGCCATTGCCATCACAGTACTATCAGACGACCGCTAACATATACAATTATCTACCATCGTCTGCAGTCCCTTCTACTAGTAGTCACCCACATACTCATAGTGATTCTGTTGGATATATTGGGTTGATAAATCTTCATATTAGAGGCATACCATCCAGTGATTCAGATCCACCTACGCCAGTGCATCCAACAACACTTGTTCCACAGCTCAGAGACAGAGATAATCATCGGAGGGAGTATATTATTCCATATGGAGCAGGGTAATATTTCTAAATATAACAACATTATTCATTTTTCATTTACTATATTATTATTCTCTATGATATTAATGTTTGGTCTTGTGTTGTAGGTTTTTGACCGATGATAGAATTGCAAAAATTACTACTAAATACATTTGTCGGCACTTCAAAGGCTATTGGACCAGTTGGCAAAAGGTTCTAGAATTTGATAGAAATGAAATGTTTAAAGAATTTCAGGTAAATATTTAACTTATCGACTACTTAACACATTGTTAAAAAAAAATTGAATATTAAACTTTTATTTTTGTTGAAGAAATATTTTTGGTGTGATCCAATAGATTACTTTGCTATACAAAAGAATTTTTATAAAAGAGCAAGACTCAAAATGAATAGTCTGCTGGATTATGCCCAACAAAAAGGGGTAAGACCAATTTTTATATATGAAAGAATGTGGAAAGATTATCTTCACTATTGCAATAGTGAAGAATACCAAAAGTTGAGTGAAAAGGGAAAGAAAGCTAGTGCATCGGCCAAGGGTGGCTCTCTACATAGTGCGGGAGCTGTTAGTTAGATTACTGTGGAGCAAAAAATGGTATGTAACTTTTACAGGTTTAATTGTTTGTTTCTATTTTTATTTTTTATTTTCTGAAGATTAATAATTTTATTATATACAGGAAAAAAATTAGATAAGAAGGTAGTTTTCATAAGGTATTCGAGGAGACCCATGTAAAGAAGAAAAAGAACCTAACAGATGAAGATATCTAGGTTAATCCTCGTGAAAAAGCTACCCATGTAAGAATCACATTTTCTATTTATGAATTTTTTTCTCAAAGTAGATATTATTCAAGTACGACTAGTTTAATATTTTTTTACTATTAATTTTAACTTTACTTTGAATATAGGAAAAATATATGCAGTTTATTACTGAGTATCATAGTACTCAGCCTCCTGAAAGTCAGGGTGAAATAATACCTGAAGATTTAGAGGAGGAGTATTGGAAATAAACTGTGGGTTCTCCAGTTAGAGGCGGATACTACGGTTACTATAGGAAATTCTTTAGCGAGAATATTAGATCTTCGTCCGGTGATTAATCCTTTACCTCATCAGTTGATAAAGAAATTATTGATTTGCTAAAAAATATGGCTTCTCAACTCACTAAAGAGCTTGTTGCACAGACTGAGAGGGCCGAAAAGAAGGAATAGGAAACAACAACACAAATGAGGATGATGCAGAATCAGATCAACTATTTTCTTCAACCCGCTCGGATTCTTCCTCCTTGTGTTGGTGATGCATCTCGGACTACAAAAGGCTTAAGCCCACTGGATTATTATTACACCATAGAGGAGGAATCAGATCCTATGGATGAGGTTGAGAATGAAGATGCGGATCATGAGTTGTAGTTTTTATTCTTTTGTATGTTTTGTAGTTTGGATTTGGAACCATGATAAATTTTGTAAATAATTTAATTTTTAATGTTTGTATTCTTATGGTGGTTGATTGCATATTAAATGTTGATTGGTGGGCTGTATTGTATAGCAGGTTTGATGGAATGTAGCATAGATATATACTATTATTATTTTTATAAAATTTCCAAAAAAATCGACCACATGTGGTCGCTTTTCTGGAAAATTTTCAAAAAATTGACTACTGTGGTTGCTTTTTTGGAAAATTTTTAAAAAAGCAACAACATTTGGTCGGTATTCTGGAAAAAAAGTTACCCTTGATTTTCTTATGTGTCAAATGAATCTGATCTGCTAAAAAAAATTATGAAGACACGTGTAAGCTATTTAGAATTGTACAAGACCAACTGAACAGATGAGTTACTGGAGGGGAGCCGGGTACGACTATTTATTACTTAACCTTAGGTAGTAACTTCCACGGAACTCGACTCTATGAAGACTCCCATTAGCTCATATCTACAATTGTTGAGCAATAACTAGTAGAGATCCATGATCCTTATGCAGCAGTCATACTTTTGACCTTATCTTGAGTAGTACCCCGGTATCTGATCTCAGAATCTAGAGTTATGCGGGCCCAATTAGCATGAAATCCTACTCAGGCATCCTAGGTCAGGCCTTAAAAAAGCAATTACTTCTCCCGATGACAATTGATGAGATATTTAGGGCTTGCTTAATGGGGAGTCAGACCTAACTCATCCTTCCTTCTACGTATCATCCCCTGATTTGCCTATGTGTCCTATCTAGTTTTATCCCACCCATCCTTGTTATTTTGATCCCAACACTACGTATAAAAAATGACATGATGAACATTTCCATTCTTGGAGAATGATCATAGCATCTTTTTTTCCGACAAAGTGAGAGAAATAGACAAGATTAGTAATATGTGCTAGTTTTAATAAAACCTTTTGTAAACGATTACAATCTTGGCATGATATAGAACATCAATACATGTACCTCCCTATATATATTCAAATGATTTCTAATTATAAGGGTGTGGGAAACTTTGATAAGCTTAGATCGGATAATTTAGAAATTAACAAGTAGTGATTAATTTATTTTGTAGTCCATGATCATATGTTATTAGCTTCTGAACTCACATGTAGCTAGTTTGACGTGAGATTATCATATGTGTTATATAATACATATTTCCATAGTTGATGTTTGCATATATTTATACTTCATAATTAAGCTATTTCAGATCAATTTATTATTGTTTATTGAGGTTTAAACGAAAAATACAGTTTGTTTTAACATTCTTTTACAACAAAAGAAGTCAAGTAACTAAGTATCCCTGCATCTTTTTCCTGCATAGAAGATAGAAAAATCTTCCAGATGTTATTGTTGAACAATATTTACGGTATTCTTGTAATCAGCCTAGCCTAAAATCACAAACATGTTCCTGGCATTTTCCCAGCTGATCTGAATTTATTTCTTTTCTCTTTTACCTTAAGCTCTTCTTTTTCTTGATTTTTCTCTACTTGTGTTTTGGCACCTCCAGCTATGTTTTCAATACTTCCAATATCACTGTAGAAACTTTGTCTTTTCTTCGCCCTTTGCCTGTCTAATTGTGCCTGTCATTTCATTTAGTAAGTAGTCAGCAAATGAATAAGATTCAACATCTCATAAAGAACAAATTTATTAAAGAAATTAGAATCGACCTCAATTTGCTCTAAGTGGCGCTTTGCCTTTTTTTTTCTTCTTAGTCTCCCAGTCAATTATCACTTTATTAAGCTTCTCATACCTGAAATTCTCTTTCTTGTTAGATGGAACAATTTGATTGGATCAAGGCTTTTCATTTTCAACCTTACAAAATTCAATACAACTTCATACTGTTCTTTGATATTGTTCATCTCTTCTTTCTCCCAAATATCTTTTTTAGAATTTCCAACTCTAGGGTTTGTTGTAATTGGTCCTTTTGTCATTTTTTTTTTCGACGTTTATTGTCAAGATGGAATTTTGGGAGTTGCAGTGTCAATATTTTTTATCTGCGATGTAGTTCTTTCTGGTTTCTGAAGAGGTTGCACTCTGTTTAAAAGATGGTATAGAGTTAATTAGTTCTTGATTCACCGTAGTTGTTCGTATTACCATATTTTTGTCTAGAACTTTTGAACTTGATTTTGAAGTACTGACAGCTGATCACCTCAGCTGATCACCAATATGGTGGAAATGGGTAAAATATTTTAATATATACAGTCAAATCTCTCTATAATAACGTCATTTATCTGAAAGTGTTTTGGTGATTGGCGAAAGGTTATAGTTAAAAGGAACATACAGTAGGACATAACATGAGAAGTCGATTCCAAAGAAAACTTGGCTATTATGGTAAAATGTTATTAGAGAGGATAATGGTTAATAAGATTATCTGACTTTTTAAAGTTTTGTTCTTACTTGTGGACTTTTCAAGTCGCCTCATTGTATCATTTGCTTTACTTTTTATCTTTCTCAATGATTTATTTGCACTAATGTTTGTCTTTAGTTGGTCTCTATTACTCCTATCTTCAATTGATTTAAAAACAAATGCAGCTACAACTATTGCAGTTGGGTAGTCAACATCATTACTAGAATCATAATTGCGACTCATTTTCATTGTAAACAGTCTGTCTAACCAGCCAACGGTTCTTTTTATCTCTTCCAAAGAAAAAATACAAAACAAATCACGTAACTTTATTTTGTTTTTTCAAGATTCAGATTCTGCAGAACCCTTGTATTTTGTTTTTTCAAGATTTAGATTTTGCAGAGCCCTTGGGAACACGTCACCGAAATTTCTCTACATGGTTATTCATTGAGTTTTGAATCCTGCCCTACTAGCTATCAAAAATTTCTCGATTATAAACAAAAAATATTTAGAAGAGCTCATACCACCTTTAGATATTTGTGTTTTCTAAGATGGTATTCCTCTTTCTCTATTGATTTTTCTCCCTCGCACCAGAGAAACTCACCCTAAAAAATTGTGAATTTAGGGGAATGAAAAGAGAGGAACCAATAGTATATTCTTGAAGACTAAAGTGGTTTAAAAGGAAGAAAATAAAAAGAAGAAAGAAAATGAATTTATTAACTTTTCCTCTTACCTCATATGCTTAGTTTGAAACTATTTCAATAGTGAATGTCTGACTGATGCATATTTAAAGATGCAATGATTGTTAGGGAAAGTTGATTGAAGGATATAAAATATCTCTGCATGCAAATAAAGTATTCTTTTCTTCTAATTGATGGTTTCCTTTTTGATGAATAGGTTGTGAACTTTTCAGGTTTTCTTTTTACTTTACAGAGATTTTTAGTTTATAGAAAATCTAAAATGAAAAATCTAAATATTCTAAGTTGTCCTTTTCTTATCATGCAATTGTAAGATGGAAAGTTCCTCAATCAACAAAGTTGGATTTTTCTTTATGGATGAACGATCATGATATACATAACCTTGCTTCTTTTTTTTGGCCAAATCTATGGAGATAGACCCCAAAGAAAACACCCTTACTCATACCTTAGTTGGATTCAAAACCAAAATGCGGCCACTGTACCTTTAGCCGACTAGAAGGACTCCCTAGAAATTTCTTTCTTAGAGAAAGTTGTGCAATTGATGGAAAGAACAGAAAATACGATTAGCATAGCAATAACAACAACAACATTACCCAGTTTAATCCTACTATGGGGGTTTGGAGAGGGTAAGACGATTATCATAGCAATACATCAAATAAATCTGAGAATGTTAGATAAGCAAACCATTGTAGAGGATTATGGTAGGTTGACAGTCCTGAAAATGTAGTTTAAGTATGATAGTAGATTGTGCGAGAGGTGCACAATATGGACATATGTCCGACATTGTAAGAAACTCTTAAGATTTTAGTTTGGTCAAGTTATGGAATTACTCTCTTCCTATGAACCTCTTGTTGGGTTCAATTGGTGTGAATGGAAAATGGTGGGACACAATCCTGCGAGGAAAAGACACACTATTTTGGAAAAAGGGGTGACTTTTTGGTTGGATGTGACTGTTCAAAAAACACATGTCATTTCAGAATGGATAGATATGACTTTTCCAAAATGATACATCTTTCCATGAACTATTGTTCCTTTGCGAAGGAGAATTTAATGGTTATAAATACCTAGAATTTTTTCCTCAGGTAGTATGAAAAAATTTTGGATTGAAAAATACTCTTCTACTTCTAAAAACTCTTTGTGATCATCTGTCGTTGAGTGTGTTTGAAAAATCAGAAGGTTTGAGGTACCACTACATTCTGATTGTGAGCTATTTTATCCTAGGAGGAAAAATCCCACAACCACGGATACTTAAGGGGATTAATTTCTTAAGGACACTCTGTAAATTCGGAGGACTTGGTTCTATTTCTTCTTCATCTTATTTCTTTAAATAACATACTTCTTTGAAAGTTCTTGAAGAACTTGTGTTGAAGGTGTTAAAAACTTCATAGGTGTTCTTGATATGGTCTTGAACTTGTGTTGAATTGTTTATGCAAACATACAAATTGTGTACCCAAAAACAACAATCTTAAGGAATTAACTACTAATCTGTATTGTTTCATTTACTATTTTTTCAGTAAATAGTTTGAACTTCATATTGATAGTTCTTCAACTTTTTGAACTTGTGTTTGAAGTTCTTGAAACTTCATTTTGATTGTTCATAAGTTGGTTGAACTTGAGTTGAAGTTCTTAACATTTGGTTTTGCTATTTTCCAAAAAATAGTTTGAACTTCATTTTGTTGATGTTCATAAGTTGGGTTGAACTTATTGTTAAAAGTTCAAAGTTGTAAATATAGAGTTAAAGCTTCATTTGATTATTCATATATTAATTTGAACATGTGTTTGAAGTTATTGTTGAAAAATACAGATTTCATGAAAATTGAGAAAAACAATAATTTTAAGAAAAGTATAAAAATATTTATTTTTGTGCTTGTTTGGTGAAGGGAGAAAATTTTTTATCGCCATTTATAAATCAACTATTTGGTTAATCTTATTGGGTGTGATTTTGTGGAGACTAAAATATTTTTATTTCTACTCCCTCGGTTAAAAGAATATAAGAACTTCATTGAGATATCAGTATAAGAATTCGGTTCAAAGAATATAAAAACTTCATCAATTTGTTAAAATCTCTGTATTGGTTTCTGGAGTTTAAAATCTGTGGGATTTCACTCAGTTTGAATATGATTATGATTTAAAGTCATAAAAACTTCATCATGTTTCGTAGTTCATTTTGTTGATGACTTTGAAGATATAAAAACTTCATCATTAACTAGAAACAAGTTAGCTAAATATTAAATTTGTTATTGTTAGCATTCTGAAATACTAAAGAGTATATCAAAGATTGATAGGACAATGATGAATGAAACAGAACAATAAATTGATTTGGTTGTGAATGATGTTGTCCCAACGACAACCAATATTGTGTCATTAAGTTGTTCAAGTATTGCTCTAGCAATGAAAATGGAAGAGAAATTATAAAAATATTTGGGTGTGAACTTCAAAGAATGGCAGCAAATGATGTCATTTTGACTGGCCAAACTTGCAATACAAATGTTCATAAGTATAGATCCTCATATTCTTAAAAAAAATGATTGGAAATCAATTGTCTAATTTAAAAGATCTTATGAGTCATTTCAAGATAGACGGGGATAGTGTGTTGAATGAAAAATCATCAATGATGATTGCAGATCTTGTTAAGAATGGTGCTCCAAATGATAAAAAGATAAAGAAGTCTTCTTGACAAGAGAAAGAGCATAATAAGAAAATGTTCAAAGGCAATTGCTACGTTTGTAGTGATGTTGGCCACAAAGCTCAAAATAGTCAAGTTCTAAATAAGAACAAGAAAAGAGATTAGATAAACATGTTGGAAACAACTATAAAGATTGAAAATCTATGTGATATGATCACTGAAAGCAATCTAGTTGGATATCCAAATGAATGGTGGTTTAATCTAGGAACCAGTAGACATTTTTTAGTAGAAAAAGAATATTTTGCTACTTATGATCCCGTTGGTCCCAAAGAAGTGATCTTTATGGAAAATAATACAATAATTAAGGTTGAAAGAAGTGGGAAAATATTCCCAAAAGTAACTTCCGGCAAGGTGTTGACTTTCAACAATTCTCTCCATGTTCCTACTATTAGGAAAAGCTTAGTGTCGACAACACTTCTCAATAAAAATAGGTTTAAGTGTGTGCTTGTTTTGGAGAAAGTTGTATTAAGCAAGAATGAAACATATGTAGGAAAGGGCAACCTCAATAAATGCCTTTTAAAACTTTATGTAATGGTTGTTGAAATGAGAAAGTTGAGGCTTCTTTTTACTTTCTAGAGTCAAACGACTTGAGGCATGGTCATTTAGGACATGTAAAGTATAAAACCTTGTAAAAACTTATGAACTTTGAAGTTTTTCCAAACTTTGAGTGCAATAAATCAAAATGTCAAACGTATGTGGAAACAAAGTACGCTAAGCATCCGTATAAGTCCGTTGAAAGGAATTTCAATCCCTTGGACTTAATCCATACTGATATTTGTGACATGAAGTCAACACCATCTCATGGTGGGGAAAAAATATTTTATAACTTTTTTTTATGATTGAACTAGGTACCATTATGTCTATTTGCTAAATAGTAAGGATGAAGCAATAGATGTGTTTAGGTAATATAAAATAGAAGTTGAAAATCAATTAGAGAAAAAGATCAAAACAACAAGAAGTGATAGGGGTGGAGAATATGAATCTCCATTTGCAGAAATATGTGTAGAAAATTGAATTGTCCATCAAACTACTGCCCCGTATTCACCTCAATTTAATGAAATTGCGAAAAGGAAAAAAAAAGCTTAAAGGAAATGATAAATGCCTTACTCATAAGTTTAGGTTTATCACAAAACTTGTGGGGGAATCTATCCTTACAGCTAATAAAATACTCAATAGAGTGCCCCATAGTAATACATAGTCAATTCCATATGAAAAATAGAAAGGAAGGAAACTTAACTTAAAATATTTCAAAGTGTAGGGGTATCTAGCAAAAGTCAAAGTTCCTATGACTAATAGGGTAATGATAGGATCTAAGAAAGTGGACTATGTGTTCATAGGATATGCTAAAAGTAGTAAAGCATGCTAGTTTTTGGTTCATAAATTCAAACATCCGGATATCAATGAAAATACAACATTTGAATCAGATAATGCTGAGTTCTTTGAACACATTTATCCATATAAAACTAGACATGAATAGTCTAGTGGAGGTTCTAAACTGCCTCGAGATGAACCAAGCGAGGATGTACATAATGATGAGATTCCAAGACGTAGTATACGTCAAAGAACGTCAACTTAGTTTGGATCAAATTTTGTAACATTTCTCTCAGAAAATGAGCCTCAAACATTTAAGGAAGAAATGTCATCTTTTGACTCATCATTTTGGAAAAAGGCAGCCAATAGTGAGATTGAATCAATCTTAAGCAACCATGCTTGAGAGTTGGTTGATCTTCCTCCAGAAAATAAAATTTTAGGTTCTAAATGAATTTTTAAAAGAAAAATAAAATCAGATGGTACTATTGATAAATAAAATGTGAGACTTGTAGTAAAAGGCTTTAAATATAAGGACAACCTAGATTACTTTGATACATACTCATCTGCAACAAGAATAATGTCAATTTGAATGTTAATTGCCTTGGCGGTGGTATATGGTCTATAACTCTACAAGGGTTGGCATTTTCACAGTCTGATTACATCGAAAAGGTACTTGACAAGTTCAAGTATTTAGATTTTGGTATTGCCAAGACTCCATTGGACGTGAACTTTACACTTCAAACGAATGAAGGTGAAAATGACTCACAGTTGGAATATGCAAGAGTGTTGGGATATTTAATATATAGCATGAATTGTACATAGCCAAACATAGCATGTGTTATTAGTAAGTTGAGTCAGTACATGACTAATCCCAATAAAACTCACTTGATGTCAATAAGAAGAGTTTTGGGGTATCTTAATTACACCCAAGACTATGCTTTACATTATAATAAATATCCTACAGTAATTAAAGGATATAGTGATGGAAATGGGATCATCAGATCGAATATAGTAAAATCCATGAGTAGATATGTATTTACTATAGGTGGAGGAGCAGTCTCTTAGAAATCATCCAAACAGACATTTATTGGTCGCTCTATAATGGAATCTGAATTTATCGTATTAGATAAAGCTGGTGAAGAAGTAGAATGGCTCCAAAATTTCTCGAAAGATATTCCTTATTGGCCCAAACCATTGGCACAAGTATGTATACACTGTGACGGCTAAGCTATAATAGGTAGGGCAGGGAGCATGATGTATAACGTTAAATCTTATTATATAAGACAGAGAAATAATACCGTTAGAGAACTACTTTCTAGTAGAATTATCACTATTGATTATTTAAATTCAAAGGATAATGTGTCGGATCCACTTACAAAAAGCCTATCTGGAGAGAGAGTTGAGAGAACATCCAAGGGAATGGGTTTATGAAATAGGACAAGTCATCATGACAGTAACTCTACCTAGCTGACTGGAGATCCCAAGAGCTAGGTTCAAGGAGATCAAAAAAATTTATGACTGACAGGTTCAACATTGTCAATATACCCAACCTATTCTTAAGATGTAGACAATTTTTAGTAAAAAAGGATAAGGCTGGTGGTGCAAAGCCTTTTAATGATTATTTAAATTTGGAAGATTTGACTAAATATTTTAATCTATAGGATTGAACATTTAGAAATTACCTATGAAAGGGTAAAGTTGAAGTTGTTTCAAGGAGAATGGTAGTAAAGACCTATTATCTAAGCTCTCATGAAACCAAGACGTGTTCATGGATGAAATGAACAAAACCATGAGAACCATAAATAGTAAAAGGATGGTTATATAACATGTATTGTCTAGGTGTACTTTAAATCTCAAATATTCAAATATATAAAATCTACTAATTGACCGAGTGCATCTGATGTATGTTCACTATGGAAAGTTCAAAGGGAAATCCACTTATCCAGATGTAATCAGTATTTGATTGTTGATCACATACTTGTCTGTAAAATTTTATAAAAATTATTCAATCCCCATTCATGTGGGGTATTTTTAGGTTCAATTGGTGTGAATGGAAAATGGAAGGACACAACCCTTAGAGGAAAAGACACAGTTTTAGAAAAGGGGTGATTGTTCGGTCGGATGTGATTGTTTAGAAAAGGCATTTTTTTTAAATGGATAGACATGACTGTTCTAAAATAATACATCCTTTCATGAACTATTTTTTCCTTTACGAAGTGTCATTTGATGTCTATAAATACCTGAACTTTTAACCTCAAGTAGTATGAAAAATTTCTACATTGAAAAACACTTTTCTACTTCTAAAAACTCTTTGTGATCATCTGTCATTGAGTGTGTTCAAAGAATTAGAATGTTTGAGATACCGCTACATTCTGATTGTGAGTCATTTTATCTTGGGAGAAAAATTCCACAACCTCGGGTACTTGAGGGGAATTAATTTCTTAAGGACACTCCGTGAATTCGGAGGACTTGGTTTTATTTCTTCTTTATCTTATTTCTTTAAATAACGTACTTCTTTGATAGTTCTTGAAGAACTTGTGTTGAAGTTGTTAAAAACTTCATAGGTTTTCTTGATATCATCTTCAATTTGTGTTGAAATGTTTATGCAAACATACAGATTGTGTACCCGAAAGCAACACCTCTTAAGAAGCCAACTAATTCTCTTTGTTTATAATTTCACAATTTTGACATAGAACCTAATTTTCCTCAGGAGATTGTGACTTCCATTTAGTAAGTGACAAAGTGTATATTGTTAGGACAATTAAGTCATACACATGATATCAAAACATAAAGTTAGCCAAATTGGGTTCGACTCATTATAGATTATTTGAGCCACCAAGTTGTCGCTTACAAGATTCTTATACGGTTTGTTGGGTATCAAAATGATATGTGTACCGGTTATAAACTTAAAAGTGACCTACAGTTGAAAGATTTTAAAAAATAAGAGAATGTATGTTAGCTGGTCTAAATGTTGTGACTAAGTATTAATGATAACTACATCCCTCTTAAACTAATGACACACTGAAGAAAGAAAATTATTGCAATAAAAATTCTTGAACCAAGGAAGTTGCTAGGATTTTTGAATTAATCTTTGTGTTGTAACTTGTAGATTATTTTAGTAAAGCTTGTTGATGGCTTCCAGGAATCCACCATAAGTCAAGGGACCAGGTCCTTTGACTGAGTATGACTACTAAAAGTGAAATGGAAATAACAAGAACATCAAATAGTATAATATACACGATATTTACGTGGAAACCTCATTGCTCAAGAAATTAAAACCATGACCTATGTCATATTATATTCACCAACAACTTTATTAAATCAATATCAAAGTTAGATTACATACTCTAGTAATGCTAAGGTTAACCTCTTAACCCTAACCTCTTGTAATAGCTCAACATGAGCCTCACCACAACACCTCTATTGTAGCCTACATGTCAACTAACTCTAGCTGACCACAACTTGGCTAACACTAGCCCAACCAATCAACTAACTCTAGTTGACACCACTATGGTTAACTCTAAACCACAGTTAAATGCTAATTCTAACCCACAAATTAAAGGCTAACTCTAGCCCTCAACTCAAATTTACAATATAAGAGTGAAGATAAAATACCTACACAAGCTTTTTTAAAGAGGAAAAGGTTTAAAATGAAGAGAAAAAGACATACTCAACAACCTAGACCTAATGACATGTTCGACAGTGGCAAACTGGTCCCTTGGTTGTCGAAGATTTGTTTTGTTAAACACCTTGAACTTTGTAGAGAGAATATGAGTATTTTGATTTTCAAGACTTGAGTGTTTATCTCTTGATGTGTTGAATACATGTGAAGAGTGAGAGAATTAAAAACTTTGATAGATGACAAGAGATGGGGACTGCAACAACTTTTCTTCAAAGCTATATGCAGTGCTGTATTTTTTGCAGTTGTGATAGCAGCTTTATAACTGTAGCTAGTAGTGAGAATTGACTTATATAGATTGGTCTGATATGTATACCTGGTCCCTCATTTGGTCCCTATTCAATAAGATCCCATTGAGAGATAGTTTCTCTTGAATGAGCATTCTCCCTTGAAAGATCATTTCAATTGTACAACTTCTTCCCTTATTCCCCTCAGATCTTGATTTCCTTATTTCCCCTGAGAACATCCTGGTGTATGTATGGTACTTTCACTAGTTCCTCGGCAAGTATGTCAAATAATAAAAATAAAACATAGTGCAGTAGTAGATATACATCATTAATTTCCCCTTTTTTTATGTTGGCAAACACGTAAGTAAGTTCCCCCGAGAACCATATTCTCATACAGTTGACTTAGGAAAATGGATCATATTCTTTAAGTAGCATATCTAGTCCCTCAATAGGTATGTCAAACTATCAAAATAATACATAGTACTATAACATCTATGTTTCATCAATTTCTCCCTTTTTTATGATGACAAACACATAACTTAATTTTTTCTTAAGGACCAAATTTTCCAAGAAAATATCCGCACATGCTCGACTTCATGAACCAGTTCCAGTTCCCTGTTGAGTGTTTCCAAATAGCAGTTGACCGCATACTCATTCATTTCTAGCACCAGGTCCCTTCATGAGTTTGTCAATCATTGAAACCATGAGTTTTTCATACACTCGACTTCATGAACCAGTTATACTTCTTTGTTGTAGGGATCTAATACACCAACATTCATGTATTTCTGGTACCAAGTCCTCTCATACATTTTTCAATAATCAAAATCACATATTTTATCAATTTCTTATTTTTAATGATGATAAACTGTATTCCTCATTTTTAACAAGAGTTATTTATTATTAAAGTTCCCGCTACTACCAACACTTACAATATTAGTTCCCCCTAGCACTAGCATCTCCCATATATTAGTTATCGTATCACTAATACTCAAACTTATAAACCAGTTCAACTTTGGCAATATTAACTCATGGCCACTGGGAAACATTAACATGAGAAAAATCAACAAAACATGTAAGAAAGAGAACATCACTGCATAAAGTCAAAGAGAAGCCCAATTCCATATAGATCAATCGATTAGCATTCTAAATAGTACAAATAAGATGCATCAAAATATGTTTAGAGATACCATGTAGATAAGAAGAAGGATAACTAGAAAATTTGATACAGAGGAGGACCTGGGTGCACTGCATTTTCAAAAGCTTTCTATCAAACTGGCTCATATTTCAATCCATGATAAAGGGTGATGAAGAAAGTGCACAAAATAGACTCGCATTTCTCATCGAACAAATGTAGAAAAAGAATCACAACAATAGAGCTATCCCATCAAAAAGTCATTGGATATATCAGTAGGCAATGAAGGTCCAACAAACCTGAAATATATAGGACCAAACTCTTATTGGTACTTGAATTCCAACATGGAGCGGCTTTGTTGTACATCATGAATCGTTATGTTCACACACCTCTCCACATCTATCACCATAATGAGGTTATCCATAAATCAAATTATTTCATGGATTGGATTTAACTTGACTGTCAATGGTTCCATTGCATGTGCTCAGGGTAGAAGTTTTGTATAAATGTATCACTATGCTGTTAAGTATTTTTATTTAAGGAACTAAGGAAGTTTTCAATACCGATAGCATCTCCCATTGAAGCAATTATATAAGCTCCTGTACCCATTGATTTTGCACCTTATAATATCTCGACTTGAGAATTCTCCTCACGTTTTTTCCATCACAATTTTCTTTTCGAGAACACTGACCTTGTCGATTCTTCCACTCAATTGATCCTTTTCAGAGAATTATATAGTTTTTATGAACAACCTATTGTCTTGATCGGGGAATATCATTGAGAAATAAGAAGTCTAGTTATTAGAGGATGTCTTACAATTATTTCTAGTATGGAATGAATCAATCATCCACTTTGGTATCTTATTGAACAAAAATGGTGTTATTGTTCCTCCATTGATCAAGAATTTTGATTTTAGGGAGTATCATGATCATCCAATAAGAAGGGGCAGAGGCCTTTGGTGTCCCACCCGGTCAAGAATTGGGGCCTCACAATCACTAGCCAATATTCTTTTCTCTTATGCCTTTCTTCGTTCATGGTTCAATATTCTAGTGTCCTAGGCGTAGGAGAACCACATCAATTTATCCCAAACTTGGTGGTTAAACTCTGTTGCGGTGACGATGCTATAGGGGAGGTCCTGCAGAAAAATAGCTTGACACCAGGATGATAAAAAGCTTAACACCTCTCATTCTTATTAAATATGAAAACAAAAAATAAAAAATCAAAAGGTCATTATATTCAAAACCCTAATTATGGCATCCCTTTTCTCCCACTTCATACCTCGAAACACACTATTATTATAAAGATAAATGTCTTTTTATAACTTCTTAACCTGAAATAGCTAGGGAGAGAAAAAGTGAGATAAATATAGGGTGTAATGACCATAGAGAAGGTAGGATGGGTAGTTGGTCAGATCTAGTATGGATTGTACATAGATGTTAGTTAGAGTTGGCGACTCTCCGAAGTTCCCTTATCTGAGATCGTTAGGGAAGAGGATCAAGTTGGCCCTAGTAAACAGCTTGATGCACTATCTCTCTTCAACCCTTTGAGCAAAATACGACAAAAGAAAAGAAACGAAAATCCATGGACTGACCCTATCATCTCCACCCCATAGGAACTATGAGATTACCCTAAGGATGCCTATTAAATCTTATTGTTGAAGGGTATTTTGGCAATTAGATAGAATGAGTCTTAGTTTCCATATTCCCTACTCTTGGTAAGTCTATTGTCTTATGGTTTTTTAGGACCAAGCTTTTACCGGTTGAAAGGGAACTGAATGCTTAAGTATTTGAAATATGCCCTGTTAACACTAGGACTGAAGTAAAAGGAGTAGGACTTGGTTGAAGATGATGTTACGTGGCGTTCAGAACTAATCTTGATGTGAATGAATTATAAAGAAGTAAGGAAATGAGATGACTCTTTCTTGAACTATATCATTAATAGATCTTTCCCTCCACACCAATCATGAGTTTTTCTCTATTCCTCGTATATATCATCATAATGCCCTTAATGCTAGGTTATGAGGATAGAAATAAGGTAGAAGGTAGGAAAACATGGTTTTGAAAAATAGCTTCTCAAATCTCTCATATGTTAGGTCCTCTACCTGCTCCCTTAGTGTCAAAACCTTAGTCGCGGGTTGTACATTTTCTTATAAAAGTACTATTATGGTATTGGGTCCTCCATATGTTCCACGTGAAGCCAGCTGTAGTTGTTCCCTCAAAAGATCAATCTCAAATTCCCTATAAGCCAATAACAGGACAACTTATTCAACTCATATATAGCATTTTCTTGAGCTGTAGGAACCAAATTTACCTTTTTTGGTCATACATACATATTCATCCAAGGTGGTAGGTATAACCATTTAGTAGTTTTGTCCCTAAGGTGCTTTATAAAGTACCCTTAGGATTATTTAGATGAAGTACCAGTTCCCTCAACAATGGTCATACTTCTTTTTCCTTTTGTATAAGGGTTCTCCCCTTCTTTCTTTGAATCTAGATCATCCTTAATAGGTTTGACCATAGATTTTACATGTTTTCTATAGACTAGTCTCTTAGATGTTTTTTCTTGATATTCCCTTCCCATATTGGAAAACTTATTCTTAGTGAGAGAGGTATACTCTGTAAGACCCCCCCAAATTCTTAGCTTAATTCAGTCATCTATGCTTGTTAAAGGGTCCTAGACTTAGAATATTCTAGCAAAGTATCCAGACTTAGTGTCATTTTAGCCTTCGAAAGTTAGAAATCTTATTTCATGGCCTTTACATCCATTATAGGTGGATATTTAGGTTGATTTATGATCAGGAATGTCCGTAGGTGTTTCCGTACAAGTTTTGGATTTTTTATACTTCATTTGAAGCTCCTTTGGAATCTTAAAAGAGTGGATCAACATGATCTTAGTGTGCCGCATCGACTGTCGCATTGATAAATGTTTTCCCCAGCTCCCAGCATTAATTTCTAGTTAGTAAACGTGGACTCAACGCGATGTGTTGGTTATCTTGTTATGCCAACGACACGGTGTGGCAGTCTACCCGTCAATGGTACAATTTTTTAGTCATTAAAAGAACGCATCCTTGGGGGTATTTGGGTCTTTTTTCCTCAACCTTCAACCCCCAAAACATGAAATTTATCACCTTAGAGAGAAATTAAACTCATCTTTTCTCAAAATTGCTCAAGAACAAAACCCTAGAAGATTCAATTTCAAATCAAGAACTCAAGATTTCCACTATCAATTTTCAGAAATTCCTTAACTAAGGTATGTGAAGTGTTCATCCAAGGGTCCCTTCCACCATTGGAGTCCACGAAACTATTTTTAGACTTCAAGTCTATGAATTCCATGTTGGGTTAGATAATACCCATGATTAAAAATGATTAATTGGGTTTCAAATCCATGTTTCATGATCAATTACATGTGGGGTTAATTGATTTATATGTGTTACCATGTGAAATCATGCTAAAGCCTTCAAATGGTGAATGTAATATTGAAATTGTGTGCTCACATGTTGATTAGTATTAGGTGCATAATTTATTCCTTTCAAGTGTTTGATGAATTAAGCATGTGAGTTGAATAGTGAAGTTATATCATGTTAGCATGTGTTTAAGTTCATGACATGCAAGTGTTTGTTAAAATTCCCCAATGAATGAAAAATGATCAAATTCTTAGTTTACATGTTTCAAGTTTATGCCATGTCTCGTATTTTGTGCTATCGAGTCTTGGGGGTATTTGTACCTAATAATTTAGTTGATTATGTAGATCCATGGTTAGTCATAGTACAGTAACAGTTACGTCACTATCAGTAGTACTCTCATTCAGTTACAGAACTTAGGAAAAACTCAGTAGACTTAGTATTCTTCCAGTCTAGTTCAGTACTCAGTCCAAACCTCAGTAAACTCAGTCAGTTGATAGAATTCAGTAGTTTTTGACAGTCTACGAAATTCAGTATACCCAGTTCGGTTCAGCTAAACACCAATATCAGTAACAACTCAGTCCAGCCTAGTACAGACTAAAAATTAGTTCAGTGTCTATTGAGTTGGAAGTAGGATTCAGAACCGAGTTAACCCAGCAATGGGGGAATTCTTGCCAGCAGAGGCTTTGAACCTTAGTAGCAATCCCTGCATTACAAAACTATGTAGCCTACGTAGGTTGAGATATCTTCCTACCAGATATATTGAGAGTTGATATATCTTATTTGAGTTTTCCTGTCTGTGAGGGTTGACAAAAGATCTTCCTATTAGAAAGGGTTAACTCACAGCTTGTCCTTACTCGTGGTACAGTATTGACACCCTTTCAACTGGGGTTACAGGTTGGACCCCAATCATTTTAGAGAGGGTCACATCGGTTAGATGATTACCTCCCACAGTCTCAGTTCCAGTCTCAGACTCAGAAAAGAACTTAGTTCAATTCTACAGATTCAGGACTATCATACATAGTCACTCAGCTCAGTACAGAACTCAGTATGGTTTCACAGTATTCAGAACTATCAGTGTAATACCCCGCATGTTTCTAAGTTTGGAAGTGAATAAGTTTTCCTACATATGAAACCTCGTATCTTGTGAGTAACATTTTAGTTCATGACTTACAATGAATATCCTAGTGATAGGATACCTCATGATGCGTTAAGCATGTTCATATGAGTCACTTAAGGTAATACAAGCTAAGAGTTTTTGAATCCATCAAGTTTTAGTGTTTGATTTTGTAAGGGTCATATTTGAACAAGTATAACTCAATGTTAACGTGGTATTTCTGCATATTTATACCCACCAAATTATATAGAATCAAATTAGCTTTCCAACGATACCATTTTTTCCTTAATCCAATACCCGAGCAAAAAGTTATGCCCATTTTCGTGAGAGAAAGTAAGGATAGGCAATTGGTTAGGCGCCGCCCAACCAAACTTAGGCGATTGGTTAGGCGCCGCCTAAGTCAGTTCCAAGGGCCAAAAACACTCCGTCTTGAATTATTTTGAGGGTAATTAAGTCTTTTAACACTCCTTACACGTCCCTAAACTTAACCCTAAAAAATATATAGCTTCTAAACATATTACAACCCTATTAACATCTCAAAGCTCATCATCCAAGAGCACTAAAAGAGAAAAACAACTAGGGTTGCATAATTAAGCTTGACGATCCAATTTCAAGGAAATTCCTCCGTCAATCATCAAGAATCTTCCTTCTAAGGTATGCGCGAGTTGAATCATGGACTCCTTTCGTCCATGAAGATCAAGAACCATCTTCTAAATTATGTATTATGATGTTTATATTGTTGATGGTTGATGTTCATGTGGTTGGAGTTTTATGATGCCTAAGATAGGATCTTTGTATGTTTTATGTGAGGATATGATGGTATTTAATGTATAAATATGTGAAATTGGTGGTTGAATATTTGTAATCTTGATGAATCCACCTATGCCTAAGATATGCATGTAAGGTGTTTGTGAAAATACCTAAGGGAATAAAAATCATGCTTTTATGACATAATAAGTCCTAAATGACTATTCCATGTTCTAAGTTTATGCTCAACGTGATCCCCATGCTATTGTCTTGAATTGAAGATGTTGTATGAGAAACTCATGATATTGTTGTGATATGGAATGACCATGTTATTGAAGCCATGCAAGTATATACATGTTGTGTGCATTCCCGATCATGTGATAGTTTGTTGAGAATCATTCTTATTATGAAATCCTTACTTATGATATTGTGAATTATGCACTCTACTCTTATGATCAAGTCATTCATGTGTGTCAGTTTCCTTTCATCGAGTCCTGGGGGTACTTGTACCCAAAAACTATAGTTATGTGCCTAGAGCTAGTGTCAGGTTTCAAGACATCCTCAGTCAAGCTATGTTCTATAGATTTCAGTTAGTCATGTGACTCAGGAAAGACTCAGAAATCTCATGAAAACTCAGTACTCAGTAAGATCAGCAATCTCATGACTTAGCTAGATATCAGATGTGAGTAGTGTTCCATTAGTCCAAGGAACTCAATAAACTTAGAATCAGTTCAGTTTAGTTAGTCAGTTCAGCTCAGTTAATCAGTTTATAAATCAGTTTAGTTCAGTTAGTTAATTCAGTGCAGCTAATCTTTTCAGAGTCTTTCAGTTGGGAGTAGGGACTAGCACCGAGCGAGTGCAGGGATGGTGGTTTTCCCATTATAAAGGTAGAGTTGTTAGAAGCAATGCCTATACTTTAGAACTATGTAGCCAGCGCAGGACAGGAGTCACCCATCAGATTAAGGCTATACTTGACTATTATATTGACTTAGGCTTGATTTCCTATTCAGGGTCACCCGTCAAAGAGGCTTGACCATAGTAGAGGTCTCTAGACGTGACACGGTATTGACACCCTTCTAATTAGGGCAAAGATTAGACCCCACCAGTATAGTATTGGGGCATATCGGTTAGGTTACTACCTCCCACAGTCACAATTACAACTACAATTTCAGTATCATTCTTCAAAGTAGAAATCAGAAATCAGGATTATCAGATACAATCATCGATCTCAGTAAGGAACTCAGATAGTTCCATTGATTCCTGGACCATCCCATCAGATAGGCTTGGTCCCATATTCAGATTCTTATTATTAGATCTAGAGGTCACCCGACAGACAGGCTTGATCTCAATCTCAAATTCAGTCGTGTATTCTCATTATCAGTTTCAGAGATCACTCGTTAGCTAGGACTGATCTCAGACTTAGATGTTCAGATACAGTTTGGAACTCAAATAGTTCCATTAATTCCTAGATTATCCTGTCAGATAGGCTTGGTCCCATATTCAGATGCTTATTATTAGATCTAGAGGTCACCTGGAAGACAGGCTTGATCTCAATATCAGATTCAGTCGAGTATTCTCATTATCAGTTTCAGAGATCACTCATTAGCTAGGACTGATCTCAGACTTAGATGTTCAGATACAGTTTGGAACTCAAATAATTCCATTAATTCCTGGATCATCCCGTCAGATAGGCTTGGTCCTATATTTAGATACTTATTATTTGATCTAGAGGTCACCCGGCAGATAGGCTTGATCTCAATCTCAAATTCAGTTGAATATTCTCATTATCAATTTCAGAGATCACTCATTAGCTAAGACTGATTTCAGACTTAGATGTTCAGATACAGTTTGGAACTCAGATAGTTTTCCATAGAATTAGGATTGGTAGATACAGTCATTCATGCTATCAGTTATCAGAACTCATATTATCAGATATATCAGTTATCAGAATTTAGTTATCATTCATGATATGTTTTCAGTAAATACATGTCATCAGTATTCATACTCAGTAGTCATATTATCACGAGCTCAGTTTCAGGACTGTTATATACGATCAATCAAATCAGTTCTTCATAATCAGAACTATCAGAAACAATCATTCCTTTATCAGTAATATAGTATCAGTCTCCCAGTATTAAGTAATATAGTATCAGTTCCTCACTTATTACTGAATTACATATTAATATCAGTAAACTCAGTCATTTAGTATCTCAGCATCAGTAAACTCATGTTTTCAGACTTCAAACTTAAGTAGTCAGTATCTCCAAGAGTTCTGTAGTATTTACGTATGTATGTATGTATGTATGTATGTATTCTCACATTCATATTAGTCAGCATGTTCATGCATATAAACCCTACGCATTTAGCCTACCCCCACGTATACTCAATACTTTAGTTGTACTGACGCATTTGCGCTATGGTGCTTTGTTTTTATGTTACACCATAGGTTCTGAGGTGTAGATTCCGGATCAGCAGTAGCAGTTAAGTAAGCAGTGAGTCATCATCTTTCGAGGACATGATTGTTACATTTATTATTACAGTATTTCAGTTTATTTTTAGTTTAGGGAGTTAGTTGGAGACATGTTCCTTCAACTCCTTATTCAGACAGTTTAGAGGCTTTCAGACGATTATAGAATTTTTAGATTTAGACTTTATTATTTTTTAGTTTTGGTTTGGTACTGTGATACCACCTTATTTCATATATCTTATTATTCAAGATTGAACCTTACGCCCTCTTTGTTCATGTTTCCACATTTTATATGTATATTATGAAGTTACAGGTACAGATATCAGTCATGGGTTAGCTTGTGGTCCTTCGAGGTCATGAGCACCGTGTAGCATTCCGGTTCAGAAAATTGGGGCGTTACAAACTTGGTATCAGAGACTAAGGTTCAATAGAGTCCTAGGAAGTCTGAAAGCCACATCTAGTAGAGTCTTGTACATGGGTGTATTGTGCGCCATATTTATGTACAGGAGGCTATAAGATGTTTTAGGAACAGTCTCTCTTCTTTCAGTATTCATGTCGTGCCAGTGAGCAATCAAATTTGTATAGCTTATTTTCTCATCCTTGCATCTATTCATGCTATCCAAAATCTCAGAGAAAGTAACTATTTCAAGGTAGAACCTCCTAGTAGTTGAAAGTTCAGTTCATGCATCATGCATTAGTCTCAGCTCTCCAATGTTTAGTTATAAACTAGTTCGTAGATGCCTTGTGCATCACCCCAGTATCTTAGCAAGGTAAACATTCCCAGAGGGACATAGTGTCCCAAGGGGGAGATACCCCACCTTTTCTTGATGCTTTCATGTTCTTGTTATAAATTAGTTATCAAGTGCCATGGCATAATCAGTCGAGCTTTCAAGAGTCAGCTGAGTCAGATATTCAGGCATTAGATATATGTGTTCAGTAGAGAAAGTACTATTTATCAGTATCATTAGTCATACATTTACATATCATGTAAGTCATGTAATCATGCATCAGATATGCATGGATTTAGCCTTTCCGTTGTGCATCAAATATGCATTCTCATTTTGAAAAAACTCACTTTATTAGAATCCTCAGTCTTATATTCATGAATCAACTTCCCATGCATCAGATATGCATGTTCAGTATGTTTTGCTCAGCTTTCAGTCATATCAGTCATAAACCCATGTTTCAGTAGTGTATGTCTTGTACGTACTTCATCTTATCATCTCTCCCACCTCAGTTAATTTCCATTCAAGGATGAATGTTCCCAGGGGGGAGATATTGTAATACCCCGCATGTTTCTAAGCTAGGAAGTGAATAAGTTTTCCTACGTATGAAACCTCCTATCCTGTGAGTAGCATTTTAGTTCATGACTTACAATGAATATCCTAGTGATAGGATAGCTCATTATGTGTTAAGCATGTTCATATGAGTCACTTAAGGTAATACAAGCTAACAGTTTTTGAATCCATCAAGTTTTAGTGTTTGATTTCGTAAGGGTCATATTTGAACGAGTATACCTCGATTTTAATGTGGTATTTCTGTATATTTAGACCCACCTAATTCTAGATAATCTAATTATCTTACCAATGATACCAATTTTGCCTTAATCCAATACCCGAGGGAAAAGTTATGCCCATTTTCGTGAGAGACAGTAAGGATAGGCGATTGGTTAGGCGCCGCCTAAGTCAGTTCCAAGTGCCAAAAACACTCCGTATTGAGTTATTTTGAGGGTAATTAAGTCTTTTAACACTCCTTACACATCCCTAAACTTAACCCTATGAAATATATAGCTTCTAAACATATACAACCCTATTAACATCTCAAAGCTCATCATCCAAGAGCACTAAAAGAGAAAAACAACTAGGGTTGCATAATTATGCTTGAAGATCCAATTTCAAGGAACTTCCTCTGCCAATCAACAAGAATCTTCCTTCTAAGGTATGTGTGAGATGATTCATGGACTCCTTTCGTCCACGAAGCTCAAGAACCATCTTCTAAATTATGTATTATGATGTTTATGTTGTTGATGGTTGATGTTCATGTGGTTGGAGTTTGATAATGCCTAAGATGGGATCTTTGTATGTTTTATGTAAGGATATGGTGGTATTTAATGTATAAATATGTGAAATTGGTGGTTGAATATTTGTAATGTTGATGAATCCACCTATGCCTAAGATATGTATGTCAGGTGTTTGTGAAAATACCTAAGGGAATAGAAATCATGCTTTTATGACATAATAAGTCCTAAATGACTATTCCATGTTGTAAGTTTATGTTCAACATGATCCCCATGATATTTTCTTGAATTAAAGATGTTGTATGAGATGCTCATGATATTGTTGTGATATGGAATGACCATGTTATTGAAGCCATGCAAGTATATACTTGTTGTGTGCATTCCTGATCATGTGATAGTTTGTTGAGAATCATTCTTAATATGAAATCCTTACTTATGATATTGTGAATTATGGACTCTACTCTTATGATCAAGTCAGTCATCTATGTCAGTTTCCTTCCATCGAATCCTGGGGGTACTTGTACCCGAAAATTAAAGTTGTGTGCCTAGATCTAGTGTCATGTTTCAATACATCCTCAGTCAAGCTATGTTCCATAGATTGCAGTTAGTCATGTGACTCAGGAAAGACTCAGAAATCTCATGAAAACTCAGTACTCAGTAAGATCAGCAATCTCATGACTTAGCTAGATATCAGATGTTAGTAGTGTTCCGTCAGTACAAGGAATCAGTAAACTAAAAATCAGTTCAGTTCAGTTAGTCAGTTCAGCTCAGTTAATCAATTTATAAATCAGTTCAGTTCAGTTAGTCAATTCAGCGCAGTTAATCTTTTCAGAGTCTTTCAGTTGGGAGTAGGGACTAGCACCGATCGAGTGCAGGGATGGAGGTTTTCCCGTTATAAAGTCAGAGCCGTTAGCAGTAATCCCTGTACTCTAGAACTACGTAGCCAACACAGCACAGGAGTCACCCAAAAGATTAAGTCTATACTTGACTATTATATTGCCTTAGGTTGGATTTCCTGTTCAGGGTCACCCGTTAGAGAGGCTTGACCATAGTAGAGGTCTCTACTCGTGGCACGGTATTGACACCCTTTCAATCAGGGAAAATATTGGACCCCACCAGTACAGTATCGGGGCATGTCGGTTAGGTTACTACCTCCCACAGTCACAGTTACAGCTACAGTTTCAGTATCATTCTTCAAAGTAGAAATCAGGAATCAGGACTGTCAGATACAGTCATCGATCTCAGTAAGGAACTCAGATAGTTCCATTGATTCCTAGACCATCCCATCAGATAGGCATGGTCCCATATTCAGATGCTTAATATTAGATCGAGAGGTCACCCAAAAGACAGGCTTGATCTCAATCTCAGATTCAGTCGAGTATTCTCATTATCAGTTTCAGAGATCACTCGTTAGCTAGGACTAATCTCAGACTTAGATTTTCAGATACAATTTTGAACTCAAATAGTTCCATTGATTCCTAGATCATCCCATCAGATAGGCTTGGTCCCATATTTAGATGCTTATTATTAGATCTAGAGGTCAACCGGCAGACAGGCTTGATCTCAATCTCAGATTCAGTCGAGTATTCTCATTATCAGTTTTAGAGATCACTCGTTAGCTAAGACTGCTCTCAGACTTAGATGTTCAAATACAGTTTGGAACTCAGATAGTTTTCCCCATAATTAGGAGTGTTAGATACAGTCATTCATGATATCAGTTATCAAAACTCATGTTATCAGATATATCAGTTATCAGAATTCAGTTATCATTCATGATATGTTATCAGTAAATATATGTTATCAGTATTCATACTCAGTAGTCATGTTATCACGAGCTCAGTTTCAGGACTGTTAAATACGGTCAATCAAATCAGTTCTTCTAATCAGAACTATCAAAAATAATCATTCCTTTATCAGTAATATAGTATCAGTCTCCCATTATTCAGTAATACAATATCAGTTCCTCACTTATTACTGAATTATATATCAATATCAGTAAACTCAGTCATTTAGTATCTCAGCATCAGTAAACTCATGTTGTCAGAGTTCTAACTCAAGTAGTCAGTATCTCCACGAGTTCAGTAGCAGTTACGTATGTATGTATGTATGTATTCTCACGTTCATATTAGTTAGCATGTTTATTCATATAAACCCCTTGCATTTAGACTATCCCCCAAGTATACTCAGTACTTTAGTTGTACTGACGCATTTGCGCTATAGTGCTTTATTTTTATGTGACACCATAGGTTCTGAGGTATAGATTCCAGATCATCAATAGCAGTTCAGTAAGAAGTGAGTCCTCATCTTTCGAGGAAATGATCGTTACATTTATTATTACAATATTTCAGTTTATTTTTAGTTTAGGGAGTTAGTTGGAGACATGTTCCTTCAATTCCTTATTCAGACAGTTTAGAGGCTTTCAGACGATTATAGAGTTTTTAGATTTAGACTTTAGTATTTTTTAGTTTTGTTTTGGTACTGTGATACCACCTTATTTCAGATATCTTATTATATAAGATTGAACCTTACGCCCTCTTTGTTCATGTTTCTGCATTTTATACATATATTATACAGTTACAGTTACAGATATCAGTCATGGGTTAGCTTGTGGTCCTTCGGATGAGCACCGTGTTGCATTCTGGTTCATAAAATCGGGGCGTTACAATCAGATATAGTCATTTAGATAATTAGTAATACAGTATTTGTAAACCTAGATATTGGTTAGCAGTATTCAGATTAAGTACTCAGCATTAGCAGGATTTCAGTTATAGTCTATGTATTCATGCATGTACTCTTACTCAGTCATACTCATGTTATTCAGTTATTGATGTGCATGCATATGAACCCATGTATTTTATCCTACCTCACTGAGCATACCAGTACATTCAAAGTACTGACGCATGCCTTTTTCTTTGTACTATGATGTCTTATATCATAGATTCAGACACATAGGCTCTAGACCACCTTTAGCAGTTCAGATCTCAACTTTTAGAGTAGTAATAAGTCCTCATAGTTTGAGGACATGCTTATTATACTTTAGTTTTATTTCAATAGATGGTGTTAGTTGGGGGATAGTCCCATCAACTCCATAGTTCAGACAGTTAGAGGCTTTTCAGAATAAAGTATTTTCATACAGTTGTTTTGTTTTTTTGTACTTATATTCAGATTTATTTACAGATGTGAACCTTATGGCATATGTTTCCGCCTATTTCTGCAATCATTATAGTATTTATCACACAGTTATTACAACAGGTACCAGTCATGGTTTAAATTGTGGTCCTTCGTGATTGTGATCACTGTGTAGTGTCTGGGGTACAAACTCGAGGCGTTACAAACTTGGTATCAGAGCCTAAGATTCAATAGAGTCCTAGGAAGTTTGAAAGTCATATCTAGTAGAGTCTTGTGCAAGGGTGTGTTGCACGCCACATTTATGGATAAGAGGCTACGAGATGTTTTAGGAAAAGTTTCTCTTCTTTAAGTATTCATGTCGTGTGAGTGAGCATGAGCTCTAGTTACACTCTCTTTCTAATCCTAGATTCTCTTCCATTTACAGAATATGCCTCTAAAGAGGACTCAGGAAAGAGGAACGGGAGACCAGTCAGCCCCTCAGCCCATCCATCCAGATGCTTTGGGTGAGCATGTCTCCCATGCAGAGTTTAGAGCAGACTTTACCACCCTATATCATTCTATAGCAGCCCAAAATGAACGCCCAGTTGCCATTCCGACTAACCTAGTGGCTAATACTGCTGCTGCCAGGATTTGGGACTTTACCCGAATTAACCCTCCATCATTTACCAGGTCTAAGTCATATGAGGACCCTCAGGAATTTTTTTTATCAGGTGCAAAAAGTTATTGATATCATGGGGGTGAGTTTTATTGAGAGCGCTGAGTTGGTCGTCTATCTGTTATAGGATGTGGCTCACTCATGGTTCAAACAGTGGAAAGTACAGAGGTCCATAGATGCAGGGTCCATGGAATGGGAGGAGTTTGTAGTTGCTTTTCTGGATAGGTTCTTCTCGCTAGAGTTGAGGGAAGCAAAAGTTTAGAAGTTTATAAACCTGAAGCAGGGAAATATGACAGTGCAGGAGTATTCCCTCAAGTTTACTCAGTTGGACAGATATGCCTCACATATTGTGGCAGATAACAGATCTAAGATGAGTAAGTTTTTATCATGAGTGTCTAGTAATATGGTCGAAGAGTGCAGAACCATAATACTGATAAAGGAGATGGATATATCCAGGTTTATGGTCCATGGTCACAAGATAGAGAGGGCCAAGAATAAAGAGAAAGAGAAGAAGAGTAAGAAAGTGAGGATAGGTAGTTTCAGTTTCGCTCAGCCTAAGTTAAAGGGTGGGAATCATTCTCAATTTTTCCCAAAATCCTCAGTTCCATCTCCGTCCTCAGCCAGTGCTTCAGTGATGAAATTCAAAAGTGAAAACAGATATAAGGTATCAGGCGCTAAGCCCCAGGGCAGTGTTAGCAGTGCCCGAACCAATCACCTTTGCCAAAAGTACTGTGAAACCACCAGGGTATCTGCAGATCTGGCAGCGATGTGTGTTTCAGATGTGGCAAGCCAGGCTATAGAGTCAAGCAATGTCCTCAGGTAGATTCACAGAGTCATCATACCCGCCCCCCAGCTCAGTATAATCACCCAAATCAGCAGTGTGCCTCATCCAGTGCCATTAGTGGGCAGCGCCCAAACAGACTCTATGCTCTTCAGTCTCGACAAGATCAGGAAAGTTCACCTAATGTTGTTACTGGTACGTTACAAGTTTATCATTTGTATGTTTATGCTTTGTTAGATCCAGGAGCTCCTTTGTACTTTGTTACTTCTTATATAGTAGTTGATTTCATAGTCAGTCTCAAAATTCTAGTAGAGCATTTCTCAGTCTCTACCCCAGTGGGTAAATCTATCGTAGCCCAATGGGTATACAGGAACTGTTCGATTATGATATCTCAAAATGTCATGTCAACAGACTTAGTTAAATTAGAGATGACTATTTTTTATGTCATTCTCTACATGGATTGGCTTCATTACTTATATTCTTCAATCAATTGCAAAAATAGAATTTTTTAGTTTCAGTATCCAAACAAACCCATCCTAGAGAGGAGGGGTAGTACTTCAGCACCTAGGGGTCAGTTTTTTTCTTACCTTTGGGCTAGAAAAATGATATCAAATGCGTGTGTCTACCATCTCGTTCGAGTCCAGGACTCTAGTTCAGAAACCCCTACTCTTGAGTCCGTGTCAGTAGCATGTGAATTTCTAGATGTGTTTCCCGACGATCTTCCCAGAGTTTCTCCCGAAAGGGAAATTGATTTCAGAATTGATCTCCTTCTAGATACTCAACCTATATCTATTCATCCATACAGAATGGCACCTGCAAAACTTATAAAATTAAACGAACAGTTAATGTATCTCTTAGATAAGGGATTCATCAGACCTAGTCTATCCCCATGGGGCGCATTAATTTTATTCGTGCGTAAGAAAGAGGTTCCTTCAGACTGTGTATAGATTGCCGTCAGTTAAACAAAGTTATGGTTAAGAACAAGTATCCACTTCCCAGAATTGATCACTTGTTTGAGAAACTTAAGGGTGCCAACTATTTCTCTAAGATAGACCTCAGCTCAGGGTCAGGGAATGTGATATCTCGAAAATAGATTTTAGAACTCGGTATGGTCACTTCAAATTTTTAGTTATGCCATTTGGTCTTACCAATGCCCCAGAAGCCTTCATGGATTTGATGAACCGTGTGTTCAAGCAGTACTTAGATATATTTGTCATAGTCTTGTTAGATGACATTCTAGTTTAATCCAGTAGTGAACACGATCATGCAAACTATCTCAAAATGGTATTGCAGACTCTTAGAAACCATCACCTATTCGCCAAATTCAGTAAGTGCAAATTTTGGAAAAGACCAGTGGCATTCCTTAGCCAAATTATTTTTGGTGATGGCATCATATTTGATCCTCAAAAAACTGAGGCAGTGAGAAACTGGCCCTGACCCATCTATCCATCAGATATTAGGAGTTTCTTGGGTTTGGATGGATATTACCGATGATTTTTTGAGGGAGTTTTGTCTATTGCATCCCTATGTCGAGATTGACTCAGAAAAAAGTCAAGTTCTATTCGTCAGATTCTTGTGAGAAATGTTTTCAAGAATTGAAGACTTGACTTACCACAGCTCCAGTTTTGACCCTACCTAATGGATCCAACGGCTTTATTGTATATTGTTATGCTTTCGTAGTTGGATTGGGTTGTGTTTTAATGTAAAGAGGTAAGGTCAAATCCTATGCCTCTAGATATCTTAATCCCCATGAGAAGAACTATTTGACTCATGATCTTGAGTTATCAGCAGTAGTGTTTGCTTTTAAGATTTGGTGGCACTATTTATATGGTGTGCACGTTGATGTGTTCACTGATCATAAGAACCTGCAGTATGTGTTTACTCAGAAACAACTAAACCTCTATTAGAGAAGGAGGTTGGAGTTGTTGAAAACTTCGATAGAAGTGTTTTGTATCATCCGGGAAAGGCCAACATAGTGGCGACGCCCTCAGTAGAATGACTATAAGTAGTGTTGCTCATGTGGAGGACAGTAAGAATAAGTTAGCTCAGGAAGTCCATCAGTTAGCCTGGCTAGGTGTCCGCTTAGTCGATTCAGAAGAAGGTAGTGTATGGGTGCAGAGTAGTTCAGAATCATCCCTAGTTTCCAAAGTAAAGGAAAAAAAGGATGGGGATACCAGTCTAGTCAAGTTGAAAGGATCAGTCAGAGATCAGAAATTTGAAGTTTTCTCCCAATGGGAAGATGGTGTGATACATTTACATGGTCGGCTATGTGTTCTAGGAATAGATGATTTGAGGTAGCAAATTCTTGCATAAGTGCATGGTGTGTGCTAATCAATTCATTTAAGGGCCACTAATATGTACCGTGATTTGTGGGAGATCTATTGGTGGAGTGGGATGAAGAGATATATTGCAGAGTTTATGGCTAAGTGTAAGACGTGTCAGCAGGTTAAGATTGGGCATCAAAAGACTAGTGGGTCCATACAATAGTTTATCATTGCCACCTAGAAATGGGAATAAGTGAACATGGATTTTGTGATGGGATTGCCTCGTACTCGCTGTCAGTATGATTCAGTTTGGGTCATTGTGATAGGATGACCAAATCCGCTCATTTCTTTCCAGTCCATACCTCATATTCAGCCGAGGATTACGCCAAACTCTACATTAGGGAGTTGTTCATATTGCATGGTTTTTTATTGTCTATCATCTCAGACAGAGGTACCTAATTTACCTTTCATTTCTGGAAGTCATTCCAAAAGGATCTTGGTACTGAGTTCATCTCAGTACAGCCTTCCATCCTCAGACAGATGGTCAAGTAGAAAGGATCATTCAGACCTTAGAAGATATGCTGCGAGTGTGCATGATAGATTTCAAAGGTAGTTGGGATGACCATTTGCCTTTGATTAAGTTCGCATATAACAACAACTATCATTCTAGTATTCAGATGGCTCCGTTTAAGGCGCTTTATGGGAAGAGGTGTATATCTCACATTGGTTGGTTTGAAGTGGGTGATTCCACAGTGGTAGGACCTGACTTTGTATATGAAGCCTTAGAAAAAGTCCAGTTGAATAGGGAAAGACTTAAGACAACTCAGAGTCGGCAGAAATTATACGCAGATGTGCACAGAAAGGATCTCTAGTTCGATATTGGTGACTATGTGAACTTGAAAATCTCTCCTATAAAAGGAGTGAAGAGATTTGGCAAGAAGGGTAAACTCAGTCCCTGATATGTCATCCTTACCGAATTCGCAGTCATTTTAGAAAGGTACCTTACGAGCTTGAGTTGCCTTCAGATTTATCTTTAGTGCATCCAGTGTTCCCTGTCTCCTTTCTAAAGAAATGCATAGGTAACCCAGCAGTCGTAGTCCCTGTAGAGGGCATAGATATTCAGAACAACCTATCTTATAAAGATATTCCATTCGAAGTCCTTGACTACCAGATTCGTAGACTGAAGAGCAAAAAAGTCCCTCTAGTCAAAGTTCTTTGGCAGAATCAGTCCATTGAGGGAGCTACTTGGGAAGTAGAAGAAGGGATGCAAACCAAGTATCCTAACCTTTTCTCCTTAGACTCAGACCCAGTCCAAGGTAATAGCTTTTCTTAAGTTTATTCAGTTTTATGTTCAGATTTTAGTTACTTACTTGGTATCAGTTCCCATTGTATGTTTAGTCATGTAGTCATGCATCAGATATGCATGTTAAGTATGAGAAACTCAACTTATCAGTAATTCCAATCATGAATTCATTAATCATGTTCAACAATGTTCTCATGAATCAAAAATGTATGTTCATCATGATAATTCAGTGTATCAGTGATCTCAGTCATGAAACCATGTTTCATTTGTGCATGCCCAGTGTATAAGTTTAGTCTCTCAGTACTCTCATTCTCCGCAGTCTTATTCGAGGATGAATGTTCCTTAGGTAGAGATAATGTAAGACCCCACAAAATCCTTAGCTTAATTCAGTCCTCTAAGTTTGTTAAGGGGTCTAAAACTTAGAATATTCTAGCTAAGTATTCAGACTTAGTGTCATTCTAGCCTTCAAAAGTTGGCAATATTATTTCATGGCCATTACGTCCATTATAGGTGGATATTTAGGTTGATTCATGATGAGTAATGCCCGTAAGAGTTTCCGAACAAGTTTTGGATTTTTTGAACATCATTTGAAGCTCCTTTAGAATCCTAAAATAGTGGATCATTGCGATATTGGCGTGCCGCATCGACTATCGCATTGAAAAATGTTTTACCCAGCTTCCAGTGTTAATTTCAGTGAGTCGACGCTGACTCGACGCGACGCGTTGCCTATCACATCTATGACAATGACGCAGCATGTCGGTCTGTGCGTCGATGGTATATTTTTTCAGTCATTAAAATACAACATCCTTGGGGGTGTTTGGGTATTTTTTCCTCAACCTTCTATCCCCAAAATATGAAATTTATCACCTTAGAGAGAAATTAAACTCATCTTTTCTCAAAATTTCTCAAGACCAAAACCCTAGAAGATTCAATTTCAAATCAAGAACTCAAGATTTCCACCATCAATTTTTAGAAATTCCTTAACTACGGTATGTGAAGTGTTCATCCAAGGGTCCCTTCCACCCTTGGAGTCCAGGAAACTATTTTTTGACTTCAAGTATATGAATTCCATATTGAGTTTGATAATATCCATATTTAAAAATGATTAATTGGGTTTCAAATCCATGTTTCATTATCAATTTTATGTGGGGTTAATTGATTTATATGTGTTACCATGTGAAATCATGCTAAAGCCTTCAAATGCTGAATTTAATATTGACATTGTGTGCTCACATGTTGATTAGTACTATGTGCAAAATTTATGCCTTTCAAGTGTTTGATGAATTAAGCATGTGAGTTGAACAGTGAAGTTATATCATGTTAGCATGTGTTTAAGTACATGGCATGCAAGTGTTTGTTAAAATTCCCCAATGAATGAAGAATGATCAAATTCTTAATTTACAAGTTTCAAGTTTATGCCGTCTCTTATTTTGTGCTATCGAGTCCTGGGGGTATTTGTACCCAATAATTTAGCTGATTATTTAGAGACATGTTCAGTCATAGTAAAGTAACAGTTACGTCACTATAAGTAGTGCTCTCAGTCAGTTACAGAACTCAGGAAAAACTCAGTAGACTTATTATTCTTGCAGTCTAGTTTAGTACTTAGTCTGTACCTTAGTAAACTCAGTTAGTTAACAGAATTCAGTAGTTTTCGATAGTCCACAGAACTCAGTGTACCCAGGTCAATTTAGTTAAATAGCATTATCAGTAACAACTCAATCCAATCTAGTACAGACTAGAAATTAGTTTAGTGTCTATTCAGTTAGGAGTAGGATTTATCACTGAGTTAACCCATGGATGGGGGCATTTTTGCCAGCAGAGGGTTTGACCCTTAGTATCAATCCCTACGTTATAGAACTACATAGCTAGTGTAGGTTGATATATCTTTTTTCCAGATAAATTGAGGGTTGATATATCTCATTCGAGTTATCCTACCAGCGAGGGTTGATGGAAGATCTTTCTATCATAGAGGGTTAACCATAGCTTGTCCTTACCCATGTCACAGTGTAGACACCCTTCTAACTGGGGTTAGAGGTTAGACCCCAATCAGTTTAAAAATGGCATGTTGGTTAGATGATTACCTCCTACAGTCTCAGTTCTAGTCTCAGTCTTAAAATAGAACTCAGTTCAGTTCTACAGATTCAGGACTATCAAACATAGTCACTCAGCTCAGTACAAAACTTAGTATGGTTCCACAGTATTCAGAACTATCAAATACAGTCATTCAGATAATTAGTAATATAGTATTTGTAAATTCATATATCGGTTATAGGTATTTAGATTCAAAACTCAGTATTAGCACGATCTCAGTTACAGTCTATGTATTCATGCATGTACTCTTACTTGGTCATACTTATGTTATTAAGTTATTACTATGCATGCATATAAACCCATGCATTTTAGCCTACCTCACTGAGCATACCAGTACATTCAAAGTACTAATGCATGCCTTTTTTTGTGCTATGATGTCTTATATCATAGGTTCAACGCACGGGCTCCAGCGAACCCTTAGCAAGTTAGATTCTCAGCTTTTAGAGTAGTGGCGAGTCCTCATAGTTTGAGGACATGCTTATTATTTATAGTACTTTAGTTTTATTTCAATAGATGGAGTTAGTTGTGGGCTTGTCCCATCAACTACACAGTTCAAACAGTTAGAGTCTTTTCAGACTAAAGTATTTTCAGACAGCTGTTTAGTTTTTTTGTACTTATATTTAGATTTATTTACAGATATGAACCTTATGGCATATGTTTCCGCCTATTTCTGTAATCATTATAGTATTTATCACACAGTTATTACAGTAGGTACCAGTCATGGGTTAGTTTGTGGTCCTTCGAGATTATGAGCACCGTCTACCGTCTGGGGTACAGAATCGAGGCATTACAAACTTGGTATCAGAGCCTAAGATTCAATAGAGTCCTAGGAAGTCTGAAAGTCGTATCTAGTATAGTCTTGTGCATGGGCGTGTTGCATGCCACACTTATGGAGAAGATGCTACGAGATGATTTAGGAAAAGTTTCTCTTCTTTCAGTATTCATGTCGTGTGAGTGAGCATGAGCTCTAGTTACACTCTCTTTCTAATCCTACCTTCTCTTCCATTTATAGAATATCTCTCCAAAGAGGACTCAGGAAAGAGGAATGGGAGACCAGTCAGCCCCTCAGCCAGTCCATCCAAATGCTTTGGGAGAGCATGTCTCCCATGCAGAGGTTAGAGAAGCCTTCACCACCCTATATCATTCTATAGCAGCCCAAAATGAACGCCCAATTGCTATTCTGGCTAACCCAGTGGCTAATACTATTGCTGTCAGTATTCGGGACTTTAACCGAATGAACCCTCCATCATTTACCAGGTCTAAGTCAGATGAGGACCCTCAGGAATTTCTTGATTAGGTGCAGAAGGTTACCAATATCATGGGGGTGACTGTGGTTGAAAGCGTTGAGTTGGTCGCATATCAGTTACAGGATGTAGCTCACTAATGGTTCAAATAGTGAAAAGTAGAGAGGGTCATAGATATAGGGCCCATGGAATGGGAGGAGTTTGCAGTTGTTTTTCTAGATAGGTTCTTCTCCCTAGAGGTGAGGAAAGCAAAAGTTTTGGAGTTTATAAACCTGAAGCATGGCAATATGACAGTCCAAGAGTATTCCCTCAAGTTTTCTCAGTTGGCCAGATATGCCCCGTATGTTATGGTAGATAGAAGATCTAAGATGAGTAAGTTTATATCAGGGGAGTCTAGAAATATGGTTAAAGAGTATAGGACCACAATCCTAATAAAGGAGATGGACATATCCAGGTTTATGTTCCATGCTCAGCAGATAGAGGGGGCCAAGAATAAAGAGAAGGAGAGAGAGTAAGAGAGTCAGGATAGGTAGTTTTACTTTTGCTAAGCCTAAGTCAGAGGGTGGGAATCGTTCTCAGTTCTACCAAAATCCTCGTTTCCAGCTCCGTCTTCAGCCAGTGCTCCAGTGCCAAAATTTAGAAATAGAAACAGAGATAGGGCATCTGGCCCTAAGCCCTAGGATAGTGTTAGCAGTGCCTGAACCAATCCTCTTTGCTAGAAGTGAGACAGAAACCACCAGGGTATCTGCAGATCTGGCAGCGATGTATGTTTCGGATATGGCAACCTAGGCCACAAAGTCAGACAATATTCTTAGGTGGGTCCACATAGTAAGCATACTCGTCCCCCAGCTCAGTCAGATCACCCAAATCAGCAGGGTGCCTCATCCAGTGCCACCAGTGGGCAGTGCCAAAATAAACTCTATGCTCTTCAGTCTGGACAAGATTAGAAAAGTACTCTTGATATAGTCACTGGTACGTTACAAGTTTATCATTTGGATGTTTACACTTTGCTAGATCCAAGAGCTTCTTTGTCCTTTGTTACTCCTTATATAGCAGTTTATTTTAGAGTCAGTCCCGAAATTCTAGTACACCATTTCTTAGTATCTACCCTAGTGGGTAAATCTGTTCGGTTATGATATCTCAGAAAGTCACGTTGGCAGACTTAGTCGAATTAGAGATGACTGATTTTGATATCATTCTCTACATGGATTGGCTTCATTCCTGCTATTCCTCAGTCAACTGCTGAAATAGATTTTCTAATTTCAATTTCTGAAAGAATCCATCCTAGAGTGGAGAGGTAGTACTTGAGCACCTAGGGGTCAACTTTTTTCTTACCTTTGGGCTAAAAAAATTATATGAAAGGGGTGTGTCTACCATCTCATTTGAGTCCAGGACTCTAGTGCAAAAACCCCTACTCTTGAGTCAGGGTCAGTAGCATGTGAATTCCCAGATGTATTTCCCTATGATCTTACCAGAGTTCCTCCCGAAGGGGAAATTTATTTTAGAATTGATCTTCTTCCAAATACTCAACCCATATCTATTCTTCCCTATAGAATGGAACCCACAAAACTCAGAGAATTAAAGGAACAGTTAAAGGATCTCTTAGATAAGGGATTCATCTGACCCAGTCTGTCCTCGTGGGGCACCCCAGTTTTAGTCATGCATAAGAAAGACGGTTCCCTCAGATTTTGTATAGATTACCATCAGTTAAATAAAGTTACAGTAAAGAATAAGTATCCACTTCCCAGAATCGATGACTTGTTTGAGAAACTTTAGGGTGCAAGCTATTTCTCTAAGATAGACCTCAGATCAGGGTATCATCAGCTCAGAGTCAGGGAATGTGACATCCCAAAAATAGCTTTTAGAACTCGGTATGGTCACTTTGAATTTTTAGTCATGTCCTTTGGTCTTAGCAATGCCCCAGCAGCCTTTATGGATTTGATGAACCGTGTGTTCAAGCAGTACTTGGACATGTTCATCATTGTATTCGTAGATGACATTCTTGTTTACTCTCATAGTGAATACGATCATGCAGACCATCTCAGAATAGTATTGCAAACTCTTCGAAACCATCATCTATTCGCCAGATTCAGTAAGTGCAAATTTTGGCTAAGGTCAGTAGCATTACTTGGCCATATTATTTCCGGTGATGACATTAGATTTGATCCCCAAATGATTGAGGTGGTGAGAAACTGTCCCCGACCCATCTCTCCATCAGATATAAGAAGTTTCTTAGGTTTGGCTAGCTATTACCGATGGTTTGTTGAGGGATTTTTGTTTATTGCATCCCCTATTTCCAGAGTAACTCAGAATAAAGTCAAGTTCCAGTGGTCAAATTCTTGTGAGAAAAGTTTTCAGGAGTTGAAGACTAGACTTACCACAGCTCCATTTTTGACCCTACCTAATGGTTCTGATGGCTTTGTTGTATATTATGATGCTTCCAGAGTCGGATTAGGTTGTTCTTTAATGTAGAGAGGTAAGGTCATAGCCTATACCTCTAGATAGCTTAATCCTCATGAGAAGAACTATCCGACTCACGATCCTGAGTTAACAGCAGTAGTGTTTTCCTTAAAGATTTGGAGGCACTATTTGTATGGTGTGCACGTTGATGTGTTCACTGATCATAAGAGCCTGCAGTATATGTTCTCTCAAAAAGACCTAAACCTCTATCAGAGAAGGTGTTTGGAGTTGTTAAATGACTACGACATTAGTATTCTGTATCATTCGGGCAAGGCAAACATAATGGTCGACACTCTCAGTAGAATGTCTATGGGTAGTGTTGCTCATGTGAAGGACAGTAAGAAGAATTTAGCTCAGGAAGTCCATCAGTTAGCCCGGCTAGGTGTCTGCTTAGTCGATTCAGCAGAAGGTAGTGTATGGGTGCAGAGTAGTTTAGAATCATCCCTAGTTTCCAAAGTGAAGAAAAAGCAGGATGGGGATCCCAGTCTAGTCAAGTTGAAGAGATCAGAAAGTTGAGGTTTTCATCTAAGGTGGAGATGGTGTGCTGCATTGCTAGGGTCGACTATGTGTTCCAGATGTAGATGATCTGAGGTAGCAAATTCTTGTAGAAGCGCATGGTGCGTGCTACTCGATTCATCCAGGGGCCACTAAGATGTACCGTGATTTATGGGAGATCTATTGGTGGAGTGGGATGAAGAGAGATATTGTAGAGTTTGTGGCTAAGTGCTAAACATCTCAGTAGGTTAATATTGAGCATCCAAATCCTAGTGGGTCCATACAGGAGTTCATCATTCCCACCTGGAAATGGGAAGAAGTGAACATGGACTTTGTGACCGGATTGCCTCGCACTCGTTGTTAGCATAATTCTGTTTGGGTCATTATAGATAGGATGACCAAATCCGCTTATTTCCTACCAGTCCATAACTCATATTCAGACGAGCATTACGCCAAACTCTATATCAGGGAGTTAGTCAGATTGCACGGTGTTTCGTTGTCTGTAATCTCAGATAGAGTTACCCAATTTACCTCTCATTTCTGGAAGGCATTCCAAAAGGATCTTGGTACTCGAGTTTATCTTAGTACATCCTTCCGTCCTCAGACAGATAGTCATGCCGAAAGGACCATTCAGACCTTAGAAGATATGTTGTGAGAGTGAAAGATAGATTTCAAAGGTATTTGGGATAACCATTTTCCTTTGATTGAGTTTGCACATAACAACAGCTATGATTCCAGTATTTAGATGGCTCCGTTTGAGGCACTTTATGGGAAGAGGTGTATATATCCCATTATTTGGTTTGAAGTGGGTGAGGCCACAGTGGTAGGGCCTGACTTGGTATTTGATACCTTAGAGAAAGCCCATTTGATAAGGGAAAGAGTTAAGACAGCTCAGAGCCAGCATAAATTGTACGCAGAAAGGATCTCTATTTCGACATTGATAACTATGTGAACTTGAAAATATCTCCGATGAAAGAGGTGAGGAGAAACTCTGCCCCTGATATGTCAATCCTTACCGAATTCTCAGTCATTTCAGAAAGAAAGCTTACGAGCTTGAGTTGCCTTCAGATCAATCTTCAGTGCATCCAGTGTTCCACGTCTCCTTGCTAAAGAAATGGATAGGTGACCCAACAGTTGTAGTCCCTGTAGAGGGCATAGATATTGAGAACAACCTCTCTTATGAAGAGATTCCAGTCAAAATCCTTGACTACCAGATTCGTAGACTAAGGAACAAAAAAGGTCCTTCTAGTCAAAGTTTTTTGGAGAAATCAGTCCGTTAAGAGAGCTACTTGGGAAACAGAAGAAGACATGCGGACCAAGTATCCTCACCTCTTATCTGCAGACTCATACCCAGTCCAAGGTAATAACTTTCCTTAAGCTTATTCAATTTCATATTCAGATTTCAGTTACATACTTGGTATCAGTTATCATTGCATGTTCAGTCATATATTCATTCATCAGATATGCATGTCCAGTATGAGAAACTCAACTTATTAGTAATTTGAATCATGCATTCATGAATCATGTTCAGGTATGTGCTCATGCATCAGATATGTATGTTCAGCATGATAATTCAGTGTATTAGTGCTCCCAGTCATGAAACCGTGTTTCAGTTGTGCATGCCCAGTGTCTAAGTTCAGTCTCTTGGTATTCTCAGTCTCCTCTGTCTCATTTGAGGATGAATTTTCCCAAGGGGGAGATAATGTAAGACCCCACAAAATCCTAAGCTTAATTCAGTATTCTAAGTTTCTTAAGGGGCCCCAGACTTAGAATATTCTAGCTAAGTATTCAGGCATAGTGTCATTCTAGCCTTCAAAAGTTGGATATCTTATTTCAGGGCCATTACGTCCATTATAGGTAGATATTTAGGTTGATTCATGATCAGTAATGTCCGTAGGTGTTTCAGGACAAGTTTTAGATTTTTCGGACATCGTTTGAAGCTCTTTAGGAATCCTAAAATAGTGGATCAATGTGATCTTGGCGTGTCACATTGACTATCGCATTGAAAATTATTTTCCCCAGCTCCAAACATCAATTTCCAGTGAGTCAACACAGACTCAACACGATGCATTGGCTATTGCGTCGACGCCAACGACGCGGTACGTCGGTCTGTGTGTCGATAGTATAATTATTTCAGTCATTAAAAAACCGCATTCTTAGGGGTATTTGGTTGTTTTTCCCTCAACCTTTCACCCCCAAAACACGAAATTTATCACCTTAGAGAGCAATTAAATTCATCTTTTCTCAAAATTTCTCAAGAACAAAACCCTAGAATATTCAATTTCAAATCAAGAACTCAATATTTTTACCATCAATTTTTAAAAATTCCTTAACTACGGTATGTGAAGTGTTCATCCAAGGGTCCCTTCCACCCTTGGAGTCCATGACACTATTTTTAGACTTCAAGCATATGAATTCCATAATGGGTTTGATAATATTCATGTTTAAAAATGATTAATTGGGTTTCAAATCCATATTTCATGATCAATTTCATGTGGGGTTAATTGATTTATATGTGTTACCATGCGAAATCATGCTAAAGCCTTCAAATGGTGAATTTAATATTTACATTGTGTGCTCACATGTTGATTAGTACTATGTGCATAATTTATGTCTTTCAAGTGTTTGATGAATTAAGCATGTGAGTTGAATAGTGAAGTTATATCATGTTAGGATGTGTTTAAGTTCATGACATGCAAGTGTTTGTTAAAATGCCCCATTGAATGAAGAATGATCAAATTCTTAGTTTACATGTTTCATGTTTTTGCCATGTCTCTTATTTTATGTTATCAAGTCCTGGGGTTGTTTGTACCCGATAATTTAGCTGATTATTTAGAGACATGGTTAGTCATATTATAGTAACAGTTATATCACTATTAGTAGTACTCTCAGTCAGTTATAGAACTCAGGAAAAACTCAATAGACTCAGTATTCTTCAAGTCTAGTTCAGAACTCAGTCCAGACCTTAGTAAACTCAGTCAGTTAACAGAATTCAGTAGTTTCCAACAGTCCACAGAACTCAGTGTACCTAGTTTGATTTAGTTAAATAGCAATATCAGTAACAACTCAGTCTATCCTAGTACAGAATAGAAATCAGTTCATTGTCTATTCAGTTGGAAGTGGGATTCAGCACCGAGTTAACCCAGGGATAGGGGTATTCCTGCTAGCAGAGGGTTTGACCCTTAGTAGCAATCCCTGCATTAAAGAACTACGTAGCCAGTGTAGGTTGAGATATCTTCCTTACAAATAAATTGAGGGTTGATATATCTCATTTGAGTTATCCTGCTAGCGACGGTTAACGGAAAAGCTTTCTATCAGAGAGGGTTAACTCATAGCATGTCCTTACCCGTGGCACTGTATTAACACCCTTCCAACTGGGGTTACAGTTTGGACCCCAATCAGTTTAGAAAGGGGTATGTCGGTTAGATGATTACCTTCCATAGTCTCAGAATAGAACTCAGTTCAGTTTTATAGATTTAAGACTATCAGACATAATCACTCAGCTCAGTCCAAAACTCAGTGTGGTTCTACAGCATTCAGAACTATCAAATACAGTCAATTAGATAATTAGAAATATAGTATTTGTAAACTCAAATATCGGTTATCAGTATTTAGATTCAGTACTCAGTATTAGCATGATCTTAGTTACAGTCTATGTATTCATACATGTACTCTTACTCAGTCATACTCATGTTATTTATTTATTACTGTGCATGCATATGAATCCTTACATTTTAGCCTACCTCACTGAACATACCAGTACATTTAAAGTACTGACACATGCTTTTTTTTACGCTATGATGTCTTATATCATAGGTTCAATGCAATGGCTCCAGAACACCCATAGCAGTTCAAATTCTCCGCTTTTAGAGTAGTGGTGAGTCCTCATAGTTTGAGGACATGCTTACTATTTATAATACTTTAATTTTATTTCAGTAGATGAAGTTAGTTGGGGGTTTGTCTCATTAACTCCACAGTTCAGATAGTTAGAGGCTTTTTAGACTAAAGTATTTTCCGATAGTTGTTCAGTTTTTCAGTACTAATATGCAAATTTATTTATAGATGTGAACCTTGTGGCATATGTCTTTGGCTATTTCTGTAATCATTATAGTATTTACTACATAGTTATTGCAGAAGGTACAAGTCATGGGTTTGCTTGTGGTCCTTCGAGATTGTGAGCATCGTGTAGCATCCGGGGTACAGACTCTGGGTATTACATCCTCTTCATCAACCTCCACCACTTTAAAATTCATAACATCCTCCTCAATAATAGACTGATCCAATAGTCTCCATCTTTAAACTATTGTTTCTTGATTTTTCCTCAACACCATGTCTATATGTTCTTTTGCTTTTTCTCAGGTACCAGTTCCCTTCTAAGTTTCCTTCCCAGATACCCATTTTCAAAGAGAGAAGAAAACAATATTGGCGTCCTAATTATCAATAGAAAAATGTAATACTTGGATCCTATCCTGGGGTAAAGCAAAGATTAGGGGACCCAGAAAAAAAGGGAATCAAGGTACTGTGCTCTACTCTACTTCCTCTTAAAATTATTAAGGCCTCCATAATCCTATTCACTATTTCTTATTTACTCTCCATCAGAACCAAACTTTTTATTCAAATTGATGTTTCCTTGAAGTCTCTGAAAAGCCCCTTTTCAAACTCAAAGTTTTCGCTACTAGCAGAGACAAATGTAGTACTATCACAATGAGAGCAATTGTGTCAACTTTCTTTTCTTTCATAAAAAGTACAATTGATGGTTCTTCCACATGACTGTCTTAACATTTTGTACCCAAACCCTATATAAATTTCTTTATTCAACACCCTTATGTTGGATGGTAGCCATTGATGGTAATAAGTACTGAGAGAATTAGAGAATAGAATTAAAAGATAGAGATTTTAAAAGACGAGCTGGAAAAAAAATTACAAGTGAGTTTTCTAAGACAAAGACAAGAAAGTGAGTGGTAAGGAAGAACAATGAGGATTTTCAAAAAAAAATAATGTGGGATCTAAGTGATGTGTCATGTCAAGAAAGAAATATGTCGATTAGAATGGCTTCAGACACAATGCTATTTGGTGATAGGCTAAAGAAGGGTTGATAATGTGGTAAATCTTAGAAAATTTCAAAGCAATTAAGAGTACTATCTAAAATACTGACATATAAGAGGGTAAGAGGTCCATATCTAGATGGAGATAGGCATCATCTTGAAAATAACAACAAATATTCTCATCCTTACATATTTGTTACATCACCATGTGCACATACCTATAAAAATATAGAAGTGAGTTAGACAATTCCACAAAACATATACTCATATCTAATCGTAGTAAAAAACATGGAGAATTTTTTTGGCAAGAGGCTATTAATGCATCTTGATTAGCCCAAGCTTCAAACAATTTCACTCGGAGTGTTCCCTGCTTAGAGCCTTTATGAGACTTTCATCTACCTGGTCATCTATGAGCTCTACGAAGATCTAAAAAAATTAATCATTCCTCACATTCTCTTTTTATCGACCAAATACATAGCATAGTCAGCATCAACATATTCAATCAAATAAGAATTATCTCTTGATGAATAGAAAGGAACCATACAAAGAGTTACCTTTAGATACCTCAACATTCTTTTTGCAGCCTTTAAGTGGATTTCTTTTGATACGATTGAGATCTTGCACACATACCCATACTAAATACGATATCGGACCTGCTATCCATCATGAAGAGTAAGAATCCAAAGATAACTTGATATATTATTTTATTCATTGCAGAACTAGGTTTTTGGACCCTACTTCAGCCCCTATAATGTCATGTCAAGCTTGAACACATATTTTTGATGATTAAGATCTTCAAAATTCAATGGATACTTTACACAAACCTCTTCCTTTAAGTTAACACTAGGAACTGCACTTTTTATGTCCATATGAAACAATTTATATTCCGTATGAGATGCAATTGTAATATATCAAGATTTCCTCATTTCTAGCAACTGGGCAAGTGTTTCATCGAAGTTTATATATTCTTATTGATTGTAACCCTAAAGAACTAGCCTTGATTTATTTTTATACCATTATAAAATTCATCTAGCTTGTTTGTAAACCCGACCTAGTCCCTATAATAGTTCTAATAATGGTCTTGGTTACCAAGACCAAAGCTTGTTTCTCCAAAGCTGATAAAACTCTTAATATATAGTTGGCACTTGTTCACAGCTCAGAGCATCAATTTCAAGAACATCTATTTTCTTCTTAACTTTAGAAGGTACCAAAAAGGTACCAAATCCCTTTAGATCCAATGAATTCAGTATCATTATATTTCTTATTTTGGCTTATAAGCCCTCCATCCGAGATATCAACTACATTCTTTGAATCTGCAACAACTCCTTCTATGGACGTTTTTCTTGAACACATGACTTTCTTCGTTAAATTTCCATTGTTTAAAACAAAGTATTTTTACCTAAAAGCTCTTGGATAAGATATGTTGAGCTTCTTCTCATTCAAAAATAGCTCATGTGATGTTTTCTCTAATCGAGACCTGATCATGCACAAACTTCTTATATTTGAGTGAGGATCATATTTTCTCATGTTTCACACACAGTTCACACGCTGTGATAGGAGAACTTCATCTTTGATAGATCATGAATGAGGTCTTTCACCACCAATTGTTCATAACAATGAATGGAAGCAAAGATGAATCATCTTTATTTTCTTTATTACATACTTGAGAAACACTTAGCAAGTTGTCAAGCAATATGCATAGTACACACTCTGGATAGCATAAGAAAGAGACTTCACAATTTTTTATTCTTCTAACACCAAGAATATGACCCTTCTATCCATTTCCAAATGGGAAACTTTCCCTTTGAAAAAAAGCAAATGAGAGGAAATTATCCATTCTTTAAATTATTTACTTAGAGCATCTAGGATGAGATTTCTTTTCGTCTATGTTGGAAACCTGTTTTTTTAGATTGGGACCAGGTTCCCTTAAGTACCACTATATCTCAACATACTTTTTATACTTCTCCGCATTAGATATTTTAGCGGGACATAGAGTTATTTTTGTGGACAAGGAGAAAGTTCCCTATTGTTTCAACATATCTTTGATATTGTTCCTTAGATAATATTATTTCACTAAAAAGATCCTCATAATGACTATTTTTACCATAGTAAGTGTACAACAAATTATAAGGAATTGACAAATACTCTCTGTAAGGGTTATACGGAGAACTTTTCTTTTTAAAACATAGACCCTCACTTGTGTTTGATCTTATATTTAGTAAAATAGGATATGGTTTATAAGAAGGATTTTTTCGTAACCTGAGTCTACACCCTAGTCGCAATACAACCCTTAGAGCTACAAGTGACCTAAAGCTAACCCATGACATAGTATGATACTAAAACACAAAGAATGTATAAAATGTTAAATGTGAGAGTAATATCATATAGAAAAATATTTTAATTAGACTAAAAAAATTGAGTTTGAAAGAAAAAACCAATATCTTAAATAATTAATTATCTAAAAGCATCTACTAAAAGATAAGTTGTTGGGATAAGTCCCCATCTAATGCTAACTATTTGAAAATTGAAAGAATACTAAAGTCTCATCATTGGATGATGAGAACTCACCAATAATCTGGTATTGAAGGGTATGGAATCGGGTCAATCGTATGATTGATGTTGAGCACCAGAACCTATACCACAACATGATACATCACTAAAGAAATATGCAGTTAGTACTTTAAGCAAACTGAGCATATGATATATGCAACTGAAAATAATTAAGAATGCTGATAAATACTAACATACTGAATTGAAATGCATGACTAATATGCATATACTAAACTTAAGTAAAATGACTCTCTGATGGTGCATATAAACTAATACAAAGGTAAAGCTACAAAATCAGAGTAAAACACTAAGCAAAATCGGAGGTGACGGTCATGTACAAATATTAAATTTGAATTTGTGACTCTGGGAGAGCCTATTAACTGAAACACCTAATTTGAGCTAACTGATATCTAACATGTAACCCTAGTTAGGAGGATGTTTTATATCTTGCTAAGGGTAATAAACCTAACTGATGTGGATCCACTAACTAATGTTCATTTATGCTAAGGCATCAGCCTTAGCTAGTAGGTAACCTTTAATAACCTATGCTGACTATGTAGTTCGTGAACTTGCAGACTTTTATCAAAGATGTTAACCTCAGCTAAAGGGTGACCCTTCATTCCTAAGACCGTTTGGTGCTAAGTACCACTCACAAACTGATTAATTGATATAGCTTAAAAACTGATATACTAACTCTAATTGAAAAATACCCTATCTAAAAGTATCATGATAGTCTAAATGACAGGAATTATAATATAAGTCTATAAACCAAAGTTTAATAGGTTTTTTATGCTAAATTAACTAATCTAGGTATCGTGTGTTCATAACATGTCAATATGTGTAAAAACCTTTTTTGAAAATCATTCATAAACTTATGTTCATAGAATAAGATATTTAGAAATAAAATTATGAAAAAAAATCATAAAATTGAGACATTTGGTATCTTGCCCTAATTTGTGGACTTCTTAAAATCTGAACTTGAAAACTTATTTAGGATTGAGGGAAAAAAGAGGCTCTTACTGAATACCCACATACATAGAATTTAAAGAATTTAGACTAAGAACTTGGACTTCAAGATTTTTGAGAAGACGAGAGTTGAATCACTTTCATTATATTTTTTGAGTGTTTGGGTGAGAATGAGAAGAAAGAAATTCTTAATCCCTTTAATGCATTCCCAAATACCCTACAAATGATGTAGTATAAGTATTAAAAGATTGGGAAAATACCAAAAGGTCCCTAAGAAAACATAATTGGAAAATTTGTCTAGTGATAGTCGAGCCTCGCAATGACTCAACGTCACCTTTAATGGTTCATCATCTGAGTTATTGTGAGGGGACTGGATTTGGTCAGCCTGATGAAAAGTGTTCATAATGACTCATCATGACATTTGATAACCTATTATTAGGGCTCGCCATTAATGGGAAACATTGATAAGTTTTAGGACTTCCTTAGACAAATGTAAGAGATGACTTGTCATGACTAATGGTGACTTATCATCATGAGTCATTACCACTGGGATGATGATTCTTCCTTCTAGTCTTGGGATATTCCTTTTAGAATGAGTGTTGGGATGACTCATTTTGACTAATCACAGAAAGAGATTCTAGTCTTCTAGACTTTTTGCAAAGTTCATAGAACGGCTTACCCAATGAGTCATTGCTATCAATGATGTCTTATTACCTAGGTCTTATTGTGAAGAATTTTCTAGTTTTCAGCTGCTTTTTATGTTATCTATAATGGAGCCTTAAGAACTTTTGGGGTGTTATAATATCTCCCCCTTTGGAACACTCAGCCTAGAACAAAGACTAACTAGGCTCAAAAGATAGGAAAAGAGTTGTAATCCCAAAATTTAGTGCTAAAAGTTAAGTATTATCATGATAAATGAATTTTCTAACCAAATATGAGTTGAACTGAACTCGTGAAATATGTATCCATGCTAAGACATTAAGGAAACTGAGGGACATGAAATTGAGAGAACTACTAAGAAGAAAACTATTACCTCAAGATGAAACTAAATTCGAAGAGAAAATATAAGGGTATTTGGTCATCATATCTGCTTTAGATTCCCAAGTAACTCCATCAACTAGCTCATTCCTCCAAAGGATTTTCATTGAAGTGACTTCTTTGTTTCTAAACTATAGACCGATGGTCAAAAATATCAAATGAAACCTCCTCGTAAGAGAGTCTATCTTTCATGCCCTCCCACTTTCTATAGGCACACTAAAGCTAGGTCACCAATGCATTTGTTGCACAGAGACACATGAACATTTGAATGCACTGATGCTTAATCTACAGGCAAATCTTATTCATAGGCCACATTGCCAATGTGCCTCAAAATCCTATAAAGACCAATATATAAAGGACTGACTTTCCCTTTCTTACCAAACCTTATCACCCTTTTAATGGGTGAGAGTTTTAGGTAAACCCAATTGTTAACTACACGATCAAGTTCATTTCTCACATATGAATAGAATTTCTAATGACTCTAAGCTATTTTCAAGCTCTCTCTAATTAACTGAACTTTCTCCATAGCCTTATGAAAAAAATCAGTCCCTATCAAAGTGGTTTCACCAACCTTAAACCAACCAGTGTGATTTTTATACCACTTACCATGAAGTACTTCAAACAGTATCATCTGAATAATAAAGTAGTAACTGTTATTATAAGCAAGCTCAATCTAAGCTAAGTGATCATCCCAACTATGTTTGAAATTGATCATGCAAATTCTCAAAATATATTTTAACATCTGAATAGTATGCTCTACCTAACCATCTATATGTGGATGAATAACTATATTAAAATGAACCTGGGTACCAAGACCCTTATAAAAGGACTTCCAAAACTATGAAATGAATTGAGTTCCTCTAAGGGAACTCTATACAACTTAACTAGCTCTCTAAGATTGAGTCTAGCATAATCCTTGGTTGAATCGATAGTGTTTACTAGCAGAAAATATGTTCATCTAGTCAATGATAACCTATATAGAATCATGTTGTCGGTGCATATGGGATAACCCTATAATGAAGTTCATATTCACCTCCTCTTATTTTAAAGTAGGAACATAGATATCCTGAGTAATACCACCTGGTCTATAGTGCTCAACCTTAACCTGGTGATAATTTAGACATAAGACACAAATTCTATGATATCCTTCTTTATGCCATTCCACAAGTAGATATTTGATAAGTCATGATACATCTTAGTGGCTCTTAGGTGAATAGAATACCAGGAGTTGTGAGCTTCTATCAATATCCTCTATCTTAAGTCATCCACATCTAGAACATATAATCTGCCATGATAACCAATAACACCACTTCCTTCTTAGGAGAAAACATCAACTTTTTTACTTTGATCTGCTCTCTTTAACTTAAGCAAAATAGGATCACTATATTTATATGCCTTCACCTCTACTATTAAAGAAGATTATGAACCATAACTCTACCTTCGGCTGAATCAACCATTCAAATACCTAATCTATAAAGCATGTGAAAATCACAAACCAGTTATTTTTTCTCATTCTCTACATGAGCAACACTATTAATACATAGTCTAATAAGAGTATCAGCCACTACATTAGCTTTACCAAAATAGTATAAGACATTTATATTATAATATTTCAACAATTCTAGCTATCTCATCTGACAACGGTTTAGATCTTTCTAATTGAAAACATACTGAAGTCTTTTGTGATCAATGAACACATCCATATGAACTCCATGAAGATAGTGCCTTCAAATCTTTAAGACAAAAACAATAGCTACCAAATCAATATCATGAGTCGAATAATTTTTTCATGTGGTTTGAGATATCTGGAGGAATAATGAATGACCTTTCCATGTTGCATCAACAAATAGTTGTCCCACATTTGAAGCATCACAATAAACCACAAACCCATTTGGACCCTTCGGTAGAGTCAAAACAGGAGCAAAAGTGAGTCGGGTCATCAACTAGTGAAAAATCTTCTCAAAAGCATTAGACCACTAAAATTTGAATTTTTTTTAGCTAAACTGCACATAAAAGAAGCAAGAGAGGAAAATCCTTCAACAAACCATATGTAGTAACTAGCTAAACCCAAGAAGTTCGTAATGTTTGATGAAGAAATAGGTTTACGACAGTTCCTAACTACTTTGGTATTTTAAGGATCGACCTCTATGCCTTCACCAAAAATAATGTGACCAAGGAATGCTACTGATTTCAACCAAAATCCACACTTAGTGAATTCAGCAAATAACTTTGTAATTTTTGAGATCTTATAAAATAATCCTCAAATGGTCTGCATGTTTATCCTCTCTTTGACAATAAGAAAGTATGTCACATGTTAAGACATGATGAATATGCCCAGGTACTTCTTGAACACCCTATTCATAAAGCCTATAAAAGGAATAAGAGCATTAGTAAGTTCAAAAGATATAACAACAAATTTGAAGACAACATATTGAATTTTTAAGGTTGTCTTTAGATTGTCATGTTCTCTGACTCTGAGTTGATGATAGTCAAATCTGAGGTATATCTTTGAAAATCAACTATAATCCTGAAGTTGGTCAAACAAGTCATCAATCCTATGAATGGGGTACTTATTCTTGATTGTGACTTTGTTCAACTGATGGTAATCGATGTACATTCTGAGGGAACCATATTTCCTATACACGAGAAGAGTTAGTTCACACCATGAATAGATTTTGGGTCTGATGAAACCATTATATAATAGGTCCTTTAACTATTTATCAATTCCTTAAGCTCGTTTAGAGCCATTTTGTAAGAAGGAATTGAGATAGGCTGGTTATTATGAAGAAGGTCTATGCCAAACAAAATGTTAAATGCAACCCATGGAGATTATTTCTCTACCCTTGAGGTAAGAGAAAAACTAACTATAGGCACTGAAGCATTACCCTCCATTTTAAGACTAGCTTATTAGAAACTAAAACTTAATGTCTTTATTTCTATAGTTGATTTAGTCTTAGTAGGAATGTATCTAATCTATGAAAAGAATGACATTGAAATTATCTATATATAAAACTCTACTAGATCAACTATGTTAGATGATTTTCTAGGAAACTATGACCGAACAGTTTTTGAAAACCTATTTAGCAATTACTCAGTCACCAATAGAAGTAGAGATTGAAAAAAGTTTTGAAAGGGTTTTGGGATTGATACCAAAATCTACTACAATATAATAAGTCACAAAGAAAAGTGTGGCTCCAAGATCTAACAAGGCATATACGTCAATATAGAAGATAGTAATGTACCAGTGACTACATCAAGGGAAACCTTTTGATCCTATTGAGCCTATTAAGCATAAAACTTATTCTGACATTGCCTACCACTTGAACTTAATGAGGAACCCTGTTGAGATGGGTGACCTACCAAAGATGTTAATAAAGTAGATTGAGTATACAGGTAAATATCTTTGTCCCTCTATGAGATAATAAGGCAATCTCTCAATCTATGACCTAGCTTTCCATAATCAAAATAACTGCCACTGCTGGCCATACTTTCTCTTTAGTGGTTCTTACCACCCTTCTTTCATACTAGGAATGTACATCCACTAGTAATACTACCCTAAGACTTAGAGACTAGTGCTCTATCCCGATTCTCTTATATGAACTTGGGTACTCAGGCACTAATAGAGAAAGGGCATGGAACTAAAACCATTGATGAAATTGAGAGCGACTAACACCGCCTGACATTTGTTGATAGTAGTTGCGTGTTTTAGTTCTTTTAGTCTCCCTCTTATTCTCTTTAGTATTTTTTTAATCTAATAAGCATGAGTGATAAGTTTGGAGATGTGTATATCCTTGATAAACATAGAGGTCCTACACTGTTTGACCACTAATCAGAGACACCTAACATAAACTTACACATACAGGCCCTTGAATCGGCCACTATCCATGGAGCATACCTAGAGAGCTGAGTAAACTTCAAAGAATACTCCTTCATGGTCAAGCTACCCTATTTCATATTAATGAACTCCTCAACCCTAGATTCTCTCAACTCAAGGGGTAGAAGTTATCTAGAAAAGCAGTCACGAACTCATTCTAATTTATTAGGACTATATCCATATATCTACTCTCTTTTTGCTATTTGCACTAAGTCTAAGAAACTTCCTTCAATTGATAGCAGACCAAGTCTAAACTATACACTGGAGTAATTCCAATGATCTAAGTGATCTTTTGAACCTTATCAAGGAAATCATATGGATCCTCCTCTACCTAATAGACATAGAACTCAGGTAGATTGATTTGAGTGAAGTCCTGGAATCTTATTATTGCTTTATTTTTATTTAGATTTGTTGTTAGAATAGCCTGACGATTGACCTAGGTGGTTGTAGCCTGAACTATGCCTAGAAAGCAATCCTAAATTTAGTTGGAGTAACTTGCTTATTCAAGGTGTCTAATAGAGTTAGTGGGGCTTGATAGTTTCCACTTTTGTTCCTTCTTCCATGTGCTCTTCTAGGAGGCATTTTTTGTAAATGCATAGAACACAAGTTAAAATGAGATTAAATAGAGTTCAGACTCTATCGCATAATATGAATATGAAAGAAGTTAGACTTTTCTAAAATATTTCATGGCCTATCACTCATAATTATGATACTCTTCACACCAATGAACAAGACCCTACTTAATACGACTTTAAAAATCCTTAGAAAACTTTAAACCTGATGCTCTGATAACAAGTTTGTCATATCCGAGTCTATATCCTAGTTGCAATATGGTGCTCAGAGCTATAAGTTATCCCAAGCTAACTCATGACCTAGCATGACACTAAGAACACTGAAGTATATGAAATGTTGAATGTGGAAGCTATCTAGTTTAAAAAATATATTTGGATTAGACAAAAATAAAACCGAGTCTAAAAATTAAACCATAAGCTGAAATAACTAATTATTTTAAAGCTTCTACTAAAATATAAGCTATTGGGACAAGTCTCTATTAACTCTAACTATGTAAAAACTAAAATAATAACAAAATAAAAGAATACTGAAGTCTCATCCTTGAATAATGAGGACTCACCAATAATCTATTGTTGAAGGGTAATAAATTGAGCTAACCATTAGTTTAATGTTAAGAATCAGAACCTATATCATAACATGATAGAATACAAAATAATAAGCAGTCAATAATTTGAATACACTGAGCATGTTAGATATACAATTAAAAATAACCAAGTGTTCTAAAAAATACTAATATACTAAGTTGAAATGTATGATCGAATAAATAGATTGAACTAAAGTATAATGAACCTATGATGATGCATATAAACTGATACAAAAGATAAAGTTACATACCATAGTAAAAAACATAAAATCTGAGTTAAGGGTCATATATAATTTCAAAATTTGAATTTGTAACTGTGGGAGGTCATGTAATTGACACACCTCATTTGAGCTAATTGAGGTCGAACTTGTAACCTTAGTTGAGAGGGTGTTTAATGATGTACAGACAACACCTCCTATTAGATGCTGATATAGTTGTTGTCAAAATATAGTAACCCAACAGAGGTTAGGGTTGAATCCCAAGGGAACATGTGGAAGTGCAGATCTCAGTAGTTGTAGTCGAAGGGCAGACAAGAAAAGAAAATGGGGGTTTCAATGTAGTAATCTCGAGGAAGTAAACTAACTTCGGTTGTAATCAGTGTAGGAGAACACTAGTACTATGTCCCCCCTGGCTTCTCTACTCCGTAGGCTTACCGTGCTTTGTTGAACCAACCCGATACTTTGCATGTAGAATTGATGAGTTATGTACCTTCTACAGTTTTTTGGACGAGCAGAAGGATTTTACCCTTTACCTTTTGAGTCTCAGGATATCGCCTTACTAACCTTTATCTTGATCCCTATTAACTATTACCTTTTGAGTTTATAGTTATTATATGAAACCTAACCATCTTACTAAGATAGAACCTAGAAGTGCGGATCGATAGTTAAACTCCAAATTACTATTGTCTTTATCTTTTCCCAGTCACTACTCCTCTTTTGGAGTAAGAAACAATATCGAGGTGGGATCCTAATGTCTGCACCCATTAAGAAAACTATCATAACGAAGATAAAGAAATGCATGCATGGGTATCGGTTCAGAATAACGAGAGAACTTCCCCTACTTCAACAATCTAGCAGGTTTTCATAACCCTAGCTATGGGTTTTATCCACTCATGTTTGTGAAGAAATAAATAACATTCATATTCGAAATAATAGATGAAATCACAATAATAAAAAGTAATAAAAACCACAACCATAACTGAATTAATGAACCAAAGTCAATATAAGAAAATCCCAATATCAAAATGGAATCTTGGATTCAAAATATGTTTGTGTATATCAAAAGTGTGTAACTCCTACTAAAAACACATAAATGGTATTTATAGTACATAATAAGAACCCTAAAACCAAAGCTCAAATAAAATAGGAGAAAATAGGGTTGGTGTCCATATGTGGTCCATACTCGTGGTTTAGTAGCGGGTGCAGGTAGTACCTGTGGTCCTGGCCTTGGGTGCAGGTACAAACCGCAGGTATCGGATGGGATTCTGCACTTTCTTTGCCTACTTAAGGTTTGTAGGTCCTACATGTTGTCAATAGGTTGATTTAGTAGGTGTCGAGAGTCATCTTTTCAGCTCTTCTTCTATTCTTGAACATGTTTTCATTATAATCAAGCGAGAAAGTGTCCCGAACATCCATAATTGCTCCAAAAAGGCCAAAAAAATATTTTTCACCTTTTTCATGAACTTATTATCCAAAACATAATTTCCTGTAAAACATATAGAAAAGAATCATATCTAAAAAAAATAACCTCAGAAATTTGCATCTTTTCCTTATTTTAAGCATCGAAAGTGCTATATTTCTATAGTGCATTAGTGTTCTATACCTTGCCATAGGTAATGAACCGAACAAACATAGATCCACTAAGTGATGTCTATTTAGACTATGATATCAGTCTCAGCTAGAGAGTGACCTTCAATAATCTACATGGGCCATATAGTTCTTGGGCTTGAGTACTTTTATCAAAGATGTTAGTCTGTCAACCTTAACTAATAGGTTATCCTTCATCCCTATGTCTTTTCGGTGCTAAGCATTTCTCCCAAAATAATTAATTGATAGCTCATAAAATTAATGTTCTTAATTGGAGTCAAAAACAATTTATCTAAAAGTATATAATAGTCTGAATAACTTAAATTATAATGCAAGTCTATAAACTGAAGCTAAATATATTGTTTATGCTAACTTAACCAATCTGGGTAGTGTCTGTTCATAAAATGCCAACATGTATAAAATCCATATTTAAAATCATGGATAACTAATTTTCATAGTCATAATATTTTTAGAAACATAATTATAGAAAGAAATGATAATATTGAGACATTGAGGATCTTGCCCTAATTCATGGACTTATTAAAATTTGAACTTGGAAACATATTTGGGATTAGGGTAAAAACAGAGACTCACATTGAATACCCACATATCTGGAATTTGATGAATTGATGCAAAGAACTTAAACTTGTAGATTTTGGAGAATAACCCTACCTTTTGAGACTTGATAGAATTAAATCACCTTTTGTTATATGTTTTGAGTGTTCGAGTGAGAATGAAAATAAAGAAATGCTTAAGTCCCTTTAACCCCTAGGAAAAAAACAAAAGGTCCCTGAAAAAATGTAACTTAAATTGTTGTCTAGTGATGGATGAGCCTAAGGATAACTCACCGTCCCCTCCAATAGATCATTGTCTGAGTCATTCTGAGGGGATTGGATTTGGGTTTCCTAATGATGAGTGGTCACAACAACTTATCATGACATCTAACAACGACCCATCGTCAGAGCTCATCATTAGTGGGCAACATTATTAACTTTTAGGAACTTCTTAGATGATCCTAAGTGATGACTTATTATGACTGACGATAACTGATCATCGTGAGCCATTACTATTGGGTTGATTTTTCATCCTTCCAGAATTTAGGATTTTTCCATGAGTGCTAGGATGACTTATTGTAACTGACAATAACTTAACATCAATAGTTGTTGTCACTTGGAAAAATTCTAGTCTTTTGTATTGTTTGCTAAGTCCTCAAAATGGCTCACCCAATGAGTCATTGGTACAAATGATGATTCATTAATTTAGTCTTTCTGTAAGGAATTTTTTGGTTTCTGACTTGTTTACTATGTTAATTCTGAAATAAAGTCTTAGAAACTTTTGGGGTGTTACATCTGTCTAGTGAAGTGACTTTTCAAGGTTAACTTTGACTAGAACTAGGTACCTCTCAAGTTCTCTATTCCTCTCTAGGGAGGCTATGAGATATAGTTTGGACTTTTTTAACTTAACTTCAAGTTCAAATTAAAGGTCACTTGGCTCACTTCCATGTGCATTCCCTTTAGGACCAGTTTGACACACAACCTTATATTCTTATTCAAAGTGTAATTTATAGGGGATGCCTTTCTTCTAATTCAGTAATTTGGATAGAAAATACTTATCTTTTAGTTTCAAATTCAACAAGATTATTTTCCAAAGACACTCTATCTCTAGTAAGATCATAAAACACGTTAATAGGCATACTTATTTGCAAACATAGCTTCTTCAAAGAGTATTCTTTAAAAAAATTTGAATATCCAAAAAGATTTCCTATTCATCACCTTCACCATCTGACATGTCCATAAAAGCAAATAAAAATTCTAAAGCCTGATGTCTCATCTTCTATCACTATCATGGAGGTATCTTTTTTCTCTTCTTCAATATCTTATTCGCTAAAGGTGTCTCCCCATGCTGCTAGAGCTTGCTTTACAATGTTATCTGTAGCTTTTCTTCTTTTGACTTTACTTGAGTTTCGATACTTCTTTCTTCATAGATGCGTCTAGTAGTGAGAGTTGACTCATACTATTTGGCCTGATGTATATACCTGGTTTCTCATATGGTCCCTACACTTAAGATCCCTTTAAGAGATAGTTTCTCTTGAATAAGCATTCCTCCTTGAATGATCATTTCAATTGTACAACTTGTTTTCTTATTCCTCCTAAGATCTTGATTTCCTTGTTCCCCCTATTATAAGCCTAGGGCATGTCTGATCCCTTTACTGATCCCTCGATGGATAGTACAGTAATAGCTATGCATCATCACTTTTCTACGTTGGCTTGGATTTTTCTTCTTCTGAGTTGTTGGCTATCTTATTTTTTCCATCAGAATTTAGAACAAATTTAGTTGTATTGCATGTATCTCTCTTCAATTCATTAATTTAGAGAAAAATAGTAAGCATACAATTTTGTTTTTTTCCCAGTAAATAAATAGTAAGTTGAAGACTTAACAAATCGAAACTCTTGCATGCTAGTCAATAATAGAATTTGGATCAGTCCACTTTGATAAAATTATATGAGGTCAAGCCACAAAACATCAGTTGTAATACCTCAAATATTTATAGCTTAGTCCATCCCTTAGTACGTACTTTAAATACTGAGAACCTAAAAATAAAGCTAAGAGTTGAGGGACTAAGTCATTTTGACTCTCTTTAACCTTCAAAGATTTTTAAGTTGACCTTCTAGGCTCAGAGACAATGATTTTTGAGTTAAATTATATTCAAGGGTGAAACTAGCATGTCTCAGGTAAGTTTCAGAATTTTTTTGATGAGGATTGGATCGCTTCGAATTGGCAAAATAATATCTCACCACGATTAGGATGCATCGCGGTGAGTATCATGGTGAGAAGGACATCGTATTGTAGTGGAGGCCAAATAGGCATTTGTCAATTTTTTGTAGTTTATCATGTTGCATTGTATCTCGGTGAGTATCGCAATGAGCATATTATCGCATTGCAATGAGGCCCGAATCAACAACTGTCACAATCCAGTGAGTCACCACGATGCTACCGCGTTGTGGTGGGTATCGCGATGATCCACTCACTGCGTCCTGGTGGAGCCTTGATCGGCGTCCCAGTTTTGAGTTTAGAAATCCAGGGGTAGCATAGTCTTTTTCCCATACACCCAAATTGTTAAAACAAAAGATTTATCATATTAGGGAGAAAAATATATTCACTTTTAATCAATTTCCTCTACAAGAAACCCTAGGCTTCAACATTAAACTTCAAGAATCCCCAAATTCCACCATTCTTATTCCAAAATAGCTCATAATTTAAGATTTCCAATTCAAGTTATTCAAGAAACAATTTTCAAAAGCTCCAATAGGAACCCAAAGTTCAAGTTTCTTCATTTATTCATCAATTAAGGTATGTGGGATTTTGAACAAGGATAAATCTTTCATTCGTGTGCCCAAAACTAGTTTTAATTACAAATTCACATGATTTTACATGAATTTCAATTTAGGGTTCATACCTATTTACTGTTAATTGAAGATTTTGAGGTTTTAAGTGATTTGGATATTGAATTGCATGTCTACTTTCTTTCATTCATGCGTGTGACTATACTTTCCAGATTTTGTATTGAATTATGAATATTTTCATTATCAAACATAAACTTTATGATGATTTAACATGAAATTGATGCATGGGTTATTAAGCCCTAGTTTAATATTGCTATTTCAAGAATAATTATGCTTTTAAGCATCCCATGATATGTTGATAGATAGCTTTGAATAAATATTTGATCTTTTGATCTTTAGCTAAGACATGGAATCCACTTTACCGCTTAAATTCATTTTTGAATGAACAGATCCACAGTTAGCTTTCATTATGAAACACTACGAATTTTAAAAGTGGATTTCCTAAAGATGAGCATACAGATTAAAGGAATATTATTTAGCACCGAGTGGGAAGTGTAGGTTTAGTGCATCCTAATTTTCTAGAACTACGAGCCAACTTAGGTACAGATTTATTATTCCCATTTCTATATGGATGACAGTTACATATGTGATTACTTAGCTCAGGTTATACTCCATGGAAAGAATATGACACCTCTCCCCAACGTGAGGTTTTCCCCTTAGGGGAACAAGACGTTGGACTCCATGATAGCTCATATGGTTTATGTCGGTTAGAAGAACCTCCATAATAGAAAAACTTTTACTAGAATTTCCTACAGTCTAATAGAAAAGAATGATAGATAACAGTTTAGATTTTAGACTTGAAATGTGATGGATCACTAGTTTTATATAGTATGTTTTATTGTTCATGATCTATGATTTTCATCTTTCATTTATTCCATCCATATGAGCTATTACATATAGCATACATATTTTATGAATTTTGATAACATTGAAATATTACTTTTACTTATGCATTCACCCTCACATGCTCAGTACATCCACAAAGTAATGATCAACACATATGTATATGTGCTACATTATTTAACAATGTAGGTTCAGGTGCTCAGTCTCAGCACCATGAGTGATTTTGGGCATCTCTATCTACATCCCGACAATTGGTGAGTCCTCATGGTTCGAGGGCCCATTTATCCAGATTTCTATCCTTTATTGTATTTGTTTAGTTGCTTTCAGTTTAGTCCAAGTCAGTTGGGGGTTTATCCCATTGTCTCTCTAGTATCTTAGTAGTAGAGGCTTGTCGGACTACTAGCTATTATTTAGACTTTCAGTAATAGTTTTTCAGACAGTATATTCAGTTTATTTCAGTTCAGTTTTGGATATAATCCGGCATTGTTACTTGATTAGTATACCTTAAAATAAGTTCTAGATCTAGTAGTAGGCTTACAGAGTTAGCTTTAGGCTACTCATAGTCTCGAGCACTGTGTGATGTCTCGAGGCCCATTTCTGGGATATTTCAAACTTGGTATCAGAGCCTAAGGTTTAGAGAGTCCTAGGAAGTCAGACAAGCCACGTTACGTAGAGTTTTGATCATGGGTGTGAAGCGTATCATATATATGAGCAAGAGGCCATATTTATAATCTGTGAATACTAATGTTCAGGCCAACCATCAGGTTGTAGTCCCACGTTAGCAAGAGGGTGATTTAGCTGAAGCCAGACTTTGTGACTTCATGAGAATAAATCCACCTGAATTCTTTAGGTCAAAGGTAGGTGAGCACCCATAGTTGTATCTTAATGAGGTGAAAAATAACACCCAAGTTATGCATGTTACTGAAGAGGAGAGTATGGAATTAGCTTCTAATAGGCTGAAGGATATTGCTTATGATTGAGTTGTAATATGGAACAAGGGAAAGGGTGAGAATGCATCTCTCATGAGTTGGCAGGTGTTTCAAGAAGCATTTCTAGACAGGTTCTTTCACCGTGAGTTATGGGAATTAAAGATTGACGAGTTCATGAACCTGAGGCAGGGCTCAATGACAGTGAAGGAGTACTTCCTTAAGTTCAACTAGTTATCCAAGTATGCTCCTGATTTGATGGCTGACACTAGATCTAGTATGAGTAAGTTTGTTATCGGAGTTTTTGGATTTGTAGTCAAGAATTGTAGGATTTCCATGCTTATTGGAGAGATAGATCTTTCTAGATTGATGACTCGTGCCTAATAGATTGAAGGAGAAAAGTTGAATGGAAGAAATAGAGGAAATAACAAGGCTAGAACTAGGCAGTTTGAGTATGGTCAATCAAGATTTGTAGAAGGAAATTGTTCATAGTTTCAGAGTCGTCCTCCTTTGCCAATGCCATCTTCATCTAGTGCCCCAGCACCCAAAACTAAGCAGGAATAGTAGGGTAGGACTTTGATGTCCAAATATCAGAATAATACGGGCGGAAGGCCTAGCTATCCTGTATGTGCTAGATATGGTAAGAATCATCCTGGTGAGTACTTGTTGGGATAGAAAGTATGTTTTTGATGTGGTCAGTTGGGCCATGGTATCAAGGAATACTCGTATGCTACCAAGGAAGCCAAGATGTTCATCCCCAGACTCAGGTTACTAGTGCACTAACTCCTATAGCTTGCTCGGCCCCTCCTCAGGGCACATCATCCAGTACTGATGGCGGTCAACGTTAGAATCAGTTTTTATGCTTTACCATCCTGACAGGCGTAGGAGAACTCCCCAGACGTTGTTACTGGTATGCTTCGTGTCTTTCATGTTGATGTTTATGTGTGGTTAAACCTAGGGTCAAATTTCTCTTATGTGACTTCATTTGTTGTGATAAATTTTGGGACAGATCCTAAAAAACTTTCTAAGACCTTCTCCGTGTCCACTCCAGTAGGTGAGTCAGTTGTTTCCAAATAGATCTATAGAAAGTGTCCCATTTCTGTCCTTCATAAGATCATGCTAGTAGATTTGATAGAATTAGACATGGTTGACTTTAAACTTATTCTTGGTATGGATTGGCTCCATTCCGGTTATGCATCTATAGATTGTCGCAACTGAGTGGTGAAGTTTCATTTTTCTGATGAGCCAGTCTTAGAGTGGGAAGGTATTTAGTGTTTACTAAAAGTCATTACAGATCTTATCTTAAAGCTAGAAAGTTGATATCAAAAGGGTGTATCTATCATTTAGTTTGAGTCAAAGATGTTAAGTCTGAGGCTCCAAACATTAAGTCAGTCTGATTAGTTTCCAAAAGTTTTTCTTGAAGAGTTGCCAAAGATACCTCCCGAAAAGGAAATAGAATTCAAAATTGATCTTCTTCCTGATACTCAGCCCATCTCTATTCCTCCATATTGTATGGCTCCTGCCGAACCTCTTAGACAAGGGTTTCATAAGTCCCAGTGTTTCTCCATGGGGCATTTCCATCCTATTCGTGTGTAAGAAAGATAGTTCTCTGTGAATGTGCATTGACTATTGTCAGCTGAATAAAGTCACAATTAAAAACAAATATCCTCTCCCCAGAATTAATGACTTATTTGATCAACTCCATAATGCAAGATATGTTTCCAATATAGACCTTTGATCCGCCTATCATCATCTTAGAGTAAGGGAATGTGATATCCTAAAGAAAGCTTTCAGAACCCGTTATGGTCATTTTGAATTCCTAGTCATGTCTTTCGAGATGACAAATACCCCAGCAGCCTTTATAGACTTGATGAACCATGTGTTCAAATAGTACCTAGACATGTTTTTCACAGTCTTTATTGATGATATCCTTATCTATTCTCGTAGTGAGGATGATCATGCAGGCCATCTTAGTATTGTGTTGCAAACTCTTAGAGATCGCCGGTTGTTCGCCAAATTCAACAAGTGTGAATTTTTGGCTAAGGTCAGTATCTTTCCTCGATCATATTATTTCCAGTGATGGCATTGGAGTTGATCCCTAAAAGAATGAAGTTGTGAGAAACTAGCCTAGACCCATTTCTCCATCACACATAAAGAGTTTCTTGGGTTTAGCTGGCTATTATAGACGGTTTGTTGAGGGGTTTTCACCCATTGTATCTCCCATGAACAGATTGACTCAGAAGAAAGTTACATTTCAGTGGTCAGATTCTTGTAAGAAGAGTTTTCAGGAGTTGAAGACTCGACTCACTTCAGCACCAGTCTTAGCATTACCTGATGGTACAGATGGGTTCGTTGTCTATTGTGATGCCTTTAGGGTTGGTTTGGGTTGTGTTTTGATGAAAAGAGGTAAGGTCATAGCCTATGCCCCTAGACAGCTTAAGCCTCACGAAAAGAACTATCCTACTCATGATCTTGAGTTAGTTGTTATTGTGTTTGCTTTGAAATATGGAGGCACTATCTTTATGGGGTGCATGTTGATGTGTTTACAAACGACAAAAGTTTACAGTATGTGTTTACGTAGAGAGAGTTGAATCTTCATCATAGAAGGTGGTTAGAATTGTTGAAAGATTATGACATGAGTGTTTTGTATCACCCGAGAAAGGCCAATATTGTGGCAGACTCCCTTAGTATACTGTCTATGGGTAGTACTTCTCATGTGGAGAGTGATAAGAAGAAGTTAGTTTGGGAAGTTCATTAATTAGCAAGATTGGGTGTTCGCTTAGTTAATTTGGCTGAGGGTAGCATTTGGGTGAAGGGTAGTGTAGAATATTCCTTAGATTTTGAGGTGGAGGATAAACAAGATCAGGACCCCATCCTAGTTAAGCTAAAGAAGTCGATTAGAGATCATAAGGTAGAGCTTTTCTCCCAAGGGGGAGATGGTGTGTTGAGATACCAGAGTAGAATGTGTGTGTCGTGCGTTGATAATTTGAGATAGTGGATTATGGTTGAAGCGCAGAGTGCGCGTTACTCCATTCACCCTGGTGATACTAAGATGTACCGAGATTTATGGGAAATCTATTAGTGGAGTGGTATGAAGAAAGATATTGTAGAGTTCGTACCTAAGTGTTCAGTTTGTCAACAGGTTAAGGTAGAGCATGAAAGGCTTGGTGGTACTTTGCAAGAGTTCAGTATCCCCACTTGGAAGTGGGAACGAGGTGAACTTGGATTTTGTGACAGGGATACCTCGTTCGCGTCGTCGGCATGATTCGATTTGTGCTATTATAGATAGGTTGAAAAAATTAGCCTATTTCCTACCAGTTCATACGTCCTACTCAGTTGAAGATTATGCTAAGTTGTATATTAGAGAGTTGTTCAAATTTCATGATGTTCCATCGTCTATCATTTCAGATTAGGGTACTCAGTTTACCTCTTACTTTTGGAAAGCCTTTCAAAAGGGTCTTGGTACCCAAGTTCACATAAGTTCAGTTTTTCATCATCAGACAGATGGTCAGGCAGAAAGGACCATTCAGACTCTAGAAGATATGTTGAGGGCATGTGTGCTTGACTTCAAGGGTAGTTGGGATGAGCATTTTTTGTTAATTGAGTTCACATATAATAACAGTTATCATGCCAGCGTTCAGATATCCCCGTTTGAGGCTCTCTGTGGAAGGCGATATAGATCACCTATTGGTTGGTTCAAAATGGGTGAGACTACATTGATAGGGCCAGATGTGGTGTTAGAAGCTATGGAGAAAGTCCAGTTGATTCTAGAGAGGTTGAAAATAGCTCAGAGTCATCAGAAATCATATGTAGATATGAGGAGAAGAGATCTGGAGTTTGATGTTGGTGATTTAGTTTATTTGAAAGTTTCACCCATGAAAGGGATAAAGGGATTTGGCAAAAAGGGAAAGATTAGTCCCCGCTATGTTGATCCCTACAGGATATTGAGCGATGTTGGGAAGGTGGCATATGACCTTGAGCTACCTACAGATTTTTCCTCCGTTCATCCTGTTTTCCATGTGTCCTTGTTAAAGAGGTGGATTGGTGATCCAGTGGTTGTAGTACCCTTGAAAGAACAGATGTTCATGATAGCCTCTCTTATGAAGAGATTCCAGTTGAGATCCTTGATAACCAGATTAATACACTAAGGAACAAAGAAGTTCCCTTGGTCAAAGTTCTTTGGTGGAATCAATCCATTGAGGGAGCCACTTGGGAAGTGGAAGCATACATGCGAACCAAGTACCCTCATCTTTTCATTGCAGATTCGGATTCAATTCAAGGTAACAAGTTTCCCTAGATCATCTCTTTTTCATTCCAAGTTTCATATTTATATAGCCATTCTCTTGATAATTCTTGCACTTGCAAATCAGTTTAGTCATACTTTCAGTTGTGTATACCAGTTATAGCCTCAGTTTTACAGCATCTCAGCTTCATTAGTCTCTTTCGAGGATGAATGTTCCCAAGGGGGAGATATTGTAATACCCCGAATATTTCTAGATTAGTCCAGCCCTTAGTACGTACTTAAAGCACTTAGAAGCTAAAAATAAAGCTAAGAGTTGAGGGACATAGTCATTTTGACTCCATTTAAACATCAAATATTTTTAAGTTGACCTTCCGGGAGACAATGATTTTTGAGTTAAATTATATTCAGGGGTGAAAACAGCATGTCTCGAGTAAGTTTTGGAATTTTTGGATGAGGATTGGATCGCATTCGAATTGGCAAAATAGTAGCTCACCACGATTAGGCTGCATTATGGTGAATATCACAGTGAGAAGGCCACCGCATCACGGTGGAGGCCAAATTAGCATTTATCAGTTTCAAGTAGCTCATCGGGATTGCACTGCATCACGGTGAGTATCGCGATGAGTATGCCAACGCATCGCGGTAAGGCCCGAATCAAAAATTGTCACAATCCAGTGAGTCACCATGATTCCACCACATCGCGGTGGGTATCGCGATGACCCACTCACTGCATCATGGTGGAGCCTTGATCGGCATCCCAGTTTCGAGTTTAAAAATCCAAGGGCAACATAGTCTTTTTCCCATACCCCAAATTCATGAAAACAGAAGATTTATCATATTTGGGAGAAAAATATATTCACTTTTCACCAATTTCTCTACAAGGATCCCTAGGCTCCAACATTCAACTTCAAGAATCCCTAAATTCCACCATTCTTGTTCCAAAGTAGCTCAAAATTCAAGATTTCCTATTCAAGTTATTCAAGAAACAATCTTCAAAAGCACCAATAGGAACTCAAAGTTCAAGCTTCTTCATCTATTCATCAATTAAGGTATGTGGGGTTTGAACAAGGATAAATCTTTTATCCTTGTGCCCAAAACTAGTTTTAATTACAAATTCACATGATTTTACATGAATTTCAATTTAGGGTTCATACCCATTTACTGTTAATTAAAGATTTTGAGGTTTCAAGTGATTTAGATGCTGAATTGCATGTCTACTTTCTTAAATTTATGTGTGTGACTATACTTTCCATATTTTGAGTTGAATTATGAATATTTCCATTATCAAACACAAACTTTATGATGATTTGACATGAAATTGATGCATGGGTTATCAAGCCCTAGTTGAATATTGTTATTTCAAGAATAATTATGCTTTTAAGCATCCCATGATATGTTTATAGACATCTTTGAATAAAGATTTGATATTTTGATCTTTAGCTAAGACATGGAATCCACTTTACAGCTTAAATTCAGTTTTGAATGAACAGATGTACAGTTAGCTTTCAGTATGAAACATTATGACTTTTAAAAGTGGATTCTGGAACAACCCGGGACTACCCCCTAGTCTTCACACAGTGCTTACAACCCTGAAGCACCACAAGCTAACCCATGAATGATATCTACTGTGAGCACTGAACAAATAATACTGAAATAAATATGGAATAACAGGCTAAAATTCCATAAGGTTCAAAACATCTTAAATACTAATATTGAATAATAACATCTGAATCTAAAAATTTATTTGAATCTAGTCTGAAAAGCTTCTAACTGAATCTATCTGGAAGTGGAGTTGATAGGACAATCCCTCAACTAACTTCATCTACTAAAATACTGCTAAGCTAAAGTATTGAAATGAAAGCATATCCTCGATAGATGAGGACTCACTGCTAAATCTGCTACTGCTAGCTGAATCTGACTAAGTACGGTCAGGAACTTGAGCGTTCGAACCTATGATATGAAATATCCTAGCAGAAAAAATGGGTATGCAATCAGTACGTGAGAATGTACTGGTATGCTAAATGAGGTAAGGCTGAATGCATGGGTTCATATGCATGAACAATAACTAACTAATGATATGCAAGAGCTAGTTTAGAATACATGGAGGATCTGTAACTAGTGAACATACTGTGCATACTATAACTAAGTATACTGGAAGTGATTTTGATACTGATAACAGAATATACTAATAATTTGGGATCACTGATAATCTGAATTACTGATAACAGAGTGACTGTATCTGACAGTCCTGATTCTGTAGAATTGAACTGAGTTCTATTCTGAAGATTATGACCAAAACTGAAACTATAGAAGGTAATTATCTAACCGACATGCCCCATATAAGAGAAGATAACTGAGTTGGGGTCCAATCTGTAACCCCAATTGGAAAGGTGTCAATATCATGCCACGAGTAAAGACAAGCTAAAGAGTAACCCTCTACTGGCAGGTTCCCTAAATGAGAATGGTAGTACCCTCTACTGGAAGGTGGAGCACCTCATCAACCCTCAACTGGAAGGTTTGATGTCTTAACGTACGCTGGCTACGTAATTCTGGAATACAAGGATTGCTTATAATGATCACACTCTCTGCTGGCAGGTGAGCCCCCATCCTTGGGTTCACTTAGTGCTGAATCCTACTCCCAACTGAAAGATACTGAACTGTTATACTAGACTGAACTGGATTGAACTAATACAGAGTTTATTGAATTTTCCTAAGTTCTGTAACTAACTGAATTCTACTGAGTTCTGTAACAAACTAAGAGTACTACTAATCGTGACATGACTAATACTATTTTGTAACTGACACTGGCTCTAAGTAACAGCTAGATTATCAGGTATTAAAAACCCCCAGGACTCGATCACATGAAAAGTAAAGCAAAGAATAATCTTGAATAACATGACAATGTTTACTTGGTCATAATTCATTCATAGAGACATTTCATCATACACTTGTGATGCATTAACTTGTACATGAATGAGGATTACATGTTAGCATGCTATAATGGAATTATTTCATTCTCATAGATAATTTATCAAACACATAAGAAGTATACTTGGTTCATTAAATCATAAACACTTAGGGTTAACATAGTTGCAACAATCAACTTGCAAATTGAAGGGTTTATCATGAATATCATGTAATTAAACGCATACTAGAATCAATTGTTGAAACTTGAAATTTAAATCATGGATTAAAACTCAACAAACATCATAAAAATGAGTTCAATCTAATTCAAACATGGAAATCATAAATCATAAATCTTGTATTTTGAAAAGGGATTCTTGGGCTCCATGAAAGGGAAGGATCCATGGATGAACATCTAACATACCTTAATTTGTGAGATTCTTTAAGTTCTTGAAGAAATTCTCAGGATTGACCTTGATTCTTGAGAGCTAAGGTTTGTTTTCTTGAGAGAGAATTATCTTTTGATTTTGGGAATAAGTGAATAATGAAGGGTTTAAACATTTTTAGGGATTAAATCCCATATCTGGACGAATTAAAATCATGGGGAAAGACTGTTTTAACCCTGGGCGCAACTTTAAGTTTTCGTAATAGAAAATTCTGATTTGGACCCCTGGCGCGATGTGCCACTATTGTGCTAGGACACTGGAAAATTAACGAATGGGAAATTGCAAGGTGGCGCGATGCGGTGGTATCACGTTGCCACTTTGTTTATGAACTGAAAGTGCACCGCGATGCGGTGGAATCGCGCCGGTACCCTAAAAATTGACAATTATGAATTGGATCTATGGCATGATATGCCAGTATCACATAGCAACACTAGAAATTGATAATTGCTATTTTAACACACTCCGCGACACGCTAGTAACCTGAATGGCGATGTTTAATGATTGAAACTTAAAATCGCCATAACTTCTTACCCGGTTGTCGGATTTAGGCAAATTTTATATCGTTGGAAAGCTAATTAAATTTCCTATGCAATGGTCAGCTCAAATCTGAAAATTTTTGAGTATTTCAAAAAAATTATTTAGGATAATCCTTGTACTGAGTGTTAATCTAGGCTAGGGAAATATGGGGTATTATAATTTCCTACAGAATGAGCATATAGATTAAAGGGAGTAGTACCTAGAATCGAGTGAGAAGTGTGGGTTTAGTGCATCCTACTTTCCTAGAACTACAATCCAATGTAGGTACAGATTCAGTATTCCTATTTCTATATGGATTACAGTTACAGAAGTGATCACTTAGCTTAGGTTATACTCCCTAACAAGAGTATGACACCTCTCCCCAATGTGAGGTTTTCCCCTTAGGGGAACAAGACATTAGACTCCATGACAGCTCATATATTTTATGTCGATTAGAAGAACCTCCCTAAAAGAAAAGCTTTTACTAGAATTTGCTACAGTCTAATAGAAAAGAATGACAGATAACAGTTTAGTTTTTAGACTTGAAATGTGATGGCTCACAAGTTTTATACAGTATGATTTATTGTTCATGATCTATGATTTTCATCTTTCAGTTATTCCAGCCATGTGAGTCATTACATACAACATGCATATTCTATGAATTTTTATAACATTGAGATATAACTTTTACTTATGCATTCACCCGCACATGCCCAATACATCCTCAAAGTACTGATCCATATATATGTCTATGTGCTATATTATTTAAGAATGTAGGTTCAGGTGATCAGTCTCAGCAGCGTGAGTGATTTTGGGCATCTCTATCTACATCAAAAAACAGCTGGTAAATCCTCATGGTTTGAGGGACCATTATCCAGATTTCCAGCTTTCATAGTATTTGATTAGTTGCTTTCAGTTTAGTCCGAGTCTAGTTTCTTAGTAGTAGAGGCTTGTTGGACTACTAGCTATTATTCAGACTTTCATTAGTAGTTGTTCAAACAGTATATTCAGTTTATTTCATTTCAGTTTTGGATATAATCCAGCATTGTTACTTGATTAGTTTAGGGAAAAATGTCATCCAATAATGAACGGAAATTTTTTAGCCATTTTAATACATTAAAAGTATTTTTTTATAATAGGTAAAAGATGAGACAAAATTAATTCAACGGAGGACATTTTGGAACAATTGCTAATACGTCAAGGGTATTTTTATATTTTCAGACACACACATATATATACATATGTATATATATATATATATACATACATACATATATTTATATACTAGTTTAGTGTGTGTACATTGCACGTGGTGTTTAATGTTAAAAAAGAAAATTAAATGTAAACTAAGCAACACCTTGTTTCTATGTAAGATTTAATTTGTTGATCCATTTTATCATATGTGCATCACTGATTTTTGCTACTCAGTCAAGTGTCATCCTCATTGATCCACCACTATATTTCACAAATCTTATCTAATTTTATCATCAACTCGATTATTAAATAATTAGCATTGTCAAATATTTTAGCGGATTCCCAGTCTCTCAATATCAAAATTTTTGTTGCAAAAGGAAAAAGAAATCCTATCTAAACTTTGTAATGTTCTTATTTTATCCTTTTATAAAGCTATTTTTATATTTTCTTAATTTAAATACCACTTCAAGTAGAATTTTATTAATTGAATGTTTCATCATCTTAACAAATGATAAAAAGTTAAAAGAATATAAGAGAATATTTTACTATATGCAACAACTTTACTCTAGATCCTTGTGGTCTGGCCATCTTTGAACCCCCGTATATTGTGGAATCTTTAATTCATCGTCCAGCTATTGTAAAATATTTAATCTCATATTTCAGAAAGAAAAAAAGTTACGCTCCACATGATATAACTCTTGAATTCATTAGTATTAAAATTCAAACACATTAAGCTAAGTTGAAAATAATAAGGTAATTGATATTCGATTGATTAATAAATTTTCCATATATTTTAAATATCCAAAAAACTTTCATTCATTTTGCAGTAATCTTACAGAAACACCTTGGTTTTTTACTCTTAGAAAATTTTTTGGAAATCTGAGTTCTGAATAACATCAAACTTAGGGTACAAGTCGTATGATAGGATACTTGTTTGGGGTCTTCAACTCGTATGTAAATCAGTGTGTTCTATGTCACTTTTTGTACAAGGTACGAATGGACTCCTGGTCATATATTGGTCAATATACGGGTCCCAGGTGAGGTCTAGGGTATGAAACAAGGGTACCACTCGTACCCTAGGGTACGATTTAAGGGGTATGGTCCTACCCTCATGCAAGTCAGTTTTTAACTATTAAGTTGAGGGTATTCTAGACATTTCCCACCCCAAAAATCATAAGTCCCCACATCTTAAAATATGTTGTGGCCTCTCATAACACAGTATTGGAAGATTAAACACTCTCTAAACTCTCTCTTGAAGATTTGGGCTAGGGTTCTTCAAAGATGATCATCTTGAGGCTTAAGAGTCAAATTTCTTCCATGAATCTTCTGGAATAAGGCTTGTGACTCTTCCCTCATTGTTAGTTCATAAATATCATATGTTTTAAAGTGTGATTATAATTCTTCAATGATGATTTTGAAAATCAAAATTGAGGGTTTTGTTGCATATGGTTGAGTATTGTTTACTATTGGTTTAACTTGTTTTTATACATGTTTTGATCATGGATTGCACATGTGGGTGCTTGGTAATTGTGGTTTAACAAATAGGTCATGGGTAACCTTAAACTTAATGGTTTTATTTTGGTTTTGGTCTTAATAATAACATTCTCTCAAAGTGTTTGTGAAAATATCTAAGAGAATGAAATAGTCATATGACAATGGTATTTTAAACTATGGCATTGGCCTCATGTATATGAATGGTTGATAAATGATTTTGTGAATCCCTTGTTGTCCATGTAATGGTCTAAATGGTAACCTTGGTGGTTTAAGTTGTCAAATAGGTTTGAGTCCTTAAATATTAACTTGATTCATGTCTTTATTAGATAATGGATTCGAGTCCCTAATTAAATCGAACAAGTGTCTTTGTTAGATGATAGGTTCGAGTCCCAAAGTCAAATGAATGATTGGCAGATTGATAATTGTAATGGCATGTGGTATACATGCAAGTAGTGTTGGCATGATGATACCAACAAAATACCTTTGGTAAGTAATTGGCTTAATGGTTGTGTATGTGGAATAATGGTTTTAAATTTCGATTAATAGCGGGATATGTAGTCGGTCCATACTAGTGGAGTCTGAAAGACTAACACTAGAAACTGTGCCAGCCAGTGCAGGTATCTTATGACAGGGTGGTTTGAATCCCCCAAATAAATATATAAATAGGAGGTTCGAGTACCCATTAACACATGTAATGGTGATTAAGTCATCTTGATTATGTCGGGAGGTTCGAGTCGCCCATATAGGCATATATGGATTTGGATATTCTATGGTTTGTGTGGCTACATGTGTTGGGGCCTTTCCAAATAGGGGAGAGCTAGGCCCATATAGCCCATGGATGCCTTATTGTATGATGATCATGCTACACAGCCCAGGTTAATAATTTCAAAGTTCATGTTAATCTTGTTCCCTATCCCATCATGGTATAAATATGTATGTATTGCATTGGTATATGTATTGATTGATCTGTTTTGAGTTGTTGGCACTATTTAATCATTATACTTAAGTTACATAATAGCGCTCCAACCACAAACCATCTTCGACGTTATATCCTTACATGATACAGGTATTGGTTATACTACACCTCCTACTGAGTGATGGGACTCGGGATCAGCTTGTGTTGACTTGAAATGGTGAGCTTCCATACTTTTGAAGGCTCCATTTCTTGTTTTGGTTTCTTATGTTTTCATTTGGTTTAGTCTTGGACACCAATTTTGGCTATGGTTGGAGGCATGTTCCGATTGGATATTATTTTACTTTTGGATAGAGGCTTTGTGGAACTACTATAGTGTAACGCCCCGAATCTGGTACCCAAAATGCTACACGGTGCTCATGACCCCGAAGGACCATTAGCTAACCCATGACTGATATTTATACCTGAATACTACAATAATATACTATATAAACATGAAAATAAAGGTTGTAAGGCCGTAAAGTTCAAAATTGTAGCATAACTGATAAAACATAACATCTGGAGGGGGTATGAAATACCAAAGACAACTGAAATAACTATTTGGACATGCTAGTCTGAAAAACCTCTGACTGACTGAACTGTCTGAATAAGGAGTTGATGGGACATGTCTCCAACTAACTCCAACTACTGAAATAAATTAATTAATGAGATAATAAAGTAATGGCCATGTCCTCAAAGGATGAGGACTCACTGCTAACTCTGACTGCTGAGAATGGAATACTACTGATGCTCTGGAGCTCGTGCTTCTGAATCTATGGTATAAAACACCATAGCGCAAATACGTCAGTATGTTTGAATGTACCGGTATGCATAAGAGGTAGGATGAATGTAAAGGGTTCACATGCATAAACTATACTAACTGACTGGATAACATGAACATTGGAATGCATGCATGAATACAAAATAACTATAACTCAGTTCGTGATAACATGATTACTGAGTCTGAGTACTGATAACATGAGATACTAATAGCTATATAACTAAAATAACTGATACTAAGCGACTGTATTTGACAGTCTAGGTTCTGATGGAACTAGCTGAGTTTTGTACTATTCTGAGTTTACTGTATCTGACAGTCCTGAAATCTGAAGAACTATCTGAGTTCTTTTACGAAGATAGAATGACTGTATCTGATAGTCCTAATTCTATAACTGAAATCGTGGAAAGTAGTCCTTTCACCGATATGCCCCTAATAAGCTATTATAGCTGAGTTAGGGTCCAATCTGTAAGCCCAATTAGAAGGGTATCAATACCGCACCACTGGTAAGGACAAGCTGTGAGTGACCCTCATCTAATAGGTACTCTAATAAGAATGGTGGGACCCTCATCTAACATGTTAAGCCACCTCATCTACCTTCATCTAGCAGGTTTGATGTCTCAACCTATAATGGCTACGTAGTTCTAGAGCGGAAGGATTGCATCTAAGAATAACACCCTCTACTTGCAAGTGAGGTCCCATCCTTAGTCTCACTCGGTGCTCAATCCTACTCCCATCTGAATATACATTTAACTAAATATACTGGACTGAACTGGATTGAGTTTTACTGAATTTCATCGACTGACGGAATATTATTGAGAACTGACTGAGATTACTTAAATTATTGAGATTACTGAGATTACTAGGTTTTCCTGAGTTATGTAACTGACTGAATTCTACTGATCATGGCTTAACTAAGATTATCATGAAAACATGACACTGATTCTAGGGACACAGCTAAATTTTTGGGTACAAGTACCCCCAGGACTGGATGGGAAGAAACTGACAAAGCATGACTTTCTTGAATACATGACCAACATCAACAATTCATAACACAATAAGTTGGAGAATTCATGAAGTACAAGTTCTAAAGCACCACAATGTCCATACATATATCCATAACTCATTGACTAAGACATTTCATCAAACACTTGACATTCATAAACTTGTACATAAATGGGGATTTCATATTATCATACTAGATGGCACTTTTCTTTCCCATATCCATTTAATCAAACACATGGGGAGCATGCTTTGGTTATACAATCATCAACACTTCAAATAATCATGGATAAATAAATCAACTTGTAAATGAAAGGGGGGTTATCATGATTATTATGCAAATCACCATATTCTAGGGTCAATCATTGGAATATGTAATTTAAAACGTGAATCAAAACCCCATAAAACATGGACATGAATTTCAATTCAATTTAAATCATGAATATTCATAAATACACAAATCTTGTATTTTGAAAAGAGATTCTTGAGCTTCATGGTTGAAAGGGACCAATGAATCAACACATGACATACCTTGATTGTGAGTTTCTTAAAGTCCTTGGACTTGAAGAACTTGAATCTCTTACTTTTATTGAAGAAGGGTTTGGATATTGAGTTTGGGAATAGATCTTTGAGAGGAAAACCCTAATTTTTGATGTTGTAGATGAATAATGAAGGCAGGAGCATTGGTCTGATATTATTAGGTATTAGAAAAGGTGGTAAAAGACCAAAAGCCTTTTTCAAAAATGAATTAAAATAACTAAATGAAACATGTGACGGTGGGTGTGATGGTCCATTGCTGGGTGGAAGGTCCTTCGGTCCTGACCGTCGCACCTGGTCAAAATAGGGATTCATTGTCTCTGTTGTGATAGCTTGGGTGATGGTCCATCGCTAGCTCGACATTTCATCGACCTGAGCCATCGCCTTTAGGAAAAATATGGTCTCACTGACTCCACTGCGATGGTGTGGGCGATGGTCCGTTTCTAGCTCGACGGTCCTTCAGCCCTCATCGTCGTATCTGGACAGTTTTTACTTCTTTCTGTAAAACGGCCATAACTTTCTACCCCGATACCGGATTTTGACAAAATTGGTATTGTTGGAAAGATAATTCAATTTCCCACATGAAAAAAAGTGAAAATCTTTTAAATTTCATATATATAAAAGTGGATTCATCTTTAACAGTAAGTTTCTAACATACTCGGAATGATTCCAAGCTAGGTAAAAGTACGGGGTATTACAATATCTTCCCCTTGAGAACATTCTTCCTCAAATGAGACTGAGCGAGAGGGGAGAACATAAACTAACGTATATACTGAATATTAATGACTGGAACATGATTTCATGACTGATATGACTGATAACTGGATATATCATACTGAACACGCATATCTAATGCATGTGTAACTGATTCATGAATGCATGACTGAGTGTTCTGAGGAACTAAGTTTCTCACAATGAGAATGCATATATGATTCATAATTATATGACTGAACTGGTGCGTGAATGTATGACTGAATATGCAATGGTATTTAATACCAACTTTGTAATGGAATTCTGAACATGAAATAGATACCAAACTTGTAACTAAAATCTGAACATGAAATTGAAAATCTTAAGGAGAACTGTTACCTTGAGCTAGACCTGAGTTGACAGAGAAGAGGTGAGGATACTTGGTTTGCATATCTACTTCTGTTTCTCAAGTAGCTACCTCAACTAGCTAATTTTGCCAGAGAACTTTGACTAGAGGGACTTCTTTGTTCCTCAGTCTACGAGTCTGATAGTCTAAGCTTTCGACTGGAATATCTTCATAAGAGAGTCTGTTGTGATCCTCTATGCTCTAAATAGGGACTACGACTGTTGGGTCACCTATGCACTTCTTGAGCAAAGAGACATGGAAGACTGGATGAACTAAGGCTAGATTTAAAGGCAATTCAAGCTCATAAGCTACCTTGCCGAAGCAACTGAGAATTTTGAAGGGACCCACATATCAGGGACTGAGCTTTTCCTTTCTACCGAACCTCTTCACTTCCTTCATGAGAGAGATCTTTAGATAGACATAATCACCAATCTCGAACTCGAGATCCTTTACTGAACACGCATGAATGGGAACATGTGAACATGACTGAGTCTATAACGTATGACATGGACTGAGTATCATGAATTGAACTGAGCCATTACATACATGGCTTACGACTAAGATTGGAGCTTGAGGGTCCACCAATGAGTACCCACTACTCCAAGATAAGTTCCTTACATGAAGAGGGAATGACATATATAGGTAATGAAAGTTTAGGGAATTATAGAGTATCTCCCACTTGGGACACTATGTCCCTCAAAGAATGCTGACTTGGCCGAGATACTGAGGAGAGACTAGAATGATGTACAGGGCACCCATGAACAGAATTGCAACTGAATATCCAGGATCTGAGACTGTGTCATAAAACATAAACTGAGCTAAAATTACAACTTATTAATTGGTCCTTCTTAGAATAGTTACATCCATGAGGCTTCGAATAATGCGATTAGGTGGATAGACTTGGAAAATATGTGAACTTGTCTGTCTGACTGTCGGACTAAAGTACTAGTTGTTCAAACTAATTCCTATTGACTAACTCATCTTATCTGTTGACTGACTGATGGATGAGTACTGGGCTTGTAAGACTAAACTGTACTTAGTCTGAATAACTGGACTAAGAAAATGGAGTTTTTATGAGCATGAGAAAGGGACTAACTGAGTAACATGAGATAGCTGAGCATGAATTCATGAAATACTTGTATTGTCTGAGAATACAAAACCAGGCATATAACATGATTCAAAAACATTCTATAAGCTGAGGTACTGAAACACTGATAACATGCGTAACTGATAACTACACGCTATGGTCAAGTAAACCTGAAATTAGACTGTGGTACTGATCTAATTTTTGAACTGAGGCCGAGGCTGACACTATATCTAAGACCATAGTAGAGACTGCAATTAAATCTATAATTGAGACTCATACTGGGATTGAATGCTGGTTTTTGATAATTGAGGTTTATACTGGTACTGAAGTACTGAATTTTGATGGCTAAGTAATTGATAACTAAAATCCATGGTCCTGTAGGACTATATGAGTCCTTTACTGAATACTGATTACTTAACTGGCATTGTAACTGAGGCCTGAGGGACAAACATCGACACCATAGATTCATCGAGGGATCTAAACTGAGGGTATACATGACATAACCTGAGTTTGGTTGATCACTAGGAGTGGAACGTGAGTCATGTGGGATGAGCATACTGTAAAGCATGACAAAAGTACATGAGCCATGAGCTGCATGAGCTGAATCTAAAGGTTTTGTATTCATGGGACATGATCCATACTATTGAGTAAACTGGAAATCCTTATACTAGGAAATGGAAACGCACATGATTCTATGAAAGGTGCGTAAATATATGTTGTATTCATGGAACATAATTCGTACCGCAGAGTAAACTGGGACTCCTTATACTGGGAACTCAAATCGTACATGATTTTCACTAATATGCACAAATATATGTGATGATCATGGAGCTGACAGGTAGGACATGAATAGATATCATGATACTTGATGGGTTTTGAGGATCTGTAATACTATTCTGTGATGATTTTCATAATTATGGTCACTGCAGGAATAGATGAGGATGACATCTATGAAGACTATGACGAACATGTCCATGTACTGCTTGAACACATGGTTTATCAAGCCCGTGAAGGCTTCTAGGGCATTGATAAGACCAAAGGACATGACTAAGAATTCGAAGTGACCATACCGAGTTCAAAAAACTATTCTCAAAATGTCACATTCTCTAACTCTGGGTTGATGATAGCTTGATCTGAGGTCTATCTTAGAGAAATAGCTGGTACCCTAAAGTTGGACAAACAAGTCATTGATTTTAGGAAGTGGATACTTATTCGTAACCATGACTTTATTGAGATAAATGTAGTCTATATATATTTTTAGAGGGTCGTCTCTCTTTCACACGAACAGAACTGGTGTACCCTACAGGGAAACACTAGGCCTGATGAATCCCTTATCTAAGAGATCATTCAACTGTTCTTTTAGTTCTCTAATTTCCACTGGTGCCATTGTGTATGGCGAAATAGGTAAAGGCTGAGTATCTGAAAGAAGATCAATGCCGAAGCCTATTTCCCTTTTGGGAGGAACTCCGATAAAATCTTTGGGAAACACATCTGAATCTCTATTCACTACTGAGACTGATTCAAGACGGGGAGTCTCAGATCTAGATTCCTTAACATGAACAAGATGATAAAAATATCCTTTAGATATCATTTCCTTTCTCGAAGGTAGGAAATAAGCTGACCTCAGGAAGCTGAAGCACTACCCCTCCATTCTAGGACAGGTTCATTCGAAAACTAAAAGTGAAAAACTCTATTTCTACAGTCGACTGTGGCATAGCAGGAATGAAGAAAATCCATGCCGATAATGACATCAAAATCAGTCATCTCTAATTTGACTAAGTCTGCTGAAGTAACTTTTGGAGATACCATAATCGAACAGTTCCTGTATACCCGTCTTCCTATGATAGTTTTACCCACTGGGGTGGAGACTGAGAAAGGCTCTTCTAGAATTTCGAGACTGACTCTAAAATCAACTGTTATATAATGAATAACAAAAGATAAGAAAGCTCCTGGGTCTAGCAAAGCATAAACATGCAAGTGAAAGATCTGTAACATACCAGTAACCACATCAGGAGAATTTTCCTGATAATGTCGGGACTGGAGAGCATAGATTCTGGTTGGGCGTTTCCCACTGGTAGCACTGTAGGTGGAACCCAGTTGATTTAGGTGATGGTACTAAGCTGAAGAACGGTTATGTTGACCTTAAAAACCTAACTGGGGACAATCTCTGACTTTGTGGCATGGCTTGCCACATCCGAAATAGATGTGGTTTCTAGCTCTGTAAATACCCTGATGGTTCTTACTATAAGTCTGACAAAGGGGATGGGTTCAGGCATTGCTAACACTGACCTGAGGTTTAGGGCCTGGCGCCCTATCCCTGTTCCATCTCTGAATTTCGGCACTAGAGCACTGGCTGAAGAAGGGGCTAGGACAACAGCCTGTTGATTGCTCTAATCTACTACAGAGTAAGATAAAGTGAGGGAGTAGGTTCTGAATTAGCCATGAAAAGCATGCTCGTCCAGGGAATCTGCCTGAACGGGGAAGGTACTAACTAATTTTCGGTTCTCCTTTTGTTAGCCCTTTTTGGGAGACATATTCAGTAAATGAAATGGAAAAATAGATTAGACTGGGAGTCTACATTTGAGCTTATGGTCACTAGTACGACATGAATACTGAAAGAAGGGAAACTGTTCCTTAAACATCTCATAGCCTCTTGTCTATAAATGTGGTGCACAATACACCCATGCACAAGACTCTACTAGATGCGGTTTTTCAGACTTCCTCGGATAATTTTGAACCTTAGGCTCTGATACCAAGTTTGTAACGCCCCGAATCTGATACCCAAAATGCTACACGGTGCTCATGACCCCGAAGGACCATAAGCTAACCCATGATTGATATTTGTACCTGAACACTGTAATAATATACTATATAAATACGGAAATAAAGGTTGTAAGGCCGTAAGGTTCAAAAATATAACATAACTGATAAAACATAACATCTGGATGGGGTATAAAATACCCAAAACAACTAAAAAAACTTTCTGAACATGCTAGTCTGAAAAGCCTCTAACTGACTGAACTGTCTGAATAAGGAGTTGATGGGACATGTCCCCAACTAACTCCAACTACAGAAATAAATTAATTAATGAGATAATAAAGTAATGGTCATGTCCTTGAAGGATGAGGAATCACTTTTAACTCTGACTGCTGAGACTGGAATGCTACTGATGCTCTGGATTGTGTGCTTTTAAACCTATAATATAAAACACCATAGCACAAATGCGTCAGTATATTTGAATATACAGGTACGCATGTGAGTTAGGTTGCATGCAAAGGGTTCACATGCATGAACTATACTAATTGACTGGATAACATGAACGTGGGAATACATGCATGAATACTTAATAACTGTAACTGAGTTCGTAATAACATAATTATTGAGTTTGAGTATTGATAACATGAGATACTGATAACTGTATAACTGAAATAACTGATACTGAGCGATTGTATCTAACAGTCTAGGTTCTGATGGAACTATCTAAGCTCCGTACTGTTCTTTGTTCACTATATCTGATAGTCTTAAAATCTGAAGAACTATCTGAGTTGTTTTACTGAGACTGAATGACTGTATCTAATAGTCCTGATTCAATAACTAAGACAGTGGGAAGTAGTCCTTTAACTGATATGCCCCTAATAATCTATTATAGCAGAGTTGGGGTCCAATTTGTAACCCCAATTGGAAGGGTGTCAATACCGCGCCACTAGTAAGGACAAGCTGTGAGTGACCCTCATCTAACAGGTACTCTAACAAGAACAGAAAGACCCTTATCTAACAGGTTAAGCCACCTCATCTAGAAGGTTTGATGTTTCAACCTATGCTGACTACGTAGTTCTAGAGCGCAAGGATTGTTTCTAAGAATCACACCCTCTACTCGCAGGTGAGGTCCTATCCTTAGTCTCACTTGGTACTAAATCCTACTCCCATCTAAATAGACACTAAACTAAATATACTGTACTGAACTAGATTGAGTTTCACTAAATTCCATTGACTGACGAAATATAATTAAGATCTGATAATTAACTGAGATTACTGAGATTACTAAGATTACTGAGTTTTCCTGAATCATGTAACTGACTGAATTCTACTTATCATGGATTGATTGAGATTATCATGAAAACATGACACTGATTCTAGGCACACAGCTAAATTTTCGGGTACAAGTACCCCCAGGACTCGATGGGAAGAAACTAACAAAGCATGACTTTCTTGAATACATGACCAACATCAACAATCCATAATACAATAAGTTAGAGAGTTCATGAAGTACAAGTTCTAAAGCACCACAATGGCCACACATATATCCATAACTCATTGACTAAGATATTTCATCAAACACTTGACATGCATATATGTAACGCCCAACTCCCGAGAATCGGAACGCCACACGGTGCTTATGATCCCGAAGGACCACAAGCTAACCCTTTTTTTGATATCTGTACCTATTCACTGCATAATATAATAAAATACATGCGAAAATTGGCTAACACTTGCCGTAAGGTTCAAACATCTAGAAATATACAATACCTTAAACCACACACTAATACATTTGTCTGAAAAGCCTCTACACTGCCTGAACTGTAGAGTTGAAGGGACAATTCCCCAACTAACTCCGTCTACTAAAATCAAATACTATAATAACAACATCTTCGGATGATGAGGACTCACTGTTTCACCCACTGCTGCTATACAAGTGACTTCTAAGATGCTCCAAGTTTCACTTCTCTGAACCTATGGTGCCCCAAAATAAAAGAACACCATAGCGCGAATGCGTCAGTACTAAGATGTACTGAGTATGCAAGCAGGGATGACTAAATGCAAGGACTTATGCATGAACATTTAATCAACAGAATAATCATGAGAATAATGAACGAGTACACATAAATGAATGCATAATTCACAACCACTATAACAATTATAACGACTCCAGATACCACAGCTCAAATACCACTTTACTGTCCTTGGAACTCACTACTGTACTGGGGTACTGCATTACTGAATCACAGGATACCAATACTGATCAATCAAATACACTCACACCCCTGACTCCTGAAGATTTATACTGACACAGAAACCATGGGAAGTAGTTACATAAATCACCATGACTCCTCATAAGCAACTGAATATGTGGGGGTGAACGCAATAATTTGAATAATATCTTTGATTTTGTAAAACATGCATACGGAAAATGAAGACTCACATGGCTTGAATTTTATTATCCATACTTCTCATAATATTATAGATAGGAAAAAATAAGTAAAATCCTATAAATCATCATAAAATCATGAATATTCATCATAAATTCTCATGACTCATCATAGACAACCAAACTCATCAACTCAAGACTCGGAGCGACTCGATAGTTCAAGAAACATACTCTTATGGACAGGGGAGTTTCCTATAACCGACAACCCTACGTGAGCCGCATGAAATACCAATATTTGTCCTCCTAGGAAGAGCACTCCCATTGGCGGGAGTGTTGTACTCTTGCCAGGGAGTACAACCTTAAAGCTTTCATAATCACAATTCGGCTCTCTGGCCAACAATATCATCATCAACAACCCTACGGTGGAACATAGGTTTGGGGAAATACCAAATTTTCCTCTCGGTGCTAAGTAATACTCCCCGACTAGCTCAGAACGCGTTAGAAAATCCACCACAACATCACAAGGGTCTATCATAAAGACCAAATCAAATCTTTTTCTCATTTATCAAATCATATCAATTTGTGGATTCCTAACTCAACACATTTTAGCTCAAAATATTTTAATTTTCCTCAACATCAACATAGTATAAAAAACAAAAGCATTTCATCTCTGCGAGTTTAAAATCAATATAAATCATCCCGACTCTGCGGATGGAAATCAATATTCTCAAATGATTATTCTTTCATTTCAATATTCAAATCATGACAATAGTTTTTGAAAAGAATTTAAAATCTTCAAATCATAGTAAGATTTTGTATGTCGTAATGTAACTCAAATCATGGCTCTTATATCAAGAATCCTCAAAAAAAATAATTTCATAAATATGGTATGCAATTTATGGCATAAAATCTCAATTCAAGAAAACAAGATAATAAGGTTATTATGTATACCAATATTGGACGATTCAAAGTTCCATAAATCATATCTTGAAAACACTTGAAATATCAACTCATGGTAGAAATATGAAATTCACCATATCAAATCATAACTTGGGAATAATAAAGTAATCATGTACATCAAAGCTTAAACAATTTATATTTTCATAACCTCATAATTCGTCATTAAAACATCTTGGGTATTTACCCACTTTACAAAATCATGAAATTTCCAATGATAAAATAAATTCTTTGGGCACAAGAATGAAAAGATATTCTTGTTCAAAACCCCACATACTAAGTTCTCACGGAATTCATTTTAAGTTCTCAAATCATCGGAAATTCATCGATCGTAGCACGACTAAGATTATCGTGAAACTGACTCAGCTCTAGACCAGTAGACTATTTCGGGCATAGTTACCCCCAGCAATCAATAACATAAGTAATATGTAGTATACAACAACACATACTCGCATGCCCAAAGGCCATCATGCACCATGCATTGATTAACACCTCACACCAATCATTTGAAGATCATATTCATATACAAGTATTGGGATCTCATGCCATTACATCGTAGATCATTCAACAAGGATGCATATAGTTAAGAAAGAATACAACATAACATAGTTCATCTAATCAGGATACACACAAATTACATACATTCAATACATCATGGTTCACTTCTCAAGGTTCTTTCCTTTAAGATCTTGATATATGCAATTCGACCCATAATTAGACATTTCACACTTAGCGTGGCCTAATGGCCTTATCATTTCCCTTAAGCATCATAGTAAACACGTAGCATGCAAGTATGGTATGACCTTATCATTCGATCACAAGGGGTCATACGATCCATTCTTCTTCAACTAGGCATTTCTACAATTACCTTGCATGTACCATTTAGGGCATAGGTCAGTATGAACAATTACATGTTCTACAACACCATCATTCATCATAATTCCACCAACTAAATCCCTCATCCTCACTTACAACCAGATCATCAGCCTTCCACACAACATCCCCATTTTTTGACAATAACATGGAGTTCTTGTTAAACGTATACATAGAAAGTAGTCTAGTCATTTAGAACTTATTATATCCTAAGAACGTAAATTTATAGCCTCTTAGACAATTCCATAAACACCTTACATGCACTTTTAGGAATTGGTGAATTCATCAAGTTCTCATGTTTTCCGCCACCCCATATATCTCATCCAACACACATAATCATCGCATGCATGTATCAACCAACATACACCATCACCACACATATATATATATCAACCAACATGCATAATCATCATATATATATATATCAAGTAACATACATAATCTTTATATATATCTCAACCATCGAATATCAATCAACATATATATATACATCATCAAAGTCTAGAAAATATATATATATATACATAACTTGAACTTTCAAAAAGGGATTCGTGGACTCTATGGACGAAAGAAGTCCATAGATAAACACTTGCATTCCTTAGATTTTGTAGCCGAAGAGATTGACGGAAGCAATTCGCGAAGCGAAGCCTTGAATCGATTTTCCCCCAATTCGAACCCTAACCCTAACTCCTCTTTATATATATATATATATATATATATATATATATATGTGTGTGTGTGTGTGTGTGTGTGTGTGTGTGTGTGTGTGCATATATTTTGAGAGAGAGATATAAGAGAAATGAGAGAAAATGAATGACAATTCTCATCTCAAAGGGGGTATATATAGAGGGTTACAATAATGGGAAATGACCAAAATACCTTTAAAAATCAATTAATTTCAAATCTGCCCTTCAGTGATCTATCCGATAGGCTGAAGTAAATTGGCCATTACCTTTTACTCTGATGTCCAAATTGGATGAAACCAATTTCATTGGAAAGGAGACTCTCAGGGATTTCCATTGATATATAGCATCTCACACAGTTCCTTATGTAAAAGGAGTTATGGTCATTTAAAGTTGGAGCAAAAATACGCCTGGCCTCAGTACTTTTTCCTGCACATTTTACTGTTCATCACTATTCACCATTTGATCGGAATGTTCGTAACTCATCGCTCGGGTGTCCATTTTGGATGATCCACATATCGTTGGAAATCTTATTCGATACTCTTCGCAACGGTTGGTATAACTCTAGGAAATTCCACATGAAAAATTATAAATCGTTCTAAAAGATAGGACCCAATACGTTTACGCACAAAATTTCGATGAAAATTTTTTTAGGGTATTACAATAAACTTGTACATAAATAGGGATTTCATATTATCATACTAGTATGGCACTTTTCCTTCCCATAGGCATTTAATCAAACACATGGGGAGCATGCTTTAGTTATACAATCATCAACACTTCAAATAATCATGATACATAAATCAACTTGTAAATGGAAGGGGGGTTTATCATGATTATTATGTAAATCACCACATTCTAGGGTCATTCATTGGAATATGTAATTTAAAACGTGAATCAAAACCCCATAAAACATGGACATGAATTTCAATTCAATTTAAATCATGAACATTCATAAATACACAAATCTTATATTTTGAAAAGAGATTCTTGAGTTTCATGGTTGAAAGGGACCCATGAATCAACACATGACAGACCTTGATTATGAGTTTCTTAAAGTCCTTGAACTTGAAGAACTTAAATCTCTTAGTTTTATTGAAGAAGGGTTTGGATCTTGAGTTTGGGAATAGATCTTTGATAGGAAAACCCTAATCTTTTATGTTGTAGATAAATAATAAAGGCAGGAGCATTGGTATGATATTATTATTAGAAAGGGTGGTAAAAGACCAAAAAGCCCTTTTCAAAAATGACTTAAAATAACAAAATAAAATGTGCGATGGTCCATCACTGGGTCGATAGTCTGTCGGTCCTGACCATCATACTTGGCCAAAATAGGGGTTCATTGTCTCTGGTGCAATGGCTTGGGTGATGGTCCATCGCTAGCTCGACGTTCCATCGGCCTAAGTCATCACCCTTAGGCAGAAGGTGGTCTCACTACCTATGCTGTGATGGTTTGGGCGATGGTCCATCGCTAGCTCGATGGTCCATCGGCCCTCATCATTGCATTTGGGTAGTTTTGACTGCTTTCTGTAAAATGGCCATAACTTTCTACCCCAATACCGGATTTGGATGAAATTGGTATTGTTGGAAAGCTAATTCAATTTCCCACATGACAAAAAGTGAAAATATTAAAAATTCCACATATATAAAAGTGGATTCATCTTTGAAATTAAGTTTCTAACATACTCGGGACAATTTCAAGCTAGGTAGAAGTACGGGTAATACATATAGGTTGGTATGGGTGGTGTCATAATTGGTGTAAACCTTGGAATTAGTATTGGTATTATGGTTTATGTCTTTTGAATGTATTTATGATTGTTCCATATTATTATGTTATGGACATGGACATAGTTATTATTTTGGGTTTGTTATGGTTGTTGGTTTGTCATTGGATGTCTAAACTTGTTCGGGTTGGTCACGGTCGTGAACCTATCCTAAAGTATTTGAGTTTCAAATACCCTATTTTGTCATAAGTTTAGAATTCATCTGGCATAGGTTATATGCTTTATTGGTCAGTTTAGGAAATGGTGTAGTTTTCGGTCCTTGTTGGGCCTGAGTTGCCCATTACGACAAGACCCTAGTTTGAGTCATGTCAAGTTGGTATCAGAGCTTTAGGTTCATGGTCAAATGGGAGTCTACAAATTTATGTCGAGTAGATTCTATTTTAAGGGTGTGTATCTCACTACACTCATAAGGCAGAGGCTACAAGACATTTAGGAATGTTCCACTTTTTTGTTTTCTTATTTCTAGCTATAAAGTCTAAGGTCTTGGATTCTTCTGATTTTTGTTTACTTATCTTTTAGATCATGCCTCGATGATCTGAAGCTCATAGAAACTCCTCTGTCCTAACTGAAGATAATTTTGATGGAATACACTTTACTCGTGGGATCCATACTCAGTCTAGGGGTCTAGTTCCTGATTATCCTGGAATTCCACCAGTTCCCTTAGTCTTCCTCAGGATAATGTGATAAATGTTGAGTTTGATCAGTTGGTTCATATGATTGCTCAGTTGGTAGATTCTTAGGCTGAGTGTGGTGAACCCGCTACTCTATCTTCTGAGGCCATAATGGTTAGCTAGTTCATGAAGTTGAATCCATCAACTTTTATGGGTGTTAAGGTGGATGAGGATCCTAAGAATTTCCTGAATGAGATAGAAAATATTTTTAGAGTTATGCATGACACGAATGTGGAAGGGACGGAGTTTATGGCATATCAACTAAAGGATGTGGCATACCAATGGTACAAGGAAAGGGATCAGGCAAGGGGTGACACTGATGAGTCATCACTGTAGGAGCATTTTACTAATGCAATTTTGTAATGCTTCTTTCTTTAGGAGTTGAGGGAAGCAAAAATGGAGGAGTTTGTTAATCTGAAGCAAGAAAAGATGTCGGTCAAGAAGTATGCCTTGAAGTTTCACCAGTTTTCTCGGTCTGCTCTAGAGATGGTGTTTGAAATGAGAGATCAAATGAGAAAGTTTTCTTTAGGACTGTCTCATGAGTTGATCCTTAAAAGTAAGGCTGCCTTACTAATCAAGGACATGGATATATCAAGGATGGTTATCTATATACAACAAGTGAAGAAGGAAAAAAGGAAGTAGTCTAAGTTTAGTGTGAGACAAGGGAAGGTACTGCCACTAGTATTTTGAAACTTTTCTCCTGTGATATATATTGTTTACTTTATCCAGGGTCTACTCTTTCTTATATGACCCCGTTTGTGGCTGTATATTTTGGTTTTGGTTCTAAATTAATTTTTGATCCTTTTTGGTATGTACCCTAGTTGGTGACTCTTTGATTTTTAAAAGGGTCTATAGGGGTGTGTGGTATCTGTTAGTGGAGGAAAACTCTTGTGGATTTGATAGAGTTAGATATGGTTGACTTTGATGTCATTTGGGTATGGATTGGTTGCATTCGTATTATGTTTTCTTAGATTGTCGAACCCATAAGGTCATGCTTAATTTCCTTAATGAGCCAGTCATTGTATTGGAAGGGGTTCTTTAATTCCTAAGGGGAGGTTCATCATATACCTTAGAGCCCGAAAGATGATTTCCAAAGGGTGTTTGTATGATTTGGTCTGAGTTAAAGATTCTAACTCAGAAGATCCTTTTTTAGAATCCATCCTTGTGGTTAATAAGTATCCCGAGGTTTTCTCTTATGATCTTCCAGGTATTCCTCCCATTAGGAAAATTGATTTTGGGATTGATCTTATTTCGGACACTCGTCCTATTTCTATTCCTCCATATAGAATGGCTTCGATTGAGTTAAAGGAGATTAAAGAGCAATAGAAGGATTACTTAGATAAAGATTTTATCCCTCCTAGTGTGTCTCCTTAGGGTACTCCGATGTTGTTTGTGTGCAAAAAGAATGGTTTCCTTCAGATGTGCATTGACTATCGTCAGTTGAATAACGTGACCATAAAGAATAAGTTTCCTCTTCCTAGGATCAACGATTTATTTGATCATCTTCAAGGTGCGAGCTATTTCTCTAAGATTGATCTTAGGTCAGGTTATCATCATCTTAAGATTAGGGAGGTGGATATCCCTAATACTTCTTTCAGAACTCGGTATGGTCACTATGAGTTTCTAGTTATGTATTATGGGTTGACCAATGCCCCAGCGACATTCATGGATTTGATGAATAAGGTCTTCCATCAATTTCTGAATTTGTTTGTCATTGTCTTCACTAATAACATCTTGTTCTACTATAAGAGTGAGGTAGATCATGTCAATCACTTTCGTGTTGTATTGCAGACCTTAAAAGATCAACATTTGTATGTCAAGTTCTCCAAGTGTGAGTTTTCATTAAAGGTTATAACTTTTCTTGGTCATGTTATCTCTAGTAAAGGGATCATGGTGAATCCATAAAAGGTTGCGCTGGTTAAGAAGTGACCTAAACCTGCGACTCCAACTGATACTTAGAGTTTCTTGGGTTTAGCTAGTTATTATAAGAGATTTGTGGAAATTTTTTTGACTATAGATGCTCCATTGACTGAGTTGACCCAGAATAAGGTCATGTTCTTGTGTTCAGATATGTTTGAAGGTAGCTATGAGAAGTTAAAGGATAAGTTGACTTCAGCTCCAATTTTGACCCTGCCTGACGGTAGTGATGGCTTTATTGTGTATTGTGATACTTCTCCTATACAACATGGTAGATTGGTGGCTTATTCTTCCAAGAAATTGAAAGTTCATTAGAAGAACTACCCCACTCATGACTTAGAGTTATTAGCAATGGTATTTGCGCTGAAGATTTGGCATCTCTATCTCTATGGTGTTAATGTTGATATCTTTTTTTATCATAAGAGTCTGCAGTATATGTTCACTCAGAAAGATTTAAATATCAGGCAAATGTGGTGGCTTGAGTTGCTGAAAGACTATGATATGAGTCTTTACTACCATCCAGGTAAAGCTAACGTAGTTGTTGATGCTCTTAGCAGGTTATCCATAGGGAGTCTGGATCATATGGATGAGTATAAGTGGGAGTTGGAGAAGGACATTCACCTTTTGGCTTGTCTTAGAGTTCACCTCACGGACTCCGAAGGTGGTGGTGTATTTGTGTATCAAGTATTATAGTCATCCTTTGTTGTAGAGATAATGGAAAACTAGATGTTGGATCCCGAATTGATGAAGATTAAGAGTAATGTGGGTCAGCAAAAGGTTATTGACTTTGTGATTGGTGGTGATGGTATCCTAAGGTAACAAGGCAGGTTATGTATTCCCAATATCAATGGATTGAGGGAAAGAATTGGCCGAAGCTCATGAATCTCATTATGATATTCATCCTAGTTCTACTAAGATGTACTATGAGCTTAAGAAGTTATATTGGAGGAATAATATGAAGTGAGATGTGGATAGCTTTGTGGCTAAGTGTATGGTGTGTCATCAAGTGAAAGTTGAGAACATGAGACCTGGTGGTTTGTACCAAGAGATTGAGTTGCCTGAATGGAAGTGGGAAGTGATTAACATGGATTTCTCTACCGATCTTCCTCGATTTCAAAATTAATGTGATTCAATTTGGGTCATTATGGATAGGATGACTAAGTTTGCTTACTTCTTGCCAGTTAGGACTAGTTATTCAGCAGAGAATTATACTAAGTTGTATCTTGTAGAGATCGTGAAGTTGCATGGTGCTCCAGTTTCTATTATTTTGAATTGTGGTACTTCGTTCTCATCGTATATTTGGAAGTCATTTCAGAAAGGTTTGGGGACTAAAGTGTGCCTTAGTATTATGTTCCACCTATAGTTGGATGGACAAGTAGAGAGGACCATTTAAACATTAGAAGACATGCTTCGTGCTTGCGTGATTGACTATGGTAGTAATTGGTTTGACCATTTGCCTTTGATTGAGTATGCTTATAATAATAGTTATCACTATAGCATTAATATGGCTCATTTTGATGCACTGTATGGTAGGGCATGTCGTTCTCCTATTGGGTGGTATGAAGTTGATGAGGGTAAGTTGTTTGGCCCTAATTTGGTCCACCAAGCCTTGGAAAAGGTAAAGGTGATTTGGGATAGATTGAGAGCCGCTCAAAGTCACCAAAAGTCCTATGCGTATATAAGGCGTAGAGATTTGGAGTTCAATGTTGGTGATTGGGTATTCTTAAAGGTATCTCCTATGAAGCGAATGATGTGGTTTGGTAAGAAGGGGAAGTTAAGTCCTTGGTATGTTGGTCCTTACTTGGTTTTAAAGAGGGTTGGTAATGTTTTCTATAAATTTGAGTTGCCTCCTAGTTTGAGCTTCATTTATCTGGTTTTTCATGTCTCTATGTTGAGAAAGTGTGTGGGTGATCATTCCTCGATTGTTCCTTTGAAAGGGTTGGGTATTTCAGATTCCTTATCTTATGAGGTAGTCCTAGTTGAGATCTTGGATTATCAAGTTCGTCGGTTGCGGACAAAGTATGTGGCTTCAGTAAAGGTTCTTTGGAAAAACGATAAGGTTGAAAAAACTACTAGGGAAGTGGAAAAGGACATGAAGTCCCAGTATCCATTCCTTTTTTCTGCTCCCGGAATTCCTGAGGAAGGTATGTTTTCTTCGTGACATCTTTGTTTTCTAACTTAGTTAAAGGAAAGGTTGATTTCCTTGCATCTTTGTTTTCTAACTTAGTTAAAGGTTAGTTTGATGTGTAATAATGTGTTAACTCTTGCTTGTGCTTTCCCTACCCGTCATTTGAGGAAGAATGATCCAAGTGCGGGAGAATTAAAATACCTTGGCTTTTGACTCTTAGAATTTTTTTTGGAAATTTGAGTTTTGGACAACATACGACTTAGGGTACAAGTCGTATGATAGGATACGGGTTCAGGGCCTTCAACTCGTATGTAAATTAGTGTGTTCTATGTCACTTTCTGTCAAAGGTACAAATGGAATCCTTACTAGAAGTATGTTAAGGTACGAGTCGTATGTGTCTAAGTTATATAATACCCCTAAGTTAGTTTAGAGAATTTTGCTTGGGGTACAGCTTATAGGGTACTTCTCGTATGCTAGGATACTAGCTAAACCTTGGTGGTCGTATGTTGGTCAGTATAGTCGTCCAAGGTGAGGTCTAGGGTACGAGACAAGGGTACCACTCGTACCCTAGGGAACAATTTAAGGGGTATGGCTGTACCCTCCTACGAGTAAGTTTTAAACTTTTAAGCAGGGGGTATTCTAGACATTTCCCACCCCAAAAACTTAAGTCCCCACGTCTTAAAATATGTTGTGGCCTCTCATAACACACTATTGGAAGATTAAACACTCCAAAAACACTCTCTAAACTCTCTCTTGGAGATTTGGGCTAACGTTCTTCAAAGGTGGTCATCTTGAGGTATAAGAGTCAAATTTCTTTCGTGAATCTTCTTGAATAAGGCATGTGACTCTTTCCTCATTGTTAGTTCATAAATATCATGTGTTTTAAAGTGTGATTATGATTCTTAAATGGTGGTTTTGAAAATAAAAATTGAGGGTTTTGTTGCATATGGTTGAGTATTGTGTACTCTTGGTTTAACTTGTGTTTATACATGTGTTTTGATCATGGATTGCACATATGGGTGCTTGGTAATTGTGGTTTAACAAATGGGTCATGGATAAACCTAAACTTAATGGTTTTTACTTTGATTTTGTTCTTGATAATAATATACCCTCAAAGTTTTTGTGAAAATGTCTAAGAGAATGAAATAGTCACATGACAATGGTTTGTTGAACTAAGGAATTGGCCTCATGAATATGAATGGTTAATAAATGATTTTGTGAAGGTTTTGTTGGCCATGTAATGGTCTAAATGGTAACCTTGGTGGTTTAAGGTGTCAAATGAGTTTGAGTTCCTAAATATTAACTTGATTTATGTCTTTGTTAAAAAATGGGTTCGAGTCCCTAAACTTTAAATTGAACAAGTGTCTTTGTTAGATGATGGGTTCGAATACCAAAGTCAAATGAATGATTGGTTTATTGATAATGGTAATGGCATGTGGTAAACTTGCAAGTAGTGTTGGTATGACGATACCAACGAAATGCCTTTGGTAAGTAATTGGCTTAATGGTTGTGCATATGGAAAGATGATTTTAATTGGGCTTAATAGTGAGATGTGTAGTCGGGCCGTGAAAGTAGAGTACGAAGGACTAACACTAAAAACTGAACTAGCCGGTGCGGGCGTCTTATGACCGGGTGGTTTGAATCGTAATTTTATGATATATAAATTCTTATTAATTGATTAAGTTATATCAACATGATATAAATTGTTATTTTTAATTTTTAAATAATGGTGGAGATAAATTTTATTTCAAAAAAATAACTTTTAAATTTTTTATTTTATTTTTTATTTAATATAATTAATTAATAATTTTAAAAATAAATTAATTAAGATATAATGAAATGTCATTGATGTATATGATGTGGAGATGAGATGGAGCTGATATTTGTGAGCAAAAATAAAAATGAGATTATTTAAAAAAAATTATAATTAAAAAAAATTATTTAATTAAATTTATTTTAATATTTAATTTCTTCTGTAGAATTTTAAAAATGACATGAAATTTAATGTAATACCTGAAAATGACGTGGAAGCTGACGTGACAGACCTGACAGCTGACGTGGGCGAGTGTGTTACACTCACCAAAAAAGTGTTTAAAATATTGTTTTTTAGTGGGTTCAAGGGTCCAGATGACAAACATGTAAGTAGGAGAATCCACATTAGAAAACGGACATAGTACAAAGGTCCATCGAGTCATTTTGCCTTTATAGAAGTTCAAAACTTTTTTCAAGAGTTATCTAACTATGAAATCATTTTAAGTTTTTTCATAAATTATTTACCAATAATAATAGAATAACATGGTAAACTTATACCGAGGACTCTTAAATATTAAAAATTTTGTTTTCTACTAAACTCACATAATGTTTTTCACTCAACATAAACTCATTTTTTCATAAATTTTTTCCTAGTGTCAGATTTTGGTAAAGTAAAACAATATTGTCCTAATTTAACATTTCCTTAGGAGTTCTATTCCTAATCTTGCATATAATTCTAATTTTTGGTAAATAAGAGCTGTAATAAAAAAAATTAAATTAACACTTTATTAAAGGAATCGAAAGTGTATGAAATTAATCTTTAAAATTTTAATAACAAACAAAAAAAGTCTCTTAAACCTAAAAGGATTCAAACTGAAATATATTTTTGTAGATATGTGAAAATAAATAATTGTCATAAAAGATCTCTCAAAAAAAGAAGTAACGAACAAAGTGAAATTTTAAAAATTGCAAAGATCAAAAGGGAATAATAACACTTGGAAAAAAGTTTTGGTTATATTATCTCCTAACAAATGAACATGGCGATTTAATTTAAAAGAGTTGATTATACTTATTAGGACTTTCCGTACCCTCAATTGTTTGTCTGTTTGTTTTTGAAGAAAACGTATTAGGACATTATGTAATAAAAATATTTATACAATATTAATCTTATTGTCATATTTTTTAAGACTCCTTAATTAATATATTTATAAAAAGATAAATATTGTCATATATTTTAGGACTCCTTAATTAATAATTTTCCCAATACTTTTTACTAATAATTTTTCTTCTTACCATACATTTTAGGACTTCTTAAATTTTAATATTATAAATATAATAAAATATAATTTGAGGAAAAAGGTGAAATGACGATTTATCTATTGTGAAGTGTTTTAATGAATGATAATAAGTCCAAACAATATTTATAAAGTACTTCACATTTTTAATATAGTATTAGTCTATGAAAACGTGTGTTGCACGTTTGTCCTTTATTATATTATAAAACTCATGAGAGAATAAGAAATGCTAGAATTTAATAGTCAAGAGTATTGAACCACAATAGAAAATTAAGAAAGTAATCAATCCATTTTAGGAAGTTTATAAAAGATTATATATAAAAGAAAAAAGCACTAAAAGATCGTATGAAGATGTACAATACACGACTAGTTTAATAGTATTTGAAAATCATAATATCATCCATTTTAGAATTATGTGGAAGATAAAGTAACTACCTAAACATTTAAATTAATCACATACAATGTAACATGACTCTATTTGTTTTGATAATTTAATTTGCAGAATTCATATCCTGATGAATTACAGTTTGACTACACTGCAAGAAATCGTCGCTATTAGAGAAACAATATATAGTAAATTACCGGCAAGAAAAGTATAATAACTAACATACATATTACTTATATAAAGTGGATAAAAAAGCAAATAGAAAAGAAGAGTTTGAAAGAAATATAAATGGTGGAAATTCTTGCTATTGTATAGGGAGGACTAAAGCGTTAAGCGTGACGTGAGAGAGGAAAATTACAAATCCTAAAAGACTCTTATATGTTCATCGTAAAAGATCTTTCACATTACTAACTTTTCATATTGACTCTTGATCATATAAAAAACTCTTCATATTATTAACTCAAAATTCATTACCAACTTTGATGATGGAGAAAGAAGGCGCGAATTGACAATTGAAAGTTGATAATGTCTTCTCAGTTCTCACTAGTATACACAAGTGTCTATTTGTTTTCCTCATTTATAATGTCTTATATAAAATACAATGTATATCATATAAAACTAAATTTACAACTCTTCATTACCCATATTAAAGTAGAATGCAGTTGAATAATTAAATTTATTATTTAAATTTTGATTATTGCTAAATGGAAAAACGATCATTTAACTTTTCATGAGTATTTTCAATTTTTCTATTTAATATTTAGTTAATTATATGTTTGATTTAGTATAGGGATAATATGGTAATTCAACTTTTCACTTTGGAGCTTCTCAGTTTTAATAATAAAAATAGGTATTGACGTTACACAATACTCCTATTTGCTTACGTAATAAAAGCATAAATATTATTAAATTATACAATGATTGAAGTCAGTATCTTTTAAACATGTACTTACGAATTGGTTGAATAAGTTATATAATAGTATTTGTACATATATAAGATCCAAATATGTTAGACATAATACATTGAAAGTCCCTTGAACTTGCCAGTAAATTTTATGTAAACACTTGAATTACGGTTAAATACAAACAACATCAAGTATTGTGGTAAAATAAAGCAAGAACGTATATAAATTAGAATATTTTAAATGTTTGGATTAATACCGAAGACTATCAACTATTTCCTAATGCAAATTCTTTAGTTGTTATTGAGTTTGCCCTTTCCATGCCATGAAAATTTATGAGCAAAGTACCTTTATCAATTTACCTTTTGAGGGATTAGCAAGATCAAGAATGACGAACACTGCAATGAACCCGACAATAAAATTGCTTCCGTCATAGCTATCAAAAAAAAATTATAATCTCAGAAACTCTTTATTCATATAAATTACTCTTAAAAAATGGACACAACACACGTTTAAACAAACTACCCAATCTTGTTAAAAATTAATACGACAAATTGAATAAGAAATGGAGAAAGGGTTTGGCTAATTTTAATTGATTAATCATATTAGCTTCTTTGTTATCAAAGAGACAAAAGATCGACTACAATAATAAATACTTTTAGCTGTAAGAAATATATACTTTAGTAAATAATGCTAAAAATTTTATCGATATTAATTAATTGATAGTAAATCCAATGTTATTATAGACTTTACGAACATTTACAAAGAGTACTAAAAGTAGATTAAAAAAATAATAACCTTGAACCAAAAGATATTCATGAACTTAACTGCTACTTAATCTAAAGAGAAAATCATTCCTGTCGTTTTTAATCGTGTATAATTAAAAAACGCGTAACCTTACTAAACGCTAAAATCTTTAAAATTACATAAAATATTGGCATAGAAAAGTACGTAACAATGAAAACGGACCTTTAAATTCTTTTCGATAACCAATGTGAAGCAGCATGCTACAGATTTTCAAATCTAGATTTTTGATCCGGCAACTCAAAATCTCGAAAGAAAAACTTAAAATCCAAGTTAATTCTCAAACAAATCTTTTTTGAAACTCCTGAAAATGCTTTCTATATTTTGATTTCTCCATGAAACTCTTTTTCTCTTCTTTGTGTGCATAGAGAATAAGGGAATGTGGGGAGTTGAGGTGAGTGTTTTAAGGAAAAAAACGACGTGATAAAGGAGGGGTTCAAGGAGTATAGTTCAAATTAGGATTTGGGATGAGGTATTTTTCTTCATTGTTTTCCAATTATTTAGACTAATAAAAATACATAGAAGTTAACTCGTAATGCTATTGAAATTGAAAATTTTCCTAACCAAAATAACCCAATAAAACTGGACGGAATTTTTCTATCATTTATTTTCCTACATGAATTGGGTTAGGAAGTGCATAAATTTTAGTCAGTTTTAGCTATTAACTTTCCGTATCATATATTTTAGAATTTCATAATTATAGAAATATATTTTTCTCTTATCATATATTTTAGGATTCTTTAATTTCAAATATTATAAAAGTAACTGAACGATAATAGTGAAAATACGATTTTGTCTATTACAAGACCTTTTAATGAAGGGCAAAAAATTCAAATAACATTTATAAGACCCTTCACACTTTTAATATAGTGTATATGTATATATGTATATGTGTATATATATATAATAGAAGAGACGGTTTCGATATGCCTGCTTTAGCAGGCTGCTTCCTCCGTGATTTTACTATATCACCCTTAATTAATTGTGATTAATTATTTATATATTAAAAATTAATAATATTTAAATAAAAATTAATAATATTTAATTAAAAAAGTAAAATGAATATTTATGACATGTCTGTTTCAACTGTTTCAACCATTATTTTACTATATCACCCTTAATTAATTATTATAAGTCATTTATGTATGGAAAAATTAATAATATTAAATTCATAATCTTACTATATCTCCCTTAATTAATTATTATAAGTCAGTTATGTACTAAAAATTAATAATATTTAATTAAAAAAGGTAAAATAGACATTAATGATATGTCTGCTTCAACGATAATTTTACTATATTACCCCTAATTAATTATGATAAGTTATTTATGTATTAAAAAAAAATATTTTACTCAAAAAGAAATTTACATTTATAACATGTCTGCTTCACCTTTAATCATAATTTTACTAAATATCACCTCTAATTAATTATTATAAGTCATCTAAGTATTAAAAAATTTATAATATTTAATAAAAAAGGTAAAATATATAAAATGATCATCTTATATGAGGTCCACTTAAATTTTTTCACAAGTATTTTGTTTATAGTAATTTTGCTATATCACTTTTAGTTAGTTGTTGTAAGTCATTTAAGACATGTTTGTTTAGTTGTTTCAATCATGTTTTTACTAAATCACTCCTAATTAATTATTATGGCCATCAAAGCATTGTGTCGCTTATATTGGAATAGAAAAAAGTATGATAAATCACAATAATTAAAAATTTAAATTATTTAAAAAATATAATTGATTATTGATGATACAAAAATTTGGACAAGGAGAGTAACATATATTATTTGAAGATTACATAAAAAGTATTATAAATTACAATAGTTAACAACTTCAAATATTTAAAAATAATTTAATTTGTTATATATTTTTAAAAAACAAAAATCACAATAATTAACAACTTAAAAAATTTAAAATATATAAAATATTTGATTGACTCTCAAAATTATATTAGTGTCACGTAAATTGGAATAGAAGAAAAGTATTATAAATCACAATAATTAAAAATTTCAGTTATTTAAAAAATCTAATTGACTATTGATGCCACAAAAGTTTGGACAAGGAAAGTATTATTTAAAAATTACATAAAAAAATATGCATGACTAGATAACCCTTTATCATATGATTAAAGATCTAAACTTAAAAACACACCAAATTTTGTCATTTATATGAATAAAATATACATATTATCTTGTGAGACTTGGTTCCTTAAAAAATACTATCAAGTAGTTAATATGTTAATTTTGTGTATTCGTATTTTATAATTCATAATTCAAATTGACATCAATTTAACTTATCTTACATAATTAAAATATTTTAACGTTGGGCCCATGCTGAAACAGGCCATGCTCCTCTAGTATATATATATATATATATATATATATATATATATATATATATATATATATATATATATATATATATATATATATATATATTTACATTTATATATATAAGTGAGTTTTTTAAAATAAGTTTTTCAAAAAGGGCATTCAGATCATTTTTATTTTTTATATTTAGGGTTACTGCTACAATAGACTAGAAAATCAATAGCAGCGGCAATATTATCAATGGAATATTCTGTTATCTTCGGGTACACAAGAATCTGTATTTTGACCACAAAAACTTCAACACAAGTTCAAGTATAAAACAAGAACACTTATGAAGTTATGCAACACCTTCAACACAAGCTCAAAATGACCTCTCAAAGAAGTGTGTTTTTTCAGAAAATATGATGAAACAGAAAAAAAAACACCAAGTCCTCTGAATTCACGGAGTGTCCTTAAGGAAATAATTCCCCTCAAGTACCCGAGGTTGCGAAATTTTTCTCCCACGATACAATGGCCTGACAATCCGACTATAGTGGTACCTCAAATGATCGGATTCTTTTCGAACCCACTTAACGATTAGATGATCGCACGGAGTATTTCAGAAAGTAAGAAGTGTTTCCATGCAGGAAAATTTTCATTACTAAACCTGTGGAAAAATGTAGGTTTATATAGCCATTAGGTGCCCCTTCCGAAAGGTGGCAATGGTTTACCGAAAAGGTGTATTCTTTCTGAACAATCACGTTTGTTCATCAGAAACTATGTGTATTTTTTGAACAGCCAAAACCATCCAAATAGTCATGCCTTTTCCCAAAAGAGTGTGTCTTTTACTCGAAAGTTGTGGCTCTTCGAGCAGCCGCAACATCGTTTCTACATGCAGAAGCATGCACGTTAATGGAGGTTCAAAACTGCAAAACTGGTTTCATTTTTACATTTGGTTTTTTGGACTGTTCAAATAAATTTTATCTAAAAACATAGATCACATCGATAAAAAATTTTCCAAATCCAAATCCGAAGCTGAAGCCGAGCCGAGTGAGCAATGACGACGACAGCGTGAGTCACCTCATGGTTCTTGCCTCACTTACCATGTGGAGTAAGTGTTCCTTAATATAAATACTTGAAATTTTCCTTCTCCCACCAATGTGGGAGAATTAGTAGATTTTCCCATTTTTAGTACACTTTCCATTTTGAGTGTTATCTCAATTTTTTCCACCACTTAGTTTCTCCATTTTCCATTCACACTTTTGATCTAGAAACCAACGATCCCCGACATGAATGGGGAATGACTATTTTTTTCGTAAAATTTACGGACAATTATGTTATCATCAAGCAAAGACTGATTGCATCTGGATAAGTAGGTTTTCCTTTGAACTTTTCGTATTGAACATACATTGAATGCACTCGGCCCATTGGTAGATTTGATATCTTTGAACTGTCGAGCTTTAATGAACACCTAGACAACACATGTCACACAACCAACCTTTTACCATTTATGGTTCTCACGGTTTTATTTATTTCAGCCATGAACACGCCCCGGTCTTATGAGATCTTTAAGAATAAGCCTTTACTAACACTCTCTTTGAAGGGACTTCCACTTCGCCCTTACAAAGGTGATTTCTAAACGTTCAATCCTATAGATAAAACTATTTGATTAAATCTGCCAAACATAGATAATCATTAAAAGACTTCACTCCTTATGTCTTATTCTTATTTACTAAACATTGTCTATATCATGAGAATGGGTTGGGTATATTTACAATGTTGAACCTGTACGACACAACTTTGTTTGATCTCTTTGAACCTAGCTCTTGGGATCTCCAGTCTTCTAGGTAGAGTTACCTCTATGCTGACTTGTCCTAGACCGTAAACCTATTTTCTTAGATGTCCTCTCAACTTCTTCTTTAGATAGGCCTTTTGTTAGTGGATCCTACACATTATCCTTTGACTTCACATATTCAACAGTGATAATCCCACTAGAGAGAAGTTCTTTAACGGTATTATGTCTTCGTCTTATGTGACGAGATTTACCATTGTACATCATGTTCCCTGCCCTATCTATTGCAGCTTGACTATCACAGTGTATACATACTGGTGCTAATGGTTTGGGCCAATAAGGAATATCTTCCAAGAAATTTCAAAGCCATTCTGCTTCTTCACCGGCTTCATCTAATGCAAAAAATTCTGATTCTATTGTAGAGCGAGTAATACATGTCTGTTTGGATGATTTCCAAGAGATTACTCCTCCACATATAGTAAATACATATCCACTTATGGATTTTACTTCATTTGATCTGGTGATCCAATTTGTATCACTATTCTTTCAAGTACCGAAGGATATTTATTATAATGTAAAGCAAAGTCTTGAGTGTATTTAAGATACCCCAAAACTCTTTTCATTGCATCCAATGAGTTTTATTAGGATTACTCGTGTACTGACTCAACTTACTAATAGCACATGCTATGTCTAATCATTATAATTCATGATATATATTAAATATCTCAACACTCTTGCGTAGTCCAACTGTGAGTCACTTTCACCCTCATTCTTTTAAAGTGCGAAACTCACGTCCAATAGAGTATTGGCAATACTAAATTCCAAATACTTGAATTTATCAAGTACCTTTTCGATGTAATGAGACTGTGATAATGCCAACCCTTTTGGATTTCTATGGATTCTTATTCCTAAGATCACTTCCGCAACTCCAAGGTATTTCATATCAAACTTGCTATCAAGCGTTCGTTTTATAGCATTTATGTCGAAATATCTCTACTGATGATCAACATATCATCCACATATAAACAAATAATGACTTGGTGATTTGGAGTGTCTTTAATGTAAACACATTTATCATATTTATTTATGTTGGATCAGTTTGCCAACATGGTTTGGTCAAACTTTGCATGCCATTGTTTAGGTGCTTGTTTTAGTCCTTAAAGTGACTTAACAAGTTTACACACCTTATTTTCTTTTCTTGGAACCACAAAACCCTCAGATTGTTCCATTTAAATTTCTTCCTCTAATTCTCCATTTAGGAATGTTATTTTCACATCCATTTGATGGATTTCAAGACCATATACTGTCGTAAAGGCAATTAACATTCGAATTGACGTTATCCTTATTATAGGCGAGTATGTATCAAAGTAATCAAGGCCTTTTTTGTGTTTAAAGCTTTTTACTACAAGTCTTGCCTTATATTTGTCAATAGTACCATCCATTTTTATTTTTCTTTTGAAGATCCATTTAGAACCTAAAGGTTTATATCCTGGAGGAAGATCAACCAGCTCCCACGTATGGTTGCTTAAGATTAAATCAATCTCACTATTCACTACCTCTTTCCAAAAGGATGAGTGTGAAGACGCCATCACTTTTTTAAATGTTTGAGACTCATTTTCTAAGAGAAATGTAACAAAATCTGATCTAAACGAAGTTGACATTTTTTAACGTGTACTATGTCTTGGATTCTCATCATTATGTGCATCCTCACTTGGTTTATCTTAAGGCCGTTTAGACCCCCCACTAGACTGTTCATGTCTAGTTTTATATAGATAAATGTGTTCAAAGAATTTAGTATTATCTGATTCAATTATCATATTTTCATTGATATCTGGATGATCAAATTTCAGAACCAAAAACTGACATGCTTTACTACTTTTAACATATTCTATGAACACGCAGTCCACCATCTTAGAACCTATATTTACCCTTTTAGGCATAGGAACTTGGACCTTCGCTAGACATCCCCACACTTTAAAATATTTCAAGTTGGGTTTCTTTTCTTTCCATTTTTCATATGGAATTGATAATGTCTTACTATGGTGCACTCTATTGAGTATTCGGTTAGCTGTAAGGATAGTTTCCCCCCACAAGTTTTTTGGTAAACCTGAACTTATAAGTAAGACATTCATTATTTTCTTTAAGGTTTGATTTTTCCTTTCCGCAATTTCACTAGATTGAGGTGAATATGGGGCCGTAGTTTGATGGACAATTACAATCTCTACACATATTTCCGCAAAGGGAGATTCATATTTTCTGCCCCAATCATTTCTTATAGTTTTGATGTTTTTCTTTAACTGATTTTCAACTTCTGTTTTATATTACCTAAACGTATCTATTACTTCATCCTTACTTTTTAGCAAATAGACATAACAATATCTAGTGCAATCGTCAATAAAAGTTATAAAATAGTTTTCCCACCATGAGATGGTGTTGACTTCATATCACAAATGTCAGTGTATATTAAGTCTAAGGGATTGGAATTCCTTTCAACGGACTTATACGAATGCTTAATATACCTTGATTCTACACACGTTTGATATTTTGATTTATTGCACTCAAAGTTTGGCAAAACTTCAAAGTTAATCAGTACTTGCAATGTTTTGTAATTGACATGTCCTAATCATTCATGTCACAAATAATTAGACCCAAGAAAGTAAGAAAAAATTGAACTTTTATTAATTTCAATATTCATTACATTCATTTTGAATAGGCCCTCAATGAGGTAGCCTTTTCCTATACTTCTCCTTTACTAAGTATAATTTTTTTGAAAACCAATACACATTTGAATCCATTTTTTTCAAGAAGTAATACAAAAATCAAGTTCTTCTGTAACTCCGAAACAAAAAGGACATTATTCAAAGTCAACACTTTGCCTGATGTCATTTTCAGGCACACTTTTTCTGTTCCTTCAACCTTTGCAGTTGCGGAGTTGGCCAAATATATCTTTTCTTCGCCTTGAGCAGGAGGAAAAGCAGAAATAAATCCTTATTTATGCAAATGTGGCGGGTGGCACTGGAATCCATCCACCACTCTCGAGGATTTCCCACCAAGTTCTATTTAGACAACATGGCACACAGATTATCCATTTCTTTCTATGATTCAGCTATATTTTCTTGGTCCTTCTTTTTGCGTTTCTTTGGGCACGACAATCTGTTGACTTGTGGAAAATCTTGCCACAGTTAAAGCATTTTCCCTTGAATTTCTTCTTAGGTTGATTGTTTTCCTATCCATCTTTCTTTTGCTTTTTTAAGTTGTTGTGGTCGTCTTCTACAATATTTGCTCCACTTATTGCAGAGTTTCCTTTCGAACTTCTTTCTGCGGCTTTGTTGTCTTCTTTAATGCGCAGTCTTACTATAAGATTTTCGACTGTCATATCCTTTATCATATGTTTCAAGTAGTTCTTGAAGTCCTTCCACATAGGTGGTAACTTCTCTATTATCGCCGCGACTTAAAATGCCTCGTTCACAATCAAACCCATAATAAAGTTTATGTGAACATCAAGAACATTTTTAATATGTTCAACTAAGGCATTCATCAAACTCATACCTTCCGTGAGGAGATCGTGGATGATCACATGTAGTTCCCGGACTTGAGATACAACAGACTTGCTGTCAATCATTTTAAACTCAAGGAATCTTCCAACAAAGAATTTCTCGGTTCCAGCATCCTCAGTCTTGTATTTCCTTTCTAGAACACCCCATAACTCTTTTTTCATCTTCATTCCACTATCCACGTTGTATAGTTCATCTTAGAGACCATTTAGAATATAATTCCTGCATAGGAAATCGGAGTGTTTACTCGTCTCCATAATGACAAATTTCTCCTAGTCCAAAATTCCCTCGGGAACTTCTGGAGCTTCTTCGGATGTGAATCTTGGAGGACATAAAGTTGTAAGGTAGAAGAACATCTTCTGTTGCCACCTTTTAAAATCAACACCCATGAATTTTTTGGGTTTCTCCGCTGGTGCCATTGCCTGTGGAGCACTCATACGACTCGTTGTGGCAACATTAGTTGCTTCCATAGTTGTTGAAGCATAATTCACTTGACTGTCATAATTTATTTTGTTTGTCACAACAAGACATTAAATTTAGCATATCAAAATACTACTTATAAAGTTGTAGCAATTATAAACACCCCTTGTTTCTAGTTTAAAAGTGATGTTTTTATGACTTCCAATCGTCAACCGAGTGATTTTTGACTTGTGATGAAGATTTTATTTCTTCAAACCACTAGTTAAGTTCAAACGGAGTAGAAAGCTTAAAGCTTTAATCTCTAGAAACCAAGCAACACTAATTCTAAAAATTAATTATTTCCTTATGATTGTAATCTTCGGGTACACAAGAATCTGTATTTTGACAACAACAACTTCAACACAAGTTCAAGTATAAAACAAGAATACTTATGAAGTTATGCAACACCTCTAACACAAAATTAAAATGACCTCTCAAAGAAGTGTATTTTTTCAAAGAATTAGATGAAACAAAAAAAAGACTAAGTCTTCCAAATTCATGGAGTGTACTTAAAGAAATAATTCCCCTCAGGTACCCGAGGTTATGGAATTTTTCTCCAACAATAAAATCGCCTAACAATCCGACTGTTGTGGTACCATAAACGATCGGATTCTCTTTGAACTCACTAAACGATTAAATGATCACATGGAGTATTTCAGAAAGCAAGAAGTGTTTCAATGCAGGAAAATTTTTGTTACTAAACCTGTGGAAAAATACAGGTTTATATAGTCATTAGGTGCCCCTTCTAAAAGGTGGCAATGGTTCACCGAAAAGGTGTATCCTTTTTAAACATTTATGTATGTTCATCAGAAAATGTGTGTCTTTTTCAAACAGCCACAACCATCTAAACAGTCATGCCTTTTCCCCAAATAAGTGTGTCTTTTACTCAAAGAGTTGTATCTCTTCGAGAAGCTGCAACATTATTTCTGCATGCAGAATCATACACGTTAATGGAGGTTCAAAACTGCAAAACTGGTTTCTTTTTCAAATTTATTTTTTCGAACTCTTCAAATAAATTTTATCCAAAAAAATAGATCTCATCGATCGATCATTTTCTAAATCCAAATCCCAAGCTGAAGCCTAGCGAGTGCCGACGACGACGGCGCGAGGAAACTCTTGGTTCTTACCTCACTTACCATGTGGAGTAAGTGTTCCTTAATATAAACACTTGAAAGTTTCATTTTTCCACCAATGTGGGAGAATTAGTAGACTTTTCCATTTTTTAGTACACTTTCCATTGTGAGTGTTATCTCAATTTTCCCTCCACTTAGTTCCCTCCATTTTATATTCATACTTTTGATATGGAAACCAAAAATCCCCCACATGAATGGGGAATGGCTATTTGTTTTGTAAAACTTTACAGATAAATATGTGATCATTAAGCAAAGACTGATTGTATTTGGATAAGTGGGTTTTCCTTTGAACTTTTTGTATTGAGCATGCATCGGATGCACTCGATCCATCGATAGATTTAAAATCTTTGAACCGTTAATCTTTAATGAACACCTAGACAACACATGTCACACAGCCAGCCTTTTACCATTTATGGTTCTCATAATTTTGTTCGTTTCAGCCATGAACACATCCCGGTGTCATGAGAGCTTAGAGAATAGGCCTTTATAGACACTCTCTTTTAAGAAGCTTCCACTTCGCCCTCACATTGGTGATTTCTAAACGTTCAATCCTATAAATTAAACTATTTTGTCAAATCTGGTAAACTTAGATAATCATTAAAAGACTTTACTCCATAAGTTTTTTCTTTATTTACTAAACATTGTCTATATCATGAGAATGGGTTGGGTATATTGACAGTTTTGAACCTATAAGACACAACTTTATTTTATCTCCTTGAACCTAGCTCATGGGATCTCCAGTCCGCTAGTAGAGTTACCGCCATGCTGACTTATCCTAGGAAGTAAACCTATTCCCTTGGATGTTCTCTCAACTCCTTCTCTAGATAGGACTTTTATTAGTGGATCCGACACATTATCCTGTGACTTCACATAGTCAACAGTGATAATCCCACTAGAGAGAAGTTCTCAAATGATATTATGTTTTCGTCTTATATGACGAGATTTACCATTCTACATCATGCTTCCTGCCCTACCTATTGCAGCTTGATTATCACAGTGTATACATACTGGTGCCAATGGTTTGGGCTAATAAGGAATATCTTTCAAGAAATTTCGGAGCCATTCTGCTTCTTCACCAACTTTATCTAATGCTATAAATTCTGATTCCATTGTAGAGCAAGCAATACATGTCTGTTTGGATAATTTCCAAGAGAATGCTCTTCCACCTATAATAAATATATATCCACTTGTGAATTTTATCTGGTGATCCAATTTGCATCACTATATCCTTCAAGTACCAAAGGATATTTATTATAATGCAAAGTATATTCTTGAGTGTATTTAAGATACGCCAAAACTCTATTCTTTGCCACCCAATGACTCTTATTGGGATTACTCGTATACCAGATCAACTTACTAATAGGACATGCCATGTCTGGTCGTGTATAATTCATGATATACATTAAAAATCCAACACTCTTGCATTTTCCAACTGTGAGTCACTTTCACCCTCATTCTTTTAAAGTGCGAAGCTCACATCTAATGGAGTCTTGGCAATACCAAATTTCAAATACTTGAATTTGTTAAGTACCTTTTCGATGTAATAAGACTGTGACAATGACAACCCTTGTGGAGTTCTATGGATTCTTATTCCTAAGATCACATTCGTAACTCTAAGGTCTTTCATATAAAACTTAATCTCAAGCATTTATTTTGTAGCATTTATGTCAGAAATGTATCTACTAATGATCCACATATAATCCACATACAAACAAATAATGACTTGGTGATTTGGAGTGTCTTTAATGTAAATACATTTATCACATTCATTTATCTTGAACTCGTTTGCCAACATGGTTTGATCAAACTTTGCATGCCATTGTTTAGGTTCTTGTTTTAGTCCATAAAGTGACTTAACAAGTTTACAAACCTTATTTTATTTTCCTAGAACCACAAAACCCTCAGGCAGTTCTATGTAAATTTCTTCCTCCAATTCTCCATTTAAGAATGTTGTTTTCATATTCATTTGATAGATTTCAAGAACATATAGCGCCGCCAAAGCAATTAATATCTGAATTGACATTATCCTCATTACCGGAGAGTATGTATCAAAGTAATCAAGGCCTTTTTTTGTTTGAAGCCTTTTACTACAAGTCTGGCATCGTATTTGTCAATAGTACCATCCACTTTTATTTTTCTTTTGAAGATCCATTTATATTCTAAAGGCTTATTTCCTGGAGGAAGATCAACCAACTCCTACATATGGTTGCTTAAGTTTGAATAAATCTCACTATTGACCGCCTCTTTCCAAAAGGATAAGTCTAATGATGCCATTACTTCTTTAAATGTTTGAGGCTCATTTTCTAAGACAAATGTTACAAAATCCGATCCAAACAAAGTTGACGTTCTTTGATGTATACTATGTCTTGGATTCTCATTATTATGTACATCCTCACTTGGTTAATCTCGAGGTCGTTTAGACCCCCTCACTAGACTGTTCATGTCTAGTTTTATATAGATAAATGTGTTCTAAGAATTCAACATTATCTGATTTAATTATCATATTTTCATTGATATTCGTATGATCGGATTTATGAACCAAAAACCGACATGCTTTACTACTTTTACATATCCTATGAACATGTTATCCACCATCTTAGGTCCTATCTTTACCCTTTTAGGCATAGGAACTTGGACCTTCACTAGACAGCCCCACACTTTGAAATATTTTAAGTTGAGTTTCTTTCCTTTTCATTTTTCATATGGAATTGATTGTGTCTTCCTTTTCATTTTTCCTTTTAAAGATCCATTTAGATTCTAAAGGTTTATTTCCTGGAGGAAGATCAACCAACTCCTACATATGGTTGCTTAAGATTGAATAAATCTCACTATTGACTGCCTCTTTCCAAAAGGATAAGTCTAATGAGGCCATTGCTTCTTTAAATGTTTGAGGCTCATTTTCTAAGAGAAATATTACAAAATCCAATCCAAACAAAGTTGACGTTCTTTGACGTGTACTATGTCTTGGATTCTCATCATTATGTACATCCTCACTTGGTTAATCTTGAGGTCGTTTAGACCCCCTACTAGACTGTTCATGTCTAGTTTGTATGGATAAATGTGTTCTAAGAATTCAGCCTTATCTGATTCAATTATCATATTTTTATTGATATCCGGATGATCGGATTTATGAACCAAAAATCGATATGCTTTACTACTTTTGGCATATCCTATGAGTATGCAATCCACCATCTTAGGTCCTATCTTTACCCTTTTAGGCATAAGAACTTGGACCTTCGCTAGAAAGCCCCATACATTGAAATATTTCAAGTTGGGTTTCCTTCCTTTAAATTTTTCATATGGAATTGATTGTTTCTTACTATGGGACACTCTATTGAGTATTCGACTAGCTATAAGGATAGTTCCCTCCCACAAGTTTTGCGGTAAACCTGAACTTATAAGTAAGACATTTATCATTTCCTTCAAGTTTCGGTGTTGTCTTTATGCAATTCTATTAGATTGAGATGAATACGGGGCCATATTTTTATGGACAATTCTATTCTCTACACATATTTCGACAAAGGTAGATTTATATACTCCGCTCCTATCACTTTTTATAGTTTTGATCATTTTCCTTAACTGATTTTCAACTTCTGTTTTATATTGCCTAAAAGCATCTATTTCTTCATCCTTACTATTTAGCAAATAAACATAACAATATCAAGTGCAATCGTCAATAAAAGTTATAAATTACTTTTTTCCACCATGAGATGATGTTGACTTCATATCACAAATATTAGTGTGTATTAAGTCTAAGGGATTGGAATTCCTTTCAATGGACTTATACGGATGCTTAGCATACTTTGATCCTGCACACGTTTGATATTTTGATTTATTGCACTCAATGTTTGAAAACTTCTAAGTTAATTAATTTTTACGATGTTTTGTAATTGACATGTCCTAATCGTTCATGCCAAAAATCATTAGACTCAAGCAAGTAAGAATAAATGGAACTTTTATTGATGTCAACATTCATTTTGAATAGGCTCTCAGTGAGGTAGTCATTTCCTACGTACACTTCTCCTTTACTAAGTATAATTTTCCTAGAAACAAATACACATTTGAATCCATTTTTTCAAGAAGTGATACAGAAAACAAGTTCTTCCATAACCCCAGTACAAATAGGACATTGTTCAAAGTCAACACTTTTTCTTATGTCATTTTCAGGAAAACTTTTTCTACTCCTTCAACCTTTGCAGTTGTGGAGTTGACCATCTATATCTTCTCTTCACCTTGAGCAGGAGAAAAAATAGCAAACAACTCCTTATTTGTGCATACGTGGTGGTTGGTACCGGAATCCATCCACCACTCTCGAGGATTTCCCACCAAGTTTCATTCAGACAGCATGGCATACAAATCGTCTATTTCTTTCATTATTTCAGCCATATTTGCTTGGTCCTTCTTTTTACCTTTCTTTGGGACACGACAATCTGTTAACATGTGGCCAATCTTGCTACAGTTAAAGCATTTTTCCTTGAATTTCTTCTTAGGTTGATTGCTTTCCTGTCCAGCTTTTTATAACTTTTTGGAGTTGTTGTGGTCGTTTTCTACAATATTTTCTCCACTTATTGTAGAGTTTTCTTTCGACCTTCTTTTCGCCGCTTTATTTTGCTTATGTTTCAAGTAGTTTTTGAAGTCCTTCCACATAGGTGGTAACTTCTCTATTATCGTCGCGGCTTGAAATACCTCGTTCACGATCAAATCTACAATAAAGTTTATGTGAACATCAAGAATATTTTTAATATATTCAACTAAGGCATTCATCAAACTCATACCTTCCGCAAGGAGATTGTGGATGATCACTTGCAGTTTCTAGACTTGAGATACAACAGACTTGCTGTCAATTATTTTAAACTCAAGGAATCTAGCAACAAAGTACTTCTTGGTTCCATCATCCTCAGTCTTGTATTTTGTTTCTAGCGCACCCCACAACTCTTTTTCCATCTTCATTCCACTATACACGTTGTATAGTTCATCTAGGATGCTATTTAGAATGTAATTCCTGCTTAGGAAACCAGAGTGTTTCCACGCCTCCATAACGATAAAATTCTCCTGGTCCGAAGTTCCCTCGGGAATCTCTGGAGCTTCTTCAGATGTGAATCTTTGAAGACATAAAGTTGTAAGGTAGATGAACATCTTCTGGCCACCTTTTGTAATCAACACCCGTGAATTTTCCGAGTTTGTCCACAGGTGTCATTGCCTGTGGAGCACTCATACGACTCATTATGGTAACATTAGTTGCTGCCACAGTCGTTGCAGCATCATTCACTTGACTGTCAGAAGTCATTTTTCGATCACAACAAGACAGTAAATTTAGTATATTGAAATACTACTTATAAAGTTGTAACAATTTTAAACACCCCTTGTTTCTAGTTTAACGATGAAGTTTTATGACTTTCAATTGTCAACCGAGTGATGTTTAACTTGTGATGAAGATTTTATTTCTTCAAACCACTGCTTAAGTTCAAATGGAGTAGAAAGCTTAAAACATTAATCTCCAGAAACCAATCAACACAAATTCTGAAAATTAATTATTTCCTTAAGATTGTTATCTTTGGGTACACAAGAATCTGTATTTTGACAACAACAACTTCAACAAAAGTTCAAGTATAAAACAAGAGCACTTATGAAGTTATGCAACACCTTCAACACAAGATCAAAATAACCTCTCAAAGAAGTGTGTTTTTTCAAAAAATTAGATGTAACAGAAAAAAGACCAAGTCCTCCAAATTCACGGAGTGTCCTTAGGAAATAATTTCCCTCAACTACCCGAGGTTGCGAAATTTTCCTTCCAGGATAAAATAGACTAACAATCCGACTGTAGTGGTACCTCAAATGATTGAATTCTCTTTGAATTCACTCAATGATTAGATGATCACACAGAGTATTTTAGAAAGCATGACGTGTTTCAATGCAGGAAAATTTACGTTACTAAACCTGTGAAAAAATGCAGGTTTATATAGACATTAGGTGCCCCTTCCGAAAGATGGCAATGGTTCAACAGAAAGGTGTATCCTTTCTGAACAGTCATGGCCGTTCATCAGAAAGTATGTGTCTTTTCCGAACAGCCACAACCATCCAAACAATCATGCTTTTTCTCGAAATAGTGTGTTTTTTACTCGAAGAGTTGTGTCTCTTCGAGCAGCCACAACATCGTTTCTACATGCAGAAGCATACACATTAATGGAGGTTCAAATTTGCAAAACTGGTTGCATTTCTACATTTGATTTTTTGGACTGTTATCTAATGTCGAACCAAAGCCGAGCGATGATGACGACGCCGCGAGACACTTCTTCGTTCTTGCCTCACTTACCATGTGGAGTAAGTGTTCCTTAATATAAACACTTGAAACTTTCCTTCTCCCACCAATGTGGGAGAATTAATAGACTTTCCCATTTTTTAGTACACTTTCCATTTTGAGTGTTATATCAATATTTCCTTCTACTTGGTTCCCTCAATTTTTCATTCACACTTTTGATTTAGAACCCAACTATTTCAAAGAGTAGAAAAACAAGCAGCCACAAGAAGAGGTCACTCAACAAAATATCAGACGAAATTCTTAACGAAATCTTCATTTGATTACAAAATAGCGAAGAAGTAATTCGGTGCAAATTGGTTTGCAAATGCTGGCTTTCTCTAATCTCCTTTGATTACTTTTTGACTAGTCCACCCTTGACCATCAGGATAATGATAAACGTCATTTGTTCGTTTACGCTTGTGTTATTTCTTGATTAGAAACACTGGTGTAGAATGTGTGGAGTGTCCTAAAATGAAACCAAGTCATGTCGATTTAGGGTTTCTCCTGGATCGACCGGACAAAATAAACTTAGAAATATCATATGATGACTTAATTTTATGCTCCACTAGAAGAAATTACTCCATTTGTAATACATTGTCTAGGCAATGGAATACGCTCCCCCCCCCCCCCCCCCCACATCTCTTTTAGTAGGTATTGGTAGATGTATTGGTTTCTTGATTGAGCCTAATAACGAGTGTAAGGTGTTACCATATTTTCCGCCTTATAGTAATACTAGGATTAATTCCACATTTTTTCTTCAGAGCAAGGAAGATGGAACCGATTTGTTGTTACATCTCTGCATACCTTAGAAGATACCAAGACATCACTTATTGCTTGTGAAGGGTGTTATATAGTGGCCTTAGTCGTCTTTCGATTAACTTTGTTGTGGCATTTGATCCATTCACAGATGATCCTGCACAAATTATACACATTGTTAATTACCACTTGAGGCTTGTATATTTATCCATATCAATGAAGGTTGTCTTCTAAATTAGGAGTATGTCGAGGTCATCTACAGTTTTCTCTAGTAAATTTACTAACAACTAGATGCCCTTGTATACGTGTGTCTAGGAGCTTGAGAATTATAGAATAGGAAAATGGACATTGGTGCACAACAGAATCCCTACAGTTAACTCGAACAACTTTTAAATTTCATATATGTGTTTTATGTACTAGCTTTTCACCCAAATAATGAGGATCTTATATGTCTCATTTAGATAAGTATCGTGTTACCATGTACTATTTATGAACAGATAAAGTGGAAAGTTGTATCTGCCCTAGTATATAAGGGTGTGCATCGGTCGATTCAGTTCGATTTTATATATTATCTATTCGGTTTATCAGTTTTCGATTTTTAAATATGCTAAACCAATAACCAAATCAGTAAGATAATTTTTATCGATTTTTGGTTTATCGGTTTTTAGTCCTTAATGGTTCGATTTTCGATTTAACCGATAAAAAAATACTCATAAAATAAAAATAGTAGTTATTAACATGAAAAAAATCGAATCTTAGTTGCAACCAAAAATCCTACATAATATGTTTTAATTTACAAGAATCTTCAAGTTTGAACTAAATGTTAGGAGAAATTAAGAGTTTGTATAATTGAAATAATAGGTTTGTTAATTGGTAGAAATTAAAGAGAAATTAAGAGAAATATATAATAAGTCATACATATATATATACATATATATATACATATATATATATATACATATATATATGTATGTAAAAATCGAACCGAACCAATAACCCAATAATTTTTTTTATAAAACCATTAACAAACCGTTAACCCAATAACCCAATAATAATAACCCAATAACATTTTTATGGTTCGATTTATCGATCAGTTTAATTTTTGCACGCCCCTACTCGTATACTCGGGATGCCCAAGTCTCCAATAGTACCACAAACAAGTAGTTGTGGCGCGTTACAAGTATTACCAATCACTAAAAAGCCACATTTTTAAGAGACTAAATTTGTATGCGCTATCAATTTATTGTTTTTAAGGTAACTAACAAACATTATAGAAAAATCAATAAATTTGCTTATTTTAATTTTCCTTGATAAAACCAACCGATCGATAGGGGTGTGCATTGGTCGGTTCGGTTTGGTTTTACGTGTTATTGGTTTGGTTTATCGATTTTCGGTTTTTAAATATGTAAAATCAATAACCAACCAATAAGATATTTTCTTATCGGTTTCGGTTTATCGATTTTTGGTCCTTAACGGTTTGGTTTTCGTTTTAACCAATAAGAAAATACATATAAAATAGAAATAGTAACAACTAACATAAAAAAAATGAAATCTTAATTATCGGCAAAACCTACGCAATGCATTTTAGTTTACAAGAATCATCAAACTTGAACTGAATGCTAGTTAGGAAAAAAATTAAATCCTAATTGTTGGAAGCTATAAATGCTTCAAACTTTTTATTACGATAATAGTCAAACTTTATATTGTGCCTTTGTTGCCCTGAATAAGTTAATACTTTGTGAATCACTGAATTATGAATTAGTATTGCATATAATCTATATACATACATCTCTCTCTCTTTCTCTCTCTCTCTCTCTATAGATAGATAGATAAAGAGAGCGAGAGAGATTTAAATAGATAACATAAATAGGGATAGAACAATAACTTAGTGTGTCCTTATTGGATTATCGGTTTAAACAACAACCCAAAAAGCTAAAATTGATACCGAACCGTTTACCCAATAATTTTTTTTATAAAATCAATAAAAAACTGTTAACCCGATAACCAATACCAATAACACAATAACATTTTTATCGCTTCGATTTATCGATCGGTTCGGTTTTTGCACAGCCCTACCGATCGAACAGACGAAAGGTTGTCATTATTTTTGCTCAAACATGCGCAAGATTATAACTGTTTTGCTAATACTATGGAGGCTATCGAAAACAATCAAGGGGATCCATCATTTTTTTCGGTGACGACAATTCTCAATAAATAACTACTTACTTCTTTTGTCCTGCAGAAAAGGGTGTGATTAATAGTGCATTAAGTTTGCATGAAAACTTCCCATTAGTAAATGTAATTGGACTAACATTCAGCCAACACGATTTATTTTGAATTAATTCAGTTCAATTCGATCGATTTTGAATTAATTTTGATTGATTTAAAGCTTTTGGTGCATATATAAAATTTTGATCGCGAAATCAAATTAGTTTGATTAGTCAGACTAATTTTCTCGATATTACACTACTAAAAAAATAATTTTTCCGACCACAAAAAACTGACCACAGATTGTGGTCGCAATAAAACCGACCACATGTAGTCGGTTATTTTATTGTAAAAATATATATATATATATAAAAACAACCTCATGTGGTCACTTTTATATTTTAAATTTCCAAAATAATCATTTAAAATTTTTTTAGATTAATTATTATTTCTTTAATAATTTTTTTTTTCAAAAGCAACCACTTGTGGTCGCTTTTTGATTTTAAAAAACTCCACCCAAAAATAGTTTAAAAAAAGCGACCACTTGTGGTGCTTTTATTTTAAAAATCTAATTTAAAACTATTTTTATGGTTGCTTTTATTTTTAAAATTAAATTAAAAATATTTTATAAAGCGACCACTTGTGGTCGCTTTTGGAATTAAAAAAATAAAAAATAAAATTATTTAAGAAACCGACCACTAGTGGTTGCTTTTTGATAAAAAAATAAAAAAATAAAAGCGACCACTTGTGGTGGGTTTTCTATTTAAAAAATTAAAAAATAAAATAATTTAAAAAAGTGATCACTTGTGGTTGCTTTTATTTCAAAAACTATTTTTAAAAAGCCACCACTTGTGGTCTCTTTTATTTTCAAAATTAAATTTAAAATATTTTATAATGCGATCACTTGTGATCGCTTTTGGAATTAAAAAAAATAAAAAAGAAAATTATTTAAGAAACCGACTACTAGTGGTCGCTTTTTGATAAAAAAAATAAATTGAGACCACTTGTGGTTGGTTTTCTTTAAAAATAAATAAAAATATATATATAAAAGCGACCACTTGTGGTCGGTTTTCTATTAAAAAATGAAAAAAATTAATTAAACTTAGATTTTATAAAAAAATTATACTAAGAAATATATCAAATAAAATAAATAAATTACGTTAAACATAATCTCTGTATAACGAATATGTCTATATCATACAGTTGAGGTAATAATATGATGCTACTATTAAAGTTATAATAATGTAACGTACATATATATGTATATATATAACCGATAATTCATCAGAATATAATGAATGTGTTGTATTATGAGGTAATATAATTGTGGATGTGATGTGCATAGTATGTATTGAAGTGTTGATTTATATATATATATATATATATATATATATATATATGATGTAATGATCGATGAACGATGTAGTCAAAAACTCGCAGAATCTATCCAAACATATTGAATACCTCGATTTGAAACGATCAAAGTAATAATATATTGTGCGTTGCAGTTATATTAATATAAGTTAATCAAATTAATCGATAACTCATCAAAGTATGTATATGAAATACATCGCATTATATTACGGGGTAATATACTCGTGTACGTATGTGATGTATATTGTACGTATTTAGAACTTGATAGTCGATAGTGTGTATGTGTGTGTGTATGTATATGTATATATATATTATGCAGTGATGTACGTAGTGTGTAGTTCGAAGTTTACATTTATATATATGTATGTATATCTCTTGTGTAGTGATGTAATACCCCGCATGTTTCTAAGCTAGGAAGTGAATAGGTTTTCCTATGTATGAAACCTCCTATCCTGTGAGTAGCATTTTAGTGCATGACTTACAATGAATATCCTAGCGATAGGATAGCTTGCGATGTCTTAAGCATTCTCATATGAGTCGCTTAGAGTGATGCAAGCTAAGAGTTTTTGAATTCATCAAGTCTTAGAGTTCGATTTTGTAAGGGTCATCTTTGAACAAGAATAACGTGATTGATATGTGACACTTTTGCATATTTAGACCCACCAAATTGTGGAGAATCAAACTATCTTTCCAACGATACAAATTTCATCAAAATCCGACACCCGAGCAAGGAGTTATGACCTTTCAAAGTAGAAGGCGTCGCCTAACCAATCACACATGGCCACTGGAAAGCATAGGCGATATCATATGCGATGCCTATGTAAAGCATAGGCGATATCATATGCGGCGCCTATGTAAAGCATAGACGATATCATATACGACGCCTATGTAAAGCATAGGCGATATCATATGCGACGCCTATGTAGATATAGGCGATATCATTTGCGGCGCCTATGTATGATTTCAGCCATGAAAACACTTAGTTTTTGAGTTATTTCGAGGGTAGTTAAGTCTTTAAACACTCCTTAAATGTCCCTAAACCTAACCTCATGAAATTTATAGCTTCTAAACACATTACAACCCTATTAACATCTCAAAGCTCATTATCTAAGAGCACTATAGGAGAAAAATAACTAGGGTTGCACAATCAAGCTTGAAGATCAAATTTCAAGGAGATTCCTCCGTCAATCATCAAGAACCTCCCTTCCAAGGTATGCGTAGTGTTCATCCACGGATTCCTTTCGTCCGTGGAGTTAAAGAATCATTCTTTAAAATACAAAAGCTTGGTTGGTTGTGGTGATATGATCATACCCATGATTGATGCTTGTTTGTTTTGCTATATAATAGTATCGTGACTGTATATCTCATGAAAGTTATGTTGTTAGTTAAAAAAATATGATAGTTAGGTGGATTGATAGAATACAAGTATGAAATCCATCTATGCCTTAAAGAATGCATGCAAGGTGTTCGATAAAATGCCTAGTATGTTAGAACTTCATATTCACATGATTTCATGATATCTAAATAACAAGTTCATGTTAGCCATACACTCCAATATGAATTTCCATGAAAATTATGTGTTGTTATTATTGTGGTATAAAGCATGTATGATAATGGAGATATAAATTATGTACACAAAATATATCCATGTTTTTCCTATCATGTTTGAAATGTTGAATAAATACATGAAGTATACTATCTCATGCTTATGATATTGTGAATTGTGGACTCAAATCTTGTGATCAAGTCATGTCATGTGTGTCATTTTCCTCCTATCGAGTCTTGAGGGTATTTGTACCCGAAAACTATAGTTGTGTGCCTAGAGCCATGTCATGTTTCACGATATCCGAACTCAAACTATGATTCCATAGACTTTAGTTAGTCATGTGACTCAGGAAAACCTCCTGATCTCAGTCAGTTGTCAGATATCAGTAACATTCTTCCAGTCAATGGAATTAAGTAAGGTTAAGTCATGTATAGTCAGTTATTAATGTCCAGTCCCTCCAGATAGGAGTAGAGGTTAGAACCGAGTGAACCCAAGGATGGGAATTAACCCGCCAGTTCAGGGTGTGATTCTTAGAAGCAGTCCTTGTGTTCTAGAAATACGTAGACAGCGTAGGTTGAGACATCTTAACCTGTCAGATTAGGGTTGATGAGGTGGTTTAACCTGTCAGTTTAGGGTTCTCACAGTTCTCATTGAGTACCAGCCAGATAAGGGTCACTCACAAACTGTCCTTACCTGTGGCACGGTATTGACTCCCCTCCAGTTCGGGCAGATATTGGACCCAATCTTAGCCATAATGGCATACATGGGGCATGTCGGTTAAATACCACCTCCCACATTTTCAGTATCAGTCTCAATAAAAGAACTCAGGGCGTTCTTCAGATTTCAGTATATACAGGACTGTCAGATACAGTCGTCCATGTTATCAGCTTGCAGTATCAGTCATGACAGTTATCAGTAAACTATGTATTAGCTTACAGGTCTTTCTATCATGTATTCACGACCTCAGTTTCTATATATGCATGTTTTCACTCCCACGTTCATATTAGTCAGTCAGTATTGTTCATACATAAAACTCTTTATGTTCAGCCTACCTTCCTCGTATACTCAGTAATTCAGTTGTACTGACGCATTTGCGCTATGGTTCTTTCTTTTCATGTTACACCATAGGTTCCGAGACACGAGCTCCAACCCAGCAGTAGCGGTAGCATTCCAGTCGCAGAGACACAGTGAGTCCTCATTGATTCGAGGACAATATAATTTGATACATTTATTTATTTCTTTAGTTTAGTTTTATGGAGTTACTTGGAGACATGTTCCTTCAACTCCTTATTAAGATAGTTTAGAGGCTTTCAGATTTATGTTCAGATTTACGTTCAGACTTACCTTTTAGATTGAGTTGTTTTGGGTATTTTCACCCACATGGACTTTATGATTTTCAGACATGGTTTTATTCAGTTGAATCTTATGGCCTTACAGTTTTACGTATTCCGTATTATTATGTCATGATTTACAGTATATAGGTACAAATATCAGCCATGGGTTAGCTTGTGATCTCTCGGGGTCATGAGCACCGTGTAGTATTTTGGTTCAGCAAATCGCGGCGTTACAAACTTGGTATCATAGCCTAAGGTTCAATAGAGTCCTAGGAAGTCTGAAAGTTGCATCTAGTAGAGTCTTGTACATGGGTGTGTTGTGCGCCACATTTATGTACAGGAGTCTATAAGATGTTTTAGGAATAGTCCCCTTTCTTCAGTATTTATGTCATGATAGTGAGCATAATCACAAGTTAAACTCTCATTCTAATCCATTCTTCTCTTATTCCATTCCATGGCCCCAAAGAGAAGAAACCAGCCAGCTCCTCAGCCCGAAGATCCTTTGGGCGAACATGTTTCCTATGTGGAGTTTAGAGCCACGTTTACCACACTTGCTCAGTCCGTGGCTGCACAAAATAAACGTCCACCATTCATTTCATCCAATCCAGTGTCCAATCCCATAGAAAATAGGGTTCGGGACTTCATCCGGATGAACCCTCCATCTTTCCATGGGTCTAAGTCTGATGAGGACCCTCAGGAGTTCATTGACCAAGTCCAGAAGGTCATTGACATCATGGGTGTTACTTTTATTAAGAGTGTCGAGTTAGCTGCCTACCAGTTACAGGATATTGCTCATGATTGGTATAAATAGTAGAAGTCTGAGAGGTTAGATGATGCAGGCCCTATCGAGTGGGAGGAATTTTTCACGGCCTTCTTAGACAGATTGTTTTCCCAAGAGATGAGGGAAGCCAAAGTTCTTGAGTTCATCAACCTCAGGCAGGGGAATATGGTGGTTAGGGAGTATTCTCTCAGATTTACTCAGCTAGCCAGGTATGCCCCCCATGTGGTTGCAGACAATAGGGCTAAGATGAGTAAGTTCGTGTCAGGGGTCAATGATAGCGTGGTAAATGAGTGTAGGTCTGCGATGCTGATCGGTGATATGACCTTAGCCCGACTCATGAACCATGACCAGCAAGTAAAAGAGTAGAAGGTTAAGGCTAGGGAGAGGCAGAACTAGAGAGCAAGGTCAGGTAACTTCAACTTTGCTCACCCCAAGTCAGATGGAGGAAACCGTTCACAGTTTTGATCCAAGTCAGTCGTTCCAGCCCCTTCCTCTGCTAGTGCTCCAGTGCAGAAGTTCAGAGACGGCAACAAAGACAAAGCACTAAGCTCTAAATCTCAGGTAAGTGTTAGCAGTGCCCGAACGAATCCCATTTGTCAGACTTGTGGTAAGAACCACAAGGGCATTTGCAGAGCCGGTAGTGATGTCTGTTTTGGTTGGGGTAAGCCAGGCCACATGATTAGGGAGTGTCCGCATTCAAGTCTTAAGGGTTAGCAAAATCATTCTGCAGCTCAGTCTGGTCGCCCGAACCAGCAGGGTGCCGTTTCCAGTGCTACAGTGGTCGACGCCCAAACAGACTCTATGTTCTTCAGTCCCGGCAGGATCAGGAAAATTATCCTGATGTCGTTACTGGTACGTTACATATTTTCCATGTCCATGTTTATGCTTTGCTAGACCTAGGTGCATCCTTGTCTTTTGTTACTCCATACATAGAAAGAAATTTCAGAATCAGTCCCAAAATTCTAGCAGAGCCTTTTTTAGTCTCTACCCCAGTGGGTAAAACCATCATAGACCGGTGGGTATACAGGAATTGCCCGGTTATGATATCTCAGAAATCCACATCAGTAGATTTATTTAAGTTAGAGATGACTGATTTTGATGTCATTCTCGGCATGGATTGGCTTCATTCCTGCTATGCCACAGTCGACTGAAGAAACAGGATAGTTCAGTTTCAGTTCCCGAATGATCCCGTCCTAGAGTGGAAGGGTAGAATTTCAGCATTCAAGGGTCAACTTGTTTCCTACATTCTAAGGGGTGTGTGTATCATCTCGTGCATGTTAAAGATTCCTGTTCTAAATCTCCCAGACTCGAAACAGTCCCTGTTGTTAATGAATACTCAGATGTCTTTCCCGAAGATCTTCCAGGCATTTCTCCCGAAAGGGAAATAGACTTCGGCATAGACCTCCTTCCGGATACTCAACCTATTTCTATTTCTCCATACAGAATGGCACCAGCAGAACTCAAGGAACTGAAAGATCAGTTGAAGGATCTCTTAGATAAGGGATTCATCAGACCCAACGTTTCCCCATGGGGTGCGCCAGTATTATTCGTGTACAAGAACAACGGTTATCTCAGGATGTGTATTGATTACCATCAACTCAACAAGGTCACAGTCAAGAAAAGATATCCTTTTCCCAGGATTGATGATATATTCGACCAACTTCAGGGTGCCAGTTACTTCTCCAAGATAGACCTCAGATTAGGATATCATCAGCTCAGAGTTAGAGAGTGTGACATTCCGAAGACAGCTTTCCGTACTCGGTATGGTTATTTCAAATTTTTAGTCATGTTATTTGGTCTTACCAATGCTCTTGCAGCTTTCATAGATTTGATGAACTGTGTTTTTAAGCAGTACTTGAACATGTTTGTCATAGTCTTTATAGGTGATATTCTGGTCTATTCTCGCACAGAGCGTGATCATGCAGACCATCTCAGGATTGTTCTTCAGACTCTCAGGGATCACCAGTTATTCCCTAAGTTCAGCAAGTGCAAATTTTGGCTAAGATCAGTAGTATTCCTTGGCCATATTGTTTCCCATAATGGCATTAGAGTAAATCCTCAGAAAACTGAGGCAGTAAGAAACTGGCCCAGACCTGTATGTCCATCAGATATCAGGAGTTTCTTGGGTTTGGCTGGCTACTACATATGGTTTTTCAAGGGATTTTATTCTATTGCATCTCCCATGTCCATATTGACTCAGAAGAAGATTAAGTTTCAGTGGTCAGATTCATGCGAGAAGAGCTTTCAAGAGTTGAAGACTCGACTCACCTCAGCTCCAGTTCTAGCTCTTCCAGATGGTTCAGATGGTTTTGTAGTCTATTGTGATGCATCCAGAGTGGGTTTAGGTTGTTTCCTCATGCAGCATGGTAAGGTCATAGCCTACGCCTCCAGACAGTTAATGCCACATGAGAAGAATTATCCTACTCATGATCTTGAGTTAGCAGCGGTAGTTTTTGCCTTGAAAATTTGGAGGCATTATCTCTATGAAGTTCATGTAGATGTCTTCACAGATCATAAAAGCCTCCAGTATGTATTTTCCCAGAAAGATCTCAATCTTAATCATAGAAGGTGGTTAGATCTCTTGAACGATTATGATATGAGTGTTATTTATCATCCGAGCAAGAACAATGTTGTGGCCAACACTCTCAGCAGACTCTCCATGGGTAGTATTTCTCACATTGAGGGTAGCAAGAAAATGATGGCTCAGAAGATCCATCAGCTTGCCAGACTAGGCGTTCGCTTAGTCGATTCTTCAGAGGGTGGTCTATATGTTCACAGTAGTTCAGAGTCATCTCTAGTTTCCGAGGTGAAAGAGAAGCAAGAAAGGGATCCTATCCTTGTCAAGCTCAAAAAGTCAGTTCAAAATTAGAAAGTCGAGGTTTTCTCCCAAGGGGGAGATGGTGTTCTTCGTTGTTAGGGTCTTCTATGTGTTCCAAGTGTAGATGAATTGAGGTAGAAAATTCTTGCAGAAGCGCATGGTTCACGATACTCTATTCATCCAAAGGCCACTAAGATGTACCGCGACATATGGGAGATCTATTGGTGGAGTGGGATAAAGAGAGATATTGCAGAGTTTCTGGCTAAGTGCTCTACATGTCAGCAGGTTAAGATAGAGCATCAGAAACCTAGTGGTTCCATGCAAGAGTTCACCATTCCTACTTGGAAGTGGGAAGAAGTGAACATAGACTTCGTGACGGGTTTGCCTAGAACTCGTCATCAGCATGATTCAGTCTGGGTCATTATAGATAGAATGACCAAGTCAGCTCATTTCCTTCCTGTTCGTACTTCTTATTCCGCCGAGGATTATGCCAAACTCTATATTAAGGATTTCTAGGTCAATGACTATGTCTATCTTAAGATCTCTCCCATGAAAGGAGTGAAAAGGTTCGGCAAGAAAGGGAAACTCAGTCCCCGGTATGTCGGTCCCTTCAAAATTCTCTGTCGCTTCGGCAAGGTAGCTTATGAGCTTGAGTTACCTTCATATCTAGCCTCAGTCCATCCAGTCTTCCATGTCTCTTTTATAAAGAAGTGCATAGGTGACCCAGCAGTTGTTGTCCCTATTCAGAGCATCGACATTCAGAACAACCTCTCTTATGAAGAGATTCCAGTCAAAATCTTAGATTATCAAACTCGTAGATTGAGGAACAAAGAAGTCCCTCTAGTCAAGGTTCTTTGGGAAAATCAGTCTCATGAGGGAGCTACTTGGGAAAAATAAGCATATATGTGTACCAAGTATCCTCACCTCTTCCCCGCCAATTCAGATCAAGCTCAAGGTAACAGTTCTCCTTAAGCTTATTCAGTTTCATGTTCATGTTTCCAGTATAAACTTGGTACCTATTAACCGTTGCATACTCAGTCATGCATTTATGTATCAGTTATCCGTGCATCAGATATGCACGAGTTCAGTATGTTTAGCATGTCATTCATGAGATCAATTGTTGGTTCTTCATGTTCAGTTCAGGTTCTATTATCTTGTATCTCCTCTCAAAAAATTCTCATTCGAGGATGAATGAACCTAAGGGGGAGATATTGTAATACCCCGCATGTTTCTAAGCTAGGAAGTGAATAGGTTTTCCTACGTATGAAACCTCCTATCCTGTGAGTAAAATTTTAGTGCATGACTTACAATGAATATCATAGAGGTAGGATAGCTAGCGATGTCTTAAGCATGCTCATATGAGTCGCTTAAAGTGATGCAAGCTAAGAGTTTTTGAATCCATCAAGTCTTAGTGTTTGATTTTGCAAGGGTCATCTTTGAACAAGCATAACGTGATTGATATGTGACATTTTGACAGATTTAGACCTACCAAATTGTAGAGAATCGAATTATCTTTCCAACGATACCAATTTCATCAAAATCCGACACCCGAGTAGGGAGTTATGGCCTTTCAAAGTAGAAGGCGTCGCCTAACCAATCACACATGGCCACTGGAAAGCATAGGCGATATCATATGCGGAGCCTATGTAAAGCATAGGCGATATCATATGCGGCGCATATGTAAAGTATAGGCGATATCATATGCGGCGCCTATGTAGATATAGGTGATATCATATGCGGCGCCTATGTATTATTTCAGCCACAAAAACACTTAGTTTTTGAGTTATTTCGAGGGTAGTAAAGTCTTTTAACACTCCTTACATGTCCCTAAACCTAACCTCACCAAATTTATAGCTTCTAAATACATTACAACCCTATTAACATCTCAAAGCTCATTATCGAAGAGCACCATATGAGAAAAACAACTAGGGTTGCACAATCAAGCTTGAAGATCAAATTTCAAGGAGATTCCTCCGTCAATCATCAAGAACCTCCCTTCCAAGGTATGCGTAGTGTTCATCCACAGATTCTTTTTTTCCGTGGAGTTCAAGAATCAATATTTAAAATACAAAATCTTGGTTGGTTCTGGTGATATAATCATACCCATGATTGATGCTTTCTTGTTTTTCTATATAATAGTATCATGACTGTATATCTCATGAAAGTTATGTTGTTAGATGAAAAAAATATGATCTTTAGGTGGATTGATAGAATACAAGTATGAAATCCACCTATGACTTAAAGAATGCATGCAAGGTGTTCGATAAAATGCCTAGTATGTTAGAACTTCATATTTACATGATTTCATGATATCTAAATAACAAGTTTATGTTAGCCATACACTCCAATATGAATTTCCATGCAAATTATGTGTTGTTATTGTTATGGTATAAACCATGTATGATAATAGAGATATAAATTATGTACACAAAATATATCCATGCTTTTCTTATCATGTTTGAAATATTGAATAAATACATGAAGTATACTATCTTTTGCTTATGATATTATGAATTGTGGACTCAAATCTTGTGATCAAGTCATGTCATGTGTGTCAGTTTCCTCCTATCGAGTCCTGAGGGTATTCGTACCTGAAAGCTATAGTTGTGTTCCTAGAGCCATGTCATGTTTCATTATATCCGAACTCAAGCTATGATTCCATAGACTTTAGTCAGTCATGTGACTCAGGAAAACCTCATGATCTCAGTCAGTTGTCAGATATCAGTAACATTCTTCCAGTCAATGGAATTAAGTAAGGTTAAGTCATGTATAGTCAGTTATTCATGTCCAGTCCCTCCAGATGGGAGTAGAGGTTAGCATCGAGTGAACCCAAGGATGGAAACTCACCCTCCAGTTCAGGGTGTGATTCTTAGAAGTAGTCCTTGTGTTCCAGAACTACGTAGTTAGCGTAGGTTGAGACATCTTAACCTGTCCGATTAGGGTTGATGAGGTGGTTTACCCTATTAGTTTAGGGTTCCCACTATTCTCATTGAGTACCTGCCAGATAAGGGTCACTCAAAAATTATCCTTACCTGTGGCACGGTATTGACACCCCTCCAGTCGGGGCAGATATTGGACCCCAGCTTAGCCATAATGGTATACATGGGGCATGTCGATTAAATACTACCTCCCACAGTTTCAGTATTAGTCTCAGTAAAAGAAATCAGGGAGTTTTTCAGATTTCAGTGGATAAAGGACTGTCAGATACAGTTGTCCATGTTATCAGCTTACAGTATAAGTCATGACAGTTATCAGTAAACTATGTATTAGTTTACAGGTCTTGCTATCACACATTCATGGTCTCAGTTTCTATATATGCATGTTTGCACTCCCACATTCATATTAGTCAGTCAGTGTTGTTCATGCATGAAACCCTTTATGTTCAGCCTACCTTCCTCGTATACTCAGTACTCCAGTTGTACTTACTCATTTGCGCTATGGTGCTTTATTTTCATGTTACACCATAGGTTCCGAGACACGAGCTCCAGCCCAACAGTAGCGGTAGCATTCCAGTCCCAGAGACACAATGAGTCCTCATTGATTCGAGGACAATATGATTTGATACATTTATTTATTTTTTCAGTTCAGTTTTATGAAGTTAGTTGGAGACATGTTCCTTCAACTCCTTATTCAGATAGTTTAGAGGCTTTTAGATTTATGTTCAGATTTACGTGCAGACTTAGCTTTCAGATTGATTTGTTTTGGGTATTTTCACCCACATGGACGTTATGATTTTCATACTTGGTTTTATTCAGTTAAACCTTATGGCTTTATATTTTTACGTATTCTGCATTATTATGTCATGATTTGCAGTATACAGGTACAGATATTAGTCATGGGTTAGCTTGTGGTCCCTCAGGATCATGAACACCGTGTAGCATTCCGGTTCAGCAAATCGGGGCGTTACAAGTGATGTACGTAGCACGTAGTCAAATTTAAAGCTAACAAATTATATTCCAATATCATGTGATCGATCGATCAAGGTGATAGATAGTATACTATTGATGGTACAATAACATAAGATAAACTAACCGATGTATATTATGGGGTACTAAAATCGTGTATGTGATCGATGTATATAGTACGTATTTGGAAACATGATAGCCAATCGAATATATGTATATATCTGTATATCTTGTGTAGTGACGTATACAGTAGTCAAAAGCTAGATAACTTAATCTAATTAACCGATAACCCAATAGATTAACACACTGTATGACGAGGTATATATATAATATCGTATTTAAAAGATAATTAATAAAAAATTCAGCCTAATTTATGAAATGCATTGATATTATTATACGATTGAGGAAATATACTACTCGTGTTAATGTAATGATAAAATAACTAATTATCTGATTTATATATATATTGCATTAAATTATTTGATAATAATTTTTAAAATAAATAAATCGAGCACTTATAATTAATTTTGTCAACAATTTTGTAATACCCAATTATTAACCCGACCCGACCCAATTCCAATATTTCTTTCTAATTACCCTAATCAGAAAACACTCACAACTACCCACTCTTAGCTCACCGACCCAATCTCCCATCGACAATAGCAAAATCGCTATCTCAGCCACCAACGATAGCAAGTCACCCACTGACGACAACAACAATCTCGTCTCACCAATGACAGCGAAGACAACGACATTGTTGTCTCAGCCACAACAACAAAAACGCCGTCTTAGCCACGACAATAACAACCTCGTCTCAACGACCACAGTAACCCACCAACGACAGCAGGTCTCACCGATAATTTTTACAGTAGCATTATTTTTGTCTTAATTCTTTGGTATTTGGGTACTTGAGTTTTTCTATTCGCAACAGTGCAAATTATTCAAAACACTCAAAAGAAAAACCAAGACTAGAAAAGATAAACAAATGATTAAAGAATTAAAGTGTATTCATAGATGTTGATGTTTGTGTTCAAAACATGAACTTAGCTTTGTGATTGAAAACAGTAGGTAAATTTTACTTAAAAAATATTATAAAACTACTATTACTAGTCTCTCCATTTTTATTTCTGTGCATCTCTTTGATAGATCCATAATTTAGGAAATAAATAATAGCTTTTAAAATACGTGGTCTTAAACATTTAATCGCATTTGTAGGGCTATGAATTGCTTGGGTTGTGATGTAGTAGTAAGTTTAAAGAGGATTAGACTATATAAGTTGTGTTGTTTGGGATTTTGAATTGCTTCTTGTCTATTTAAACATGGTCTATCCTAATTTATGCCCCTTGATGTGAAGTAGCAAGTAATTTGATGTTGTTGTTTGACAGAATCCGAATTCGAAAAAAGAATTGCTTTGCTATTTTCCAGTGATCGCTTGTCTCGTTATTATCTATTTAGGCCAAATAAAGGTAAGTTGATTTCTCTCTACTTTCTTATAATGAAGTCATTAAATGTAGTGTTAAGGTGAGATTGTTTGCTGTAGAAAACTTTGAAATCTATATAAATTTTTTGATTATTATATGGTGTGAGAGGGACATGCGATGCCTCTACTTATTTTCTTTATTATACTTGTTCAATTATTTTACTTAGACAATAAATGAATTAGTTACTTGAAAGTGATTAAGTGTAGTGACTTGAAATGTCAACTTGTGTTTTGAATTTACTAAAGTGTGGTTACTTGATAAGTGAATTAGGGACTTGAAATTATTTAAGTATAGGTACTTGAAAGATGAAGTTGTGTTTTGATTTTAGTTAAGTGTGGTCACTTCATAAGTGAATTAGTGATTTCAAAACGTTTAAGTGTAGGTACTTGAAATGTTAACTTGTGTTTTGAATATAGTAAAGTGTGGTCCCTTTAGAAGTGAATTAGTGACTTGAAAATGTTTAAGTGTAGGTACTTGAAATGTGAATTTGTGTTTTAAATTTAGTAAAGTATGACCACTTGAGAAGTGAATTAGTGAATTGAAAATGTTTAAGTGTAGGTACTTGAAATGTGAACTTTTGTGTTGAATTTATTAAAGTACATGGTCACTTGTGAAGTGAATTAGGGACTTGAAATGTTTAAGTGTAGGTACTTGAAAGGTGAACTTTTATTTTAAATTTAGTAAAAAACATGGTCACTTGAGAAGTGAATTAGCGACTTGAAAATATTTAAAAGTAGTTACTTGAAAGGTGAACTTTTGTGTTGAATTTAGTAAGGTACATGTTCACTTGAGAAGTTAATTAGTTACTTCGATTTGTTTTAGTGTAGGTACTTGAAATGTGAACTTGTGTTTTGAATTTAGTTTTATTTGGTAACTTGTGAAGTGAATTAGTGACTAGAAATGTTTAAGTGTAGGCACTTGAAAGGTGAACATTTATTTTGAATTTAGTAAGGTACATGGTCACTTGAGAAGTAAATTAGTGACTTCGATTTGTTTAAGTGTAGGTACTTGAAATGTGAACTTGTATTTTGAATTTAGTTTAGTTTGGTAACTTGTGAATTGAATTAGTGACTTGAAATGTTTAAGTGTAGGTACTTGAAAGGTGAACTTTTGTTTTGAATTTAGTAACGTACATGGTCACTTGAAAAGTAAATTAGCGATTCAAAAATGTCTAAGTGTAGGTACTTGAAAGCTGAACTTTTGTTTCGAATTTAGAAAGGTACATGGCCACTTGAGAAGTGAATTAGTGACTTCGATTTGTTTAAGTGTAGGTACTTGAAATGTTAATTTGTATTTTGAATTTAGTTTAGTTTGGTAACTTGTGAAGTGAATTAGTGACTTGCAAATGTTTAAGTGTAGGAACTTGAAAGGTGAACTTTTTTTTTGAATTTAGTAAAGTACATGGTCACTTGAGAAGTGAATTAATGACTTGAAAATGTTTAAGTGTAGGTACTTGAAATCTGAATTTGTGTTTTGAATTTAGTAAAATGTGGTCATTTGAGAAGTGAATTAGTGACTTGAAAATATTTAAGTGTAGGTACTTGAAATGTGAACTTTTATTTTGAATTTAGTAAAGTACATATCACTTGTGAAGTGAATTAATGACTTGAAAAATGTTTAAGTGTAGGTACTTGAAATGTGAATTTTTATTTTTAATTTAGATTAGTTTGTTAACTTGTGAAGTGAATTAGTTACTTGAAAATATTTAACTGTAGGCACTTGAAATGTGAACTTTTCGTTTTAACTTAGTTTAGTTTGGTAACTTGTGTAGTGAATTAGTTACTTGAAAATGTTTAAGTGTAGGTACTTGAAATGTGAACTTTTGTTTTGAATTACTTTAGTTTGGTAACTTATGAAGTGAATTAGTGACTTGAAAATATTTAAGTGTAGGTACTTGAAATGCGAACTTTTCATTTTGAGTTTAGTTTTGTTTGGTAAATTGTGAAGTTAATTAGTGACTCAAAAATATTTAATTGTAGGTACTTTAAAGGTGAATTTTTGTTTTGAATTTAGTAAAGTACATGGTCACTTAAGAAGTGAATTAATGACTTGAAAAGATTTAAGTGTCGGTACTTGAAATGTGAATTTGTATTTTAACTTTAGTAAAGTGTGGTCACTTGAGAAGTAAATTAATGACTTGAAAATGTTTAAGTGTGGGTACTTGAAATTTAAATTTTTATTTTGAATTAAGTAAAGTACATGGTCACTTCTGATGTGAATTAGTGACTTTAAAATATTTAAGTGTAGGTACTTAAAATGTGAACTTTTGTTTTGAATTTAGTAAAGTACATGGTCACTTGTGAAGTGAATTGGTGACTTGAAAATGTTTTAGTGTAAATACTTGAAATGTGAACTTTTTTTTTTAATTTAGTTTAGTTGGTAACTTGTGAAGTGAATTAGTGACTTGAAAATATTTAAGTGAAGGTACTTGAGATGTGAACTTTTGTTTTGAATTTAGTTTAGTTTGGTAACTTGTGAAATTAATTAGTGACTTAAAAATATTTATGTAACGCCCCTAGTCTATACCCCAGACTCTACATGGTGTTTATAATCCTTAAGGACCATAATCTAACCCATGACTGGTACCTGCTGTAATAACTAAATAATACGGTAAATATGCTGAAAGTAGGTAAAAACTGGCCATAAGATTCTATACTGTAACTAATATTGGATATGGTATCACAATACCAAAAACCGAACATCAATACTAAAAACTTAACAACTATTTGAAAATACCCTAGTCTGAAAAGCCTCTAAACTGTCTGAACTATGGAGTTTATGGGTCAAGTCCCCAAATAACTCCGACTACTTAAAATGAACTGAAATGCTGAAATATATAATCATGTCCTCAAACTATGAGGACTCACCACTAACTTTGTATGCTGAGAATATGAACTGTTAAGGGTGCTCGGGAGCCCATGCATCTGAACCTATGATATAAGACATCATAGCGCAAAAGAAAGGTATGCGTTAGTACGTTGAATGTACTAGTATGCTCAGTGAGGTAGGTTGAAATGCATGGGTTTATATGCATGAACAATACTAACTGAATATCATGAGTATGACTGAATGAGAGTACATGCATGAATATGGAAACTATACTGAGATTGTAATAACACTGAATACTGAATCTAAATACTGATTAACTGATATCTGAGTATACTGATTCTGAATTACTAGTAACTGAATAACTGTATCTGACAGTCATGATTCTGTGGAACTATACTGAATCCCATACTGAGCTAAGTGATTATGTCTGATAGTCCTGAATCTGTAGAACTGAACTGAGTTCCATATTGAGACTGAATCTAAAACTGAGACTATGGAAAATAATCATCTAACCTACATGCCCCTTTTCTAACTGATTTAGGGTCCAACTTGTAACCCCAGTTGGAAATGTGTCAATACCGTGCCATGGGTAAGGACAAGTGCTAAGTCACCCTTATCTGACAGGTGCTCAGAACAAGAATGGTGGCACCCTTAACTGGCAAGTAGATCACCTCATCAACCCTCAACTGGCAGGTTGATGTCTCAACCTATGCTGGCTATGTAGTTCTGGAATGCAAGGATTGCTTCTAAGGATTTCACCCTCTACTGACAAGTGAGTCCCCATCCTTAGGTTCACTCGGTGTTGAATTCTACTCCTAACTGAATAGACACTGGACTGAATTCTAAACTATACTAGGCTAGACTGAACTGTTACTGATCATACTGTATAACAGAAATGAACTGAGTTGGAATGATTTTGATTTCATTGAGTTTTTCTAAGTTCTGTAACTGACTGAATTCTACTGATTGAGACATGACTGATTCTACTTTGTGACTAACCATGGCTCTAGAAAAGCAGCTAAATTATAGGGTATTAAATATCCCCAGGACTCAATAGCATAAACTTAAAAGGCATGGCATAATCTTGAGACATGGTAACTAACTACTTAGTCATCATTCATTTGGGCATTCAAGCAAACACCAGCATACATACTAACATGATATAATTTCACTATTCAACTCACATGGACAATTCATCAAACACTTGTGGGGCATAATATATGCATATACTACTAAAACAACATATAGGCATCATGATTCAATTTCAATTACACAATTCTAAGAGTTTCAACATGAATTCACATGATAAAGAACATATATCAAATTTAGTAAAGTGTGGTCACTTGAGAAGTGAATTAGTGACTTGAAAATTTTAAATGTAGGTACTTGAAATGCGAACTTTTGTTTTGAATTTAGTAAAGTACATGGTCACTTGTGAAGTGAATTAATGACTTGAAAATGTTTAAGTGTAGGTACTTGAAATGTTAATTTGTGTTTTGAATTTACTAAAGTGTGGTCACTTGAGAAGTAAATTAGTGACTTGAAAATCTTTAAGTGTAGGTACTTGAAATGTGAACTTTTGTTTTGAATTTAGTAAAGAACATGGTCACTTGTGAAGTGAATTAGTGACTTGAAAATGTTTAAGTGTAGGAATTTGAAATGTGAACTTTTTTTTTGAATTCAGTAAAGTACATAGTCACTTGTGAATTGAATTAGTTCCTTGAAAATGTTTAAGTGTAGGTACTTGAAATGTGAACTTTTGTTTTGAATTTAGTTTAGTTTGGTAACTTGTGAAATGAATTAATGACTTGAAAATTTTAAATGTAGGTACTTGAAATGCGAACTTTTGTTTTGAATTTAGTAAAGTACATGGTCACTTGAGAAGTGAATTAATCACTTGAAAATGTTTAAGTGTAGGTACTTGAAATGTGAATTTGTGTTTTAAATTTAATAAAGTATGGTCACTTGAGAAGTAAATTAGTGACTTCAAAATCTTTAAGTGTAGGTACTTGAAATGTGAACTTTTATTTTGAATTTAGTAAAGTACATGGTCACTTGTGAAGTGAATTAGTGACTTCAAAATGTTTAAGTGTAGTTATTTGAAATGTGAACTTTTGTTTTGAATTCAGTTAAGTACATAGTCACTTGTGAATTGAATTAGTGACTTGAAAATATTTAAGTGTAGGTACCTGAAATGTGAACTTTTGTTCTGAATTTAGTTTTGATTGGTAACTTGTGAAATGAATTAGTGAGTTAAAAATGTTTAAGTGCAGGTACTTGAAATGTGAATTTTTGTTTTGAATTTAGTTTTGTTTGGTAACTTGTGAAGTGAATTAGTGACTTGAAAATGTGTAAGTATAGGTACTTGAAATGTGAACTTTTTATTTTGAATTTAGTTTAGTTTGGTAACTTGTGAAGTTAATTAGTGACTTGAAATGTTTAAGTGTAGGTCCTTGAAATGTGAACTTTGTTTTGAATTTAGTTTAGTTTGGTAACTTGTGAATTGAATTAGTGACTTGAAAATATTTATGAGTATGTACTTGAAATGTGAACTTTTATTTTGAATTTAGTTTTGTGTGGTAACATGTGTAGTGAATTAGTGACTTACAAATTTTTAGGTTTAGGTACTTGAAATGTGAACTTTTCATTTTGAATTTAGTTTAGTTTGGTAACTTATGAAGTGAATTAGTGACTTGAAATTTTTTAAGTGTAGATATTTAAAAGGTGAATTTTTGTTTTGAATTTAGTTTTGTTTGGTAACTTGTGAATTGAAAATGTTTAACTGTAGGTACTTGAAATGTGAACTTTTGGTTTGAATTTAGTTTTATTTGGTAGCTTGTAAATGAATTAGTGGTGTGCAAATGTTTAAGTTTAGGTACTTGAAATGTGAACTTTTCATTTTGAATTTAGTTCAGTTTGGTAACTTGTGAATTGAATTAGTGACTTGAAAATGTTTAAGTGTAGGTACTTGAAATGCGAACTTTTATTTTGGATTTAGTAAATTACATGGTCACTTCTGAAGTGAATTAATGACTAGAAAATGTTTAAGTGTAGGTACTTGAAATGTGAACTTTTCATTTTGAATTTACTTTTTTTTGGTAACTTGTGAAGTGAATTACTGACTTGAAATGTTTAAGTGTAGGTACTTGAAATATGAACTTTTATTTTGAATTTAGCTATGTTTGGTAACTTGTGAAGTCATTTAGTGACTTGCAAATGTTTAGGTTTAGATACATGAAATGTGAACTTTTCATTTTGAATTTAGTTTAGTTTGGTAATGCCCCGAGAGTACACCCTTGGCGGCACACGGTGCTTACGACCCCGAAGGACCACAAGCTAACCCATGACTGATATATGCTGTGAGCACTGTATAATAATCATGAAATAAATGCAGAATATGGATGAATTGCCATAAGGTTCAAAATCTAAATATTGATAAAGTGTAAGAACTAAAATAATAATCTGTAAAACTGAATATTGTCTGACAACTAGTCTGAAAAGCCTCTAACTGAAATTGTCTGAAAGTGGAGATGACGGGACAATCCCCAAACTAACTCCCTCTACTAAAATACTAAAATAAAGATTATCCTCGACTGATGAAGACTAACTTCTAAATCTACTGCTGGGTAAATCTGAATCTATTTATGCGCGGTCGGGAATCGGAGCATCCGAACCTATGATATAAGTCATTATGGTGTAAGAGAGAGTATACATTAGTACGTGAAATATACTGGTATGCTAGATGAGGTAAGTATGAATGCAAGGGTTCATATGCATGAACAATACTGACTGAATGATATATAGTAACTGAACACGAGTGTACATGAAAATTGAAACTACTGTAACTACTGAGTATGCAATACTACACATGTACGTGAATAAATACTATAACTAAGCTTTTCTGAAGCTAAGTACTGAATCTGATAACTGAGATACTGATACTGATTGACTATTTCTAACAGTCCTAATTCTGTAGAACTGAACTAAATTCTATACTAAGACTGAAACCAAAATTGTGGGAGGTAATCTTCTAACCAACATGCCCTTTTCTAATCTAATTAGGGTCCAACCTGAAACCCCAGTTGGAAGGGTACAAATACCATACCACGGGTACTAACAACTGTTATGGAGTCATTCCTAATCTAGCGAGTGACCCTTGAGATCAGTCCTAAACTAGCAGGTGATCCCTGAGTATGTCAATCCTATCTAACGGGTGACATCTCATAACCTACTCTGGCTACGTAGTTCTGGAACTTACAGATTGCTTCTAGGGACCCAGTCCTAACTAATAGGTGAGACCCCATCCCTAGGATTTCTAGGTGTTTAATCCTACTCCAAACTGAAAGACACTGAACTGAGTATACTGAACTGGACTGGACTGATACTGAGATTATTGAGTTTTCCTAAGTTTTGAAACTAACTGAGTTCTACTGAGTTTGGTAATGGACTGAGAGTACTATTGATCATGACATGATCGATGCTATTCTATAACTGATACTGGCTCTAGATAAACAGCAAAATTATTGGGTATTAAATACCCCCAGGACTCGATAGCATGAAAAGTAAAGCAAAGCTTAACTTTGAATAACATATAAATGTTCACTTGGTCATAATTAATTCATAGAGACATTTCCTCAAACACGTGTAATGCATTAACTTGTACATGAATGGAGAACGCATGTTAGCATGCTATAATGGCATTATTTCATTCTTATAGAAAATTTATCAAACACAAGGAAAGAATAACTGGTACATTAAGTCATAAACACTTAGGGTTGACATGATTACAACAATCAACTTGTTCATTTAAGGGATTATCATGAATATCATGTAGTTCAACACATATTAGGATCAAGTCTTGGAACTTGTAATCTAAATCATGGATTAAAATCAAAATAACATCATAAACACCTTAATCACTTTATAAATTCAAGGGTTTACCAAGATAATCAAATATTCTTCACGCTTGCTATTCAATTTCGGGAAAAACATGCACTTAAATCATGGATTGACACCCAACTAATATCATGAACATGAATTCAATCTAATTCAAATATGGAAATCATAAATACACAATCTTTGTACTTCAAAAAAGGATTCTTGAACTTAATGGGTGGAAGGGACCCATGAATGAATATCTAACATACCTTAATTTGTGAGTTTTTTTGGAGTTCTTGGAGAGATTCTTAAGATTGACCTGATTTCTTGAACTAGGATTTTTGCCTCTTGAGAGAGAATGATTTTTTTCTTGAGAGAAAGTGAGGAAAAGTGACATAATAGGGTATTTTGGGAATAATTTCATGTTTAAAGGATGATCTGAGTCATGGGAAAAGTCTAAGTAGACCTTAGGATTTAAAATTCCATAACTGGAATGCAGATTAAAGCCTCACTACGATGTGGTGAATGGGTCATTGTTATATCTACCACGACACGGTGGAATCGTGGTAACTTACTGGTTCGCGAGAATTGTCGATTTGAGCCTTACCACGATGCAGGGCAATCGTGGTGAGCTACTGGAATTTGTCAAATGTCGAAATGGCCTTCAGGGCGCGCGATGGAGAGATCAGCGTGATAGTCATCGCGACATGGCCTAATCGCAGTGACCCATTGTTTGTACATAAAATTGTGCTAATATTTAGCTGAATTTTTCTAAGTTGGGGACCCTTTATCAAGATTTAACGGACTAAGCTAAACTTAGGAATTTGTGGGGTCTTACAATATCTCCCCCATGGGAACATTCATCCTCGAATGAGATTGATTACGATGGGAGAAATGATAACTGAGAGTACATACTGGACTTGCACAACTGAAGCATGACTGCATGACTGAAACTGCTGATATCCTAAGTTTTCCATACTGAACATGCATATCTGAATGCATTAATACATGACTAAAACTACTTGATAAGCTAGGTTTATATACTGAACATGCAAATCTGATGCATGATTACATGTCTAAAATCAATTCATGAATACATGAATGAATATGCAATGGTAACTAATATAAAGTTTATAATTATATCTTGAACATGGAACTGGGTAAAGATAAGGAAGACTGTTCTCCTAAGCTGACAGTACAGATGAACCTGAGATCATTTACTGAACATGAATGTATGGGAACGTGAGAGCATAACTGAGTCTGAAACATGATACGTGGACTGAATATCATGAACTGAACTGATTCCTTGAATATATGCCATGAAATGGGAATGGTAATACGACTAAGACAGGAACGAGAAAGTCAACTTGTGGGTACTTATTCCTCCTAATTGGATCTTTCTATGTGAAGAGAAAATGAAAGGTTTAGGACATGAAATCTCAGGGGTTATAGTACATCTCCCTCTTGGGACACTATGTCCTTCGAGGAATGCTTACTTGGCTGAAATACTAAGGAAAAGTTGAGACGATGCACGAGGCACCTATGAACTAAATCGTGACTGAATATCTGGGATCTAAAATCGAGGCATGATGCATGAACTAGGCTGAACTCATAACTACTTGGATGATCTATCTTGGAATGGTCATATTCATGAAAATTCAGATAGTACAACTAGATGGAAAGATGGGAAACGATACAAACTTGCCCGCCTGACTGTTAAACTAAACTGAATTTTTAGCTTTAAAAACTAACTCATGCTAAAAACTTACACTCGACTGGAGCATTCCTTTGACACTCTTTCTATAAGGTTCTAATGACTTTAGGGAGCAAGGGATCTTGGCATGAACTGAATAAAATATTTGAGTAAAATCGCAACTTGGGCTAAAATTTTGTAACATCAGGCGAGGCCTACGAAACTTCATGTAAGATAGAGTTACTAAGCCTTATGCACTGTAACTACAAACTTTAAAGCTTAGACATATTCATCGAATACTCTCTCAATAATACACTCCACCTTAGTACGACACTTCACTTGAGACTACAGAAAATATTCATATGGGCGCTAAGCATGAAGGATAAAACATACTAACTTATCTGATTAACTGAATGACTGATAGATGAATACTGGACATCTAAGACTGAACTGTACTTTGTCTAAATAACTGGACTGAATTTTCCCACTAAGTTCAACCCTATTAAAATTTTCAAAATACATTTAACCACTTATACATCAACATAAAATTCAAGCCTATCATCATAACTATAGCCTCGAGTAAAGAAAGCATGCAATAATCTTTTCTCCCATCTGAGCAACTGCTCATCACTAAATCCTTTCATACAGAAAGTTCACCAAAAAGTAAAAACATGAGGACCTAAAACATGAATGGACACTATAATAAATCTGACACTTAATTGAGGCCTGAGGAATAGAATATCTACTTAATGAATTTATCAAAAGGTATAAGCTGAGGCTATATATGGCACAATCTGAATTTAGCTGGTCTTTAGGTGAGTAGCTTGAGTCATGGAAATTAAGCATACTATAAAGTATGACATGAGTATATGAGTCATAAGTTACATGACCTGAGTTAGGGGTTTTTGCATTTATGGGAAATGATTTGTAGCACTGAGTGAACTGGAACTCCTTATACTAGGAACTGGAACCGTACATTATTTTCATTAATATGCACGAATATAAGCGATAATCATGGGGCTGACATCTAAGGCATAAGTTGATACTGTGATAGCTGAAGTATAAACTTTGCACTGAGGTAAAGATGGATTGGGAATCATCCCCCTACCATTTTTCTATGCATACTGACATTACTATTAAAATCTTAAAGTCGGTCTTGGTTACTGGTTCGACCATCTCCCTCTTGGCTTAAAGCCACTATTCTAACACTGTGAATCACTTAATCAACAAATCTAAACTATCTGTCACCACTTTACTCTAGAGACTGGGGGAGACACTATGGAGAGCTCTGCTAATATTTTGGGTCTGACACCCAAGTTGACGGCTATATAGGGTTTACAAAGGAAAAGAAGCCTCAGAATCTAACTAAGCATAAACTTAAAGATGAAAGACTCAGAACATACCCATAACTATATTAGGAGAAATTCCCTAATTACCGCGAGACTAGAGTGCATAAAATCTTTTATGGCGTTGACCACTAGTGGTACTGGAAGTGGAACCCTGCTGATTCGGGAAACTAGACTGAACTAAAGAATGACTTTGCTAACTTCGTTGACCATTCTTTAGATATTCTTGGACTCTGTGACCTGACATGCCATATCCAAAACACACATCACTGCCCGCTCTACACACTCTTTTATGGTTCTTACCTTATTCTCTACAAAGTGGATTAGTACGAATACCCCTACCACGACCTTGTGACTTAGAGCCTGGTGCTCTATATCAACTGATATTCTTAGACTGAGATACTGGTGTCTGGACTGAAAGCGGAACTGGTGTTGAGAATATCTGATGGAACTGGGAGCAGTTACTACCCCTTGATCTTGTCATAGAGTTATTTGTTCTAGCCTTCTTATTCTTCCAACGCCCCCTCCCTCATTCTGCCGAGTGTAGGTTAAAAGCCTAAATAGGAAAATAGTCTGCAAATTTCTTTGAGAAACTACTAAATAATCTAAGGTAGTGAAAGTATCTCTAAATTCAGCGTGTGAGACATGCTCATGCAGGGGATCTGCCTGAACGAGCGGAGGAGTTGACTGGTCTTCATTACTCCTTCCATTAGATTGTCTGGGAGGCATATTCTGGAAGCATAAGGAAATAATGAATTAGAATGAGAGTTTAACTTGAGCTCATGCTCACTCGCACGACATGAATACTGAAAGAAGCAAAAATTTTCCTAAAACATCTCATAACCTCCTGTCCATAAGTGTGGCGCGCTACACACCCATGCACAAGACATTACTCGATGAGGCTTTCAAACTCCCTAGGACTCTATTGAACCTTAGTCTCTGATTCCAAGTTTGTAATGCCCCGAGCGTACACCCTGGGCACCACACGTTGCTTACGACCCCGAAGGACCAGTAGCTAACTCATGACTGATATCTGCTGTGAGCACTATATAATAATCATAAAATAAATACTGAATTTAGATAAATTACCATAAGGTTAAAAATTTAAATACAAATAAAGTGTAACAAATAAAATAACAATCTATATAACTGAATACTGTCTGACAACAAGTTTGAAAAGCCTCTAACTGAAACTATCTAAAAGTGGAGTTGATGTGACAATCCCCCAATTAACTCCCTCTACTAAAATACTAAAATAAAGCATATCCTTGTTATATGAGGACTAATTTTTAAATCTATTGCTATCTGAATCTGAATCTGTCTATGTACAATCGGGAACTGGAGCATCAGAACCTTTGATATAAGATATCATAGCGCATAAAAAAGTATGCGCCAGTACGTGGAATGTACTAGTCTGCTAGATGAGGTAAGGATGAATGTAAGGGTCCATATGCATGGACAATACTGAATGAATGATATATAGTAACTGAACACGAAAGTACATGAAAAATAAAACTACTGTAAGTACGAAGTATGCAATACTGCGCATGCACGCGAATATATACTGTAACTGAGCTTTTCTGAAGCTAAGTACTGAATTCTGATAACTGAGTTATTGATATTGATTGGATGTATCTAATAGTCTTAATTCTATAGAACTGAAATGAATTCTATACTAAAACTGAAACCAAAACTGTGGGAGGTAATCATCTAACCGACATGCCCCTTTCTAAGTCCAACCTATAACCGCAGCTGTAAGGGTGCTAATACCATACCACAGGTACTAACAACTACTGTGGAGTCAGTCCTAATCTAGCGGGTGACCCTTGGGATCAGTCCTAAACTAGTAGGTGATCCCTGAGTATGTTAATCCTATCTAACAGGTGACATCTCATAACCTACACTGGATACGTAGTTCTGGAACTTAGGTATTACTTTTAGGGACCCAGTCCTAACTAATGGGTGTGCCCCATCCCTATGCTCGCTCGGTGCTGAATCCTACTCCCAACTGAAAGACACTGAACTGAGTATACTAAACTGGATGGGACTGATACTGAGATTACTGAGTTTTCCTAACTTTTGTAACTGACTGAGTTCTACTGAGTTTTGTAATGGACTGAGAGTACTATTGATCATGACATGACTGATACTATTCTATAAATAACACTAGCTCTAGATAAACAACTAAATTATTAGGTAATAAATACCCCCAGGTCTAGATAGCATGAAAAGTAAAGCAAAGCATAACTTTGAATAACATATAAATGTTCACTTAGTCATAATTCATTTATAAAGACATTTAATCAAACACTTGTAATGCAATAACTTGTACATGAATGGAGAACACATTTTAACATCCTATAATGGCATTATTTCATTCTCAAAGACAATTTATCAAACACATGGAAAGCATAATTGGTACATTAAATCATAAACAGTTAAGGTTGACATGATTACAATAATCAACTTTCTCATTAAAGGGATTATCATGAATATCATGTAGTTCAACACATATTAGGATCAATTCCTAGAACTTGTAATCTAGATCATGGATTAAAATCAAAATAACATTAAAGATACCTTAATCACTTTGTAAATTCAAGGGTTTATCAAGATAATCAAATATTCTTCACACTTTCTATTCAATTTCAGGAAAAACATGCACTTAAATCATAGATTAAGACCCAACTAATATCATGAACATGAAATCAATTTAATTCAAATATGGAAATCAGAAATACATAATCTTTGTACTTCAAAAAAGTATTCTTGAACTTCATGGGTGGAAGGGACCCACAAATGAAAATATAACATACCTTAATTTGTGAGTTTTCTTGGAGTTCTTGGAGAGATTCTTAGGATTGACCTTGATCTCTTGAACTAAGGTTTTTGCCTCTTGAGGGAGAATGACTTTGTTCTTGAGAAAAAGTGAGGAAAAGTAACATAATAGGTGTTTTAGGGCATAATTTTGTATTTAAAGGCTGATTTGAGTCATGGGAAAAGTCTATGTTGCCCTTAGGATTTAAAATCCCATAACTGGAATGCAGATTAAAGTCTCGCCGTAATACGGTGACTGGGTCTTCTCTATATCCACCACGGCATGGTGGAATCACGGTGACTCACTGATTCATAACAATTTTTTATTTGAGCTTCACTGCGATAAGAGGCAATCGTGGTGAGCTACTGGAATTTGATAAATGCCGAAATGGCCTTCAGTACAACGCGATGGAGGGCACATTGTGATACTCACCACGATATAGGCTAATCACAGTGATCTAATATTTTTACATAAAATTTTCCTAATATTTAGCCACACTATTCTAAGTCGGGGGCCCCTCATCAAGCTTTAACGGACTGAGCTATGCTTAGGATTTTGTGGGGTCTTACAATATCTCCCCCTTGAAAATAATCATCCTCGAATGAGACTGACTAAGATGGGAGAAATGATAAATTGAGAGTACATACCGGACATGCACAACTGTAGTATGGTTGCATGACTGAAACTGCTGATATCCTGAGTTTTCCATGCTGGACATACATATCTAAATTCATGAATACATGACTGAAGCTACTTGATAAGCTGGGTTTGTCTACTGAACATGCATATCTGATGCATGAGTACATAACTGAAAATGATTCATGAATGCATGACTGAATATGCAATGGTAACTAATACCAAGTTTATAATTATATCTTGAATATGGAACTGGGTAAAGCTAAGGAAAACTGTTCTCCTAAGCTGACAGTACTGATGAACCTGAGATCATTTAATGAACTTGAATGTATAGGAACATGAGAGAATAACTGAGTCTAAAATATGATACGTGGACTGAATATCATGAACTGAACTGATTCCTTGGTACATGCATGCCATGACACGGGAATGGTCATACAACTAAGATTGGAACGAGAAAGTTAACTTGTGGGTAGTAATTTCTTCTAGCTGGATCTTTCTACGTGAAGAGAAAATGAAAGGTTTTGGACATGAAATCTTGGGGGTTATAGTGCATCTCCCCCTTGGGATACTATTTCCTTCAAGAAATGCTAACTTGGCTGAGATACTAACAAAAAGCTGAGATGATGCACGGGGCACCTATGAACTAAATCGTCACTGAATATATGGGATTTAAAATAGAGGCATGATGCATGAACTAGGCTGAACTCATAACTACTAGGATGATCTATCTTGGAATGGTCATATATTTAAAACTTTGGATAGTACAACTAGATGGAAAGATGAGAAACGATACGAACTTGCTCGCCTGACTGCTAAACTAAACTGAATTCTTGGCTTTACAAACTAACTCATGCTGAAAACTTACATTGGAATGGAGAATTCCTTTGACACTCTTTCTAAAATATTCTAATGATTTTAGGGAGAAAGGGATATTGGCATGAACTGAATAAAACATCTGAGTAAAATCACAACTTCGCTAAAATTTTGTAACATCAGGCGAGGCCTACGAAACTTCATGTAAGATAGAGTTACTAAGCCTTATGCACTGTAACTACAAACTTTAAAGCTTAGACATATTCATCGAATACTCTCTCAATAATACACTCCACCTTAGTACGACACTTCACTTGAGACTACAGAAAATATTCATATGGGCGCTAAGCATGAAGGATAAAACATACTAACTTATCTGATTAACTGAATGACTAATAGATGAATACTGGACATCTAAGACTGAACTGTACTTTGTCTAAATAACTGGACTGAATTTTCCCACTAAGTTCAACCCTATTAAAATTTTCAAAATACATTTAACCACTTATACATCAACATAAAATTCAAGCCTATCATCATAACTATAGCCTCGAGTAAAGAAAACATGTAATAATATTTATTCCTATCTAAGAAACTACTTATCACTACATCCTTTCAAACAGAGAGTTCACCGAAAAGTTAAAACATGAAGACCAAAAACATGAATGGACACTATACTGAATCTGACACTTGATTGAGGCCAGAGGAATAGAATATCGACTTCATGAATTTATCAAGAGGTCTAAGCTGAGGCTATATATGGAACAATCTGAATTTATCTAATCTTTTGGAGCGCAGCTTGAGTCATGGGAACTAAGCATACTGTAAATCATGACATGAGTATATAAGTCATAAGCTGCATGACCTGAGTTAGGAGTTTTTGCGTTCATGCGACATGATTTGTAACACTGAGTGAACTGGATCTCCTTATTCTAGGAACTAGAATCGTACATTATTTTCGTTAATATGAACGAACATGAGCTTTGATCATGGGGCTGACATGTAAGGCATGGGTAGATATCGTGATAGTTAAAGTATAAAACTATACACTGAGGTAAAGATAGATTGGGAATCATCCCCTCCTACTACTTTTCTACGCATACTGACATTACTGTTAAAATTTGAAAGTCGATCTTGGTTACTGGTTCTACCATCTCCCCCTTGTCTTAAAGCCATTATTCTAATGCTGTGAACCACTTAATCAACAAATCTAAACTAAACTGTCACCACTTTACTCTAGAGACTAGGGGAGACACTAAGGAGAACTCTGCTAATATTTTGGATTTGGCACCGAAGTTGATGGCTATACAGGGTTTACAAAGGAAGAAAAGCCTCAAAATCTATCTAAGCATAAACTTAAAGATGAAATACTAAGAACACACCTGTAACTATATTAGGAGAAATTCCCTAATCATGGTGAGACTAGAGTGCATAAAATCTATTTTGGCGTTGACCTCTAGTGGTACTGGAAGTGGAACCTTGCTGATTCGGGCAACCAGACTGAGCTAAAAGATGACTGTGCTGACTTTGTGGACCAGCCTTTGGACATTCTCAGACTTTGTGACCTAACTCGCCATATATAAAACATATATCACTGCCCACTCTACACACTTCCTTATGGTTCTTACCACATTCTCCGCAAAGCAGATTAGTACGAATACCCTTCCTATGAGCTTGTGACTTAGAGTATGGTGCTCCATCTCGAATGATATTCTTACACTTAGATACTGGTGCCTGGACTGAAATCAGAACTGGTCTTGAGAATCTTTGATGGAACTGGGAGCGGTTACTACCCCTTGATCTTGGCGTAGAGTTATTTGTTCTAGCCCTCTTATTCTTTCTATGATCCCCTCCTTCATCCTATTGAGTGGAAGTTAAAATCCTAGATATGAAAATAGTCTACAAATTTCTCTGAGAAACTACTAAATAAGTAGTGAAAGTAGCTCTAAATTCAGTGTGAGAGACATGCTCATGCAGGGGATCTGCCTGAACGAGCGGAGGAGCTGACTGGTCTTCATTACTCTTTCCATTATCTTCTCTGGGAGGCATGTTCTTGAAGTATAAGTAAGATATGAATTACACTGAGAGTTTAAATTGAGCTCATTCTCACTCGCACGACATGAATACTGAAAGAAGCAAAACTTTTCCTAAAACATCTTATAGCCTCCTGTCCATAAGTATGGCGCACTTCACACCCATTCACAAGACTCTACTCGATGCGGCTTTCAGAATCCCTAGGACTCTATTGAACCTTAGGCTCTGATACCAAGTTTGTAACACCACAAGAGTATACCCTGGGTGCCACACGGTTTTTATGACTCCGAAGGACCACAAGTTAATCCATGACTATTATCTGCTGTGAGCACTGTATAATAATCATGAAATAAATGCAAAATTTGGATGAATTGACATAAGGTTAAAAATCTAACTACTGATAAAGTGTAAAAACATAAATAACAATTTGTAAAAATGAATACTGTCTGACAACTAGTCTAAAAAGCCTCTAACTAAAACTATCTGAAAGTGGAGTTGATGGGACAATCGCCCAACTAACTCCCTCTGCTAAAATACTGAGTGTACTAAAATAAATCATATCCTTGATAAATGAGGACTCACTTCTAAATCTACTATTGGTTGAATCTAAATCTGTCTATGTGTGGTCGGGAACCAGACCATCTGAACCTATGATATAAGACATCATAGCGTAAAAGAAAATATGCATTATTACGTGGAATGTACTGGTATGCTAGATAAGATAAGGATGAATGAAAGCGTTCATATGTATGAACAATACTGAATGAATGATATATAGTAACTGAACATAAGAGTACATGAAAACTGAAACTACTATAACTACTGAGTAAGAAATACTGTGCATGCACGTGAATATATACTGTAACTGAGCTTTTTTGAAGCTAAATACTGAATTCTAATAATTGAGTTGCTGATGCTGATTGACTATATCTAACAATCCTAATTTTGTAGAACTGAACTGAATTCTATACTAAGACTGAAACTAAAACTGTGGGAGGTAATCATCTAACCGACATTTCTCTTTCTAATCTAATTGGGGTCCAACCTGTAACCCCAGCTTGAAGGGTGATAATACCATGCCATGGGTACTAATAAATGTTGTGGAGTCAATCCTAATCTAGCGAGTGACCCCTGAGATCAGTCCTAAACTAGCGGGTGATCCCTGAGTATGTCAGTCCTATCTAACGGGTGACATTTCATAACCTAAGTTGGATACATAGTTCTGGAACTTTGGTATTACTTCTAGGAACCGAGTCCTAACTAACGAGTGTGACCTCATCCCTAGTCTCTTTCAGTGCTAAATCCTACTCTCAACTAAAAGGCACTGAACTGAGTATACTGAACTTGACTGGATCGATACTGAGATTACCGAGTTTTCCTAAGTTTTGTAATGGACTGAGAGTATTATTTATCATGACATGACTGATACTATTCTATAACTGACACTGTCTCTAGATAAACAACTAAATTGTTGGGTATTAAATACCCCCAGGACTTGATAGCATGAAAAGTAAAGAAAAGCATAACTTTGAATAACATATAAATGTTCACTTAATCATAATTCATTCATAGAGACATTTCATCAAACACTTATAATGCATAACTTGTACATGAATGGAGAACACATGTTAACATGCTATAATGGCATTATTTCATTCTCATAGATAATTTATCAAACTCATGGGAAGCATAATTGGTACATTAAATCATAAACACTTAGCATTGACATGATTACAATAATTAACTTGCTCATTGAAGGGCTTATCATGAATATCATGTAGTTCAACACATATTAGGATCAATTCTTGGAACTTGTAATCGAGATAATGTATTAAAATGAAAATAATACCATAGACACCTTAATAAGTTTGTAAATTTAAGATTTTATCAAGATAATCAAATATTCTCCACACTTGCTTTTCAATTTTAGGGAAAACATGCACTTAAATCATGGATTGAGACCCAACTAATATCATGATCATGAATTCAATCTAATTTAAATATGGTAATCATAAATACATAACTTTGTACTTCGAAAAAGGATTCTTGAACTTCATGGGTGGAAGGGACCCATGAATAAATATCTAACATACCTTAATTTGTGAGTTTTCTTGGAGTTTTTGGAGAGATTCTTTGGATTGACCTTGATTCTTGAACTAGGATTTTTGCCTCTTGAGAGAGAATGATTTTGTTCTTGAGAGAAAGTGAGGAAAAGTGACATAATTGGGTATTTAGGGCATAATTTTATGTTTAAAGGATGATTTGAGTAATGGGAAAAGTGTAAGTTGCCCTTGGGATTTAAAATACCGTAACTGGAATGCAGATTAAAGCCTCACTACGATGCGGTGATTGGGTCATTTCTATATTTATCATGGCACGGTGAAATCACGGCGACTCACTAGTTCGTGACAATTGTAGATTTGAGCCTCACCGTAATATTGGGCAATCGTGGTGAGTTACTGGAATTTGACAAATGCCAAAATAGCCTTCAGCGCGATACGATAGAGGGCTCATCACGATACTCACCGTGATGCAGCCTAATCGCGGTGAGCCACTATTTTTACATAAACTTGTCCTAATATTTAGCTGAACTTTTCTAAGTAGGGGACCCCTTATTAAGGTTTAAAGAACTGAGCTAAACTTATGATTTTGCAGGGTCTTACAAGTTTGGCAACTTGTGAAGTGAATTAGTGACTTAAAAATATTTAGGTGTAGGTACTCGAAAGGTAAACTTTTGTTTTGAATTTAGTCAAGTACATGGTAACTTGATAAGTGAATTAATGACTTGAAAATGTTTAAGTTTAGGTTCTTAAAATATGAATTTGTGTTTTGAATTTAGTAAAGTGTGGTCACTTGAGAAGTGAATTAGTGACATGAAAATTTTTAGTTGTAGGTACTTGAAATGTGAACTTTTGTTTTGAATTTAGCAAAGTATCTGGGCACTTGTGAAGTGAATTAGTGACAAAAAAATGTTTAAGTGTAGGTATTTGAAATATGAACTTTTTATTTTGAATTTTGTTTAGTTTGGTAACTTGTGAAGAGAATTGGGACTTGAAATGTTTAAGTGTAGGTATTTGAAATGTGAACTTTTGTTTTGAATTTAGTTTAGTTTGGTAACTTGTGAAGTGAATTAGTGACTTGAAAATGTTTAAGTGTAGGTACTTGAAATGTGAACTTTTCATTTTGAATTTAGTTTAGTTTGGTAACTTGTGAAGTGAATTAATGACTTGAAAATTTTAAGTGTAGATACTTGAAAGGTGAACTTTTGTTTTGAATTTAGTAAAGTACACAGTCACTTGAGAAGTGAATTAATGATTTGAAAATGTTAAGTGTAGGTACTTGCAATGTGAATTTGTGTTTTGAATTTAGTAAAGTGTGGACACTTTTTTTTCTAAGGATGAAGTTCATTTATTCAAAGCAGAAAAAGGTTCATTATAGATAAGGAACTATATGTGAAGTTCCATATGATTAAATGTCTTTTAAAAGAGTAAGAAAGATAAAGGGGGGAGGGGAATCAAATGTGAGTACATTGCTTCCCTTCCTTTGATTTTGTTGCGTATCCATGATCATCCTGTTACACTTTGAAAACACAACCAATTCATTTTCCACTATATTTCCTTCTTTGTATACATGGATGAGTTATGGTTCATTCATCTCCCTAATGAGCGACCTACAATCTAATAAAATATTTGAGAAATACTGACTATTGTCTTGCAACATATTAATAAGTACCTAAGAGTCTGTTTCCATAATTATAGGCATTAGATTCTTGTCAATAGTAAAATTCTATCCATGCTGTAAAGCTATCATTTCCATATAAATAGGTGGAATTATTTTTTGTGAATGGATTAATCTAGAGATCTATAAGTCCCCGCAAAGTTCCCTCGTAGTTTGAGCCGTAGGGCATGTCGAGTCAGGCATGATCCAGGCCCTAAAAGATTGAGAAGTTGCTTCCTAAGTGAGTAACATGTTAACCATATAGAATTTCCCTAATTTCTACTTTTTATCATGTGGTAAATCTGATAAGTTTTCCATTGATATAAGATTTACCCAAATTCGACACTCGGGTAAGAAGTTATGGCTAGTTTAAGCCTTAGTCATAAAACTACATCATTTAACTACCTGGCGCATCACGAAGAGGGTTGATTTGGCAATTGCCAATTTACAGTGGAACCCCGCGATAGTGGCACGTCGCGGAGGATTCCCAGGTTCCAACCAGTGGGAAAACACGATGGCTTCACGTCGCGGAGGCTGCCAATTCACCAATTGCCAAATTCCAGTGAGCCACCGCGATAAGTGCCGCATCGCGGAGGCCAATGAAATTGGGTTTTAGTTCAGTTTTTCCACTTTTACACAGATGTTTAAAAGAGCACTTTGGATCTTTTCCAAGACGATAAAATTGTGGAAACACTAAATCAAAGCCATTTACAAGCATCTTATGAGGTTTTTCTCAAGTTTTCTCTCAACATAAAACCTAAGTATCCAAAACCTCTTCCAAGAACCTCAAGAATCCACCATGAATTTCCTAAATTGAGTTAAGATTCAAGGTTCCCAAGTCAAGGACATCAAGAACCCTCACTCTAGAGCACGAATAAAGTTCCAAAAGTGAGAGTTCATCAAAAGCTTTTAATTCAAGGTATGTGGAGTTTTTGAACAAGGGTAACCCTTTTACCCTTGTGCCCAAAAGGCTATTTACATCATGAAATTCTTGAAATATATGAGGTTTATTTTACATGAATTTGAATTGGGTTTTTCACTTATTATTATTGAATGCATTATATTGATAATTCCCATGAATTAAGAGTCAAACAACATGATTTCTACATGTTTTCTTGAGTATTTACAGCTGGGTATAAAACGCATGGTTTTAATCCTTAATAAACTAATATTTGTATTATTGAGATATTGAAGCATATGGCTATATTGAGATTTTGAGGTAATTTGCTGATATTCCCAGATTTCCACATGATTTATGAATCTATATGCTATATATTATGCTTTTGATAAGCTTTAACTTGAGATTTAATTATGGGTTAGTAAGCCCTATTTGAGACTTGTGAAATTGTGAACTCTTGTGCTATGAGCACCCATGTTTTGAGTATTTTGAGATGATTTAGAAATGAATTGACCTAATGGTCCTTGAGCTTTGAAATCCACTTCAGTATATGAGATTATCAATTTGATTATTGGGTTCGTGGTGACCATGTGATTATTCTAAAAGTGGATTCTTTATGAGATGAACGCAGATAATCTAAAGGGAGTAGTATTAGCACCGAGTGGGTAAGTTACTACGGTTTCTAACCCCAAAACTACGTTCCACCATAGGTTGGGCCTGAGGCCGAGTTTATGATGATTATGATTGGGCCCGAGGCCAAGTTTCATTTAGTGATCACTAGACCTAGGTTATACTCCCTGGTAAAAGTATGACGCTCTTCCCTAACGTGGGGTCTCTTCTTTAGGAGGACAAAACGTTGGACTCCATGTAGCTCGTATGGTTTATGTCGGTTACGAGAACCTCCCTTGACATGTAGACTTCGAGATCAAATACTTATTTTCCTTCCCTCTAAGCTATTTTCCTAAATGGTCGAATTGCAAAGATGTTTCGCCAACTAAAGTATTTTCTTGATGTGAGTTATTTCCTAAATGAGAGCATATTCCCTTGTTATAGTACTTTTTATAAAGCCTTGAGATAAGTTGTTTCCATAAGCTAGAATGCCTTGCCATTTGAGATGGAGTGATTTCCCTAAAGCTTGAGATGAGATATTTTCCTAAAGTGAATGAAATGCCTTCAAGTATGTTTTCAAGTTATATGATTCCGAATTCCAAGTATATGAGTTCTAAATAGTTATAAAATGTTGAGCATTGAAGAAGTTTTACTCTCCATGAGACTTATGCATGAGTTGAAAGTATTGTTTAAAATCCCTTAGCCTTTGGGTATTGACAACAAGAGAAGATTTTGAATTTTGAGATTAAACAATGATGACTCACGAGATTTGTGTTACATGCTCCATTCTACATGACTTATGAGGTTTATATTTTATACTTGTTCAAGCCATGTGAGTCATCTCATAACACATATATGATTTGATTAAAGAAGATTGTTACTATTTTATTCATATGTATTCACCCCCGTATACTCAGTACATTCCAAGTACTGATCCACATATATGTCTATGTGCTACATTGTGTAACAATGTAGGTTCAGGTGCTCAGTCCCAGCCTTGCCTGTGATTCTTCGAGTACCTTACCTACGTTTTCTACAGTGGTGAGTCCTCATGATTCGAGGACCGATCTTTATATATTTACCGTATTTGAGAGACTATGTTTTATCTTTAGTTCATTCCGAGTTAGTTGGGGACCTGTCCCAACGACTCTCTAGATTTTTATTTGTAGAGGCTTGTCAGACTAGTGTCAGACTTGTGATGTGTTAGGGTATGATATTGTGGTTTTGTTGAGATTTCTCTATATTGTTCTTTTATGGACCAAGTATCTTTTCCATATTTTCTTTCATGTGACATAACTATGCTAGTTTGAGTCCATTCTTATCTTGAATTGAGTGTCATTGGCGGAAACCAGCTCTAAGGGTTAGCTTGGGGCTACTCGTAGCCTTAGGCACCGTGTTACATCTCGAGAGATGATTTTGGGTCGTTACAAACTTGGTATTAGAGCCTAAGGTTTCTAAGGAGTCCTAGGGAGTATGATAAGACACGTTGAGTAGAATCTTGATCATCAGTGTATAGCACGCCACACCTATGAGAAAGAGGCTACAAGACGTTTTAGGAAAAAAAGTTGTTTCTTCTTTCAGATTTTATCGTGCCTACAGTTGCCCCTCTTATCTAATGATCCGTGCTCTTCCATTTTTAGAAAATGCCTTCTCGAAGAGCGAATGTCCTTGGAAACAATGATGAGCAACCCCCACCTATTGATCCTTTGAATGAGATGGTGTCCCATGCTGAGTTTAGGATAGCCATTTAGGTGTTAGCCCAAGCGGTCACCGTAAATGTTCGAGCCAATAACCAGGCCCCAGTTGCTAACCAGCAGGGTGGTGATATAGCCATGACTAGGATTCATGACTTTATGCAGATAAACCCACCTGAGTTCTATGGGTCAAAGATAGATGAGGACCCACAATTGTACTTAGAGGAGGTGAGGAAGATCACAGATGTGATGCATGTTTCAGAAGAAGAAAGTGTTGAGTTGGCATCCTACAGACTGAAGGACATTGCTTATGATTGGGTTATGTCGTGAAGGAAGGGTAGAGGTGAGAATGCCGTTCATATGACTTGGTAAGTTTTCCAAGATGCCTTCTTGGATTAGTTCTTTCCACTTGAGTTGAGGAAGGAAAATATTAAGGAGTTCATGAACTTGAGACAGGGCTCCATGACTGTTAATGAGTACTGTTTGAAGTTCAATCATTTGGCTAAGTACGCTTTTGATTTGATTTTTAACACTCGGGCTAGTATGAGTAAGATTGTGACCGGTGTTTCTGGGATGGTACTGAAGGAGTGTAGGGCCGCGATGTTGCATAAGGATATGGATCTGGCTAGGTTGATGATGCATTCCCAACCGATAGAGACGGATAAGATTAGAGAAAGAGATAGAATAAGGGGTTACAAGAGGGAAAAATCTGATCAACATGAGATTAGCCGGCCTAGGTTCCATGGAGGGAATCTCTCCTAGTTTTAGAGACGTCCGTCTATTCCATTTCCTTTTTCAGCTAGTGCTCCCACACCTAGAGGTAGGCCGGAGTGAGGGAGTAGGTCTTTCATGTCTGGGCCGCAGAATAGTGTTGGTAACAGGCCCCATTATCCTTCTTGTGCTAAATATGGTAGGAATCACCTTAGGGAGTGTTTCAGAGATGTGAGGGGTTGTTTTGGTTATGGAAAGCAGGGCCACAGACTTAGAGATTGTCCCCATGCTAGACAGGGGAATAAAGATGCCCGACCTCAGGCATAGGCTTCTAGTGCACTAGCTCCGGTATTACATCATGCCCCTGCTCAGGGCACTTCTTTTAGTACCACTGGCGGTCAATGCCAGAATAGGTTCTATACTTTGCCACCCCATCAGGAGCAGGTGGACTCTTCTGATGTTGTTATTGGTATGCTCCGTGTCTTTTGTCTTAATGTTTATGTGTTGTTGGACCCCGGGTCGAATCTCTCTTATGTGACCCCACTTGTGGATGTGAATTTTGAAATGAGTCCTAAAAAGATTCCTAAGCCTTTCCTATTTTATATACCAGTTGAAGAGTCAGTTGTTGCAAAACAAGTGTATAGAAATTGCGCTATTACTGTGCTTCATAGAGTCATACTTTCAAATTTGATAGAGTTAGACATGATAAATTTTGACCTTATTCTGGGTATGGATTGGCTTCATTCTTGTTATGGATCTATAGATTGTTGAACCCGTGTGGTTAAGTTTCAGTTTCCTGATGAACTAGTGTTTGAGTGGTCCGGGAGTTCGGTATCTCCCAAGAGTCATTTTATCTCCTATATCAAAGACAGAAAACTTATATCCAAAGGTGGTATCTACCACCTAGTTAGGGTCAAGGACACTAAGTCCGGGACTTCAACTATCTAGTCGGTTGATATTGTTAATGAGTTCCCCGATATCTTTCCAAAAGATCTCCCAGGGGTACCTTCCGATAGAGAGATAGAGTTTGGAATTGACCTTCTTCCCAACACTCGACCTATTTCCATTCTACCATATCGTATGGCACCTGCCGAGCTTAAGGAGTTGAAGAATCAACTCAAAGATCTCTTAGACAAAGGTTTTATTAGACCCAGTATTTCTCCTTGGGGCGCACCTATTTTGTTCGTACAGAAGAAAGATGGATCTTTGCATATGTTCATTGACTACCGTCAACTAAACAAGGTCACAGTAAAAAATAAGTATCCTCTTTCGAGAATTGATGACCTGTTTGATCAGTTGCGAGGTGCAAGTTATTTTTCAAAGATAGACCTTAGATCCGACTATCATCAAGTTAAAGTGAGGGAATGTGATATTCCAAAGATAGCCTTCCGAACCCGTTATGGTCACTTTGAGTTTCTAGTCATATCTTTTGGGCTAACCAATGCCCCAAAAACCTTCATGGACCTCATGAATCGAGTGTTCAAGTAACACCTTGATACGTTCATCATTGTCTTCATAGATGACATCCTTGTGTACTCCCGTGATGAGAATGACCATGCAACTCATCTTAGAATTGTCTTGCAAGCTCTTAGAGATCACCTGTTATTTGCCAAATTCAGTAAGTGTGAATTTTGGATAAGGTCTGTAGCCTTCCTAGGTCATGTTGCTTCAGCCGAGGGTATTAGAGTTGATCCCCAAAAGACAGAAGCTGTGAGAAACTAGCCTAAACCTATCTCTCCATCTGACATTAGGAGTTTCTTTGGTCTAGTGGGCTATTACCATTGTTTTGTTAAGGGTTTCTCTTCCATTGCGTCTCCTATGACCCGGTTGACCCAAAAGAAGGTTAAATTCCAGTGGTCCAATTCCTATTAGAAGAGTTTTCAGGAGTTGAAGACTCGACTCACTTCAGCCCCTGTGTTGACTTTGCGTGATGGTACTGATGGTTTTGTGGTGTATTGTGATGCCTCTAGAATTAGTTTGGGTTGTGTGTTGATACAAAGGGGGTAAGGTTATATCCTATGCCTCTAGACAGTTGAAGCCACATTAAAGAAACTACCCGACCCATGATCTTGAGTTAGCTGCTGTGGTTTTTGCTTTGAAAATTTTGAGACACTATCTTTATGGTGTCCATGTTGATGTGTTTACTGATCATAAAAGCCTTCAGTACGTGTTTACCCAGAAGGAGTTGAATCTTAGGCAGAGGAAGTGGTTAGAGTTGTTGAAAAATTATGATATGAGTGTGTTATATCACTCGAGCAAGGCCAATATGGTAGCGGATTCCCTTAGCAGATTGTCCATGGGTAGTGTTGCATATATTGAGGAAGGTAAGAGAGAGTTAGCTCATGATGTTCATTTTCTAGCAAGGTTGGGTGTTAGATTGCTTGATTCAGCGGAGGGGAGTACATTGGTGCAGAGTAGTTCCGAATTCGGTTTAGCTTTGGAAGTGAAGGAGAAGCAGGATAGAGATCCTAGTTTGGTCAAACTGAAGGAATTAGTTAAAGACCAAAAAGTTGAGGTTTTCTCCTAAGGGGGAGATGATGTGTTGAGGGTACATGGTAGGTTGTGTGTTAGTGTGTTGATGATTTGAGGTGGAGGATTATGGGTAAAGTACATGACGCGCGTTATTCCATTCATCCTGGTACTACCAAGATGTATCGCGACTTGCGGGAAATCTATTGGTGGAACGACATGAAGAAGGACATCGTCGAGTTTGTAGCAAAGTGTGCGACGTGTCAACAGGTTAAGGTGGAGCACCAAAGACTGGGTGGTGTGATGCAAGAGTTTAGTATACCCACTTGGAAGTGGGAGATGGTGAATATGGACTTCGTGACCGGGTTGCCTCTTTTGCGTCGTTATCATGATTCTATTTAGGTTGTTGTGGATAGGTTGACTAAGTCCGCACATTTCTTACCCGTGCATACATCTTATACGACTGAGGATTATGCTAGATTGTATATCCGAGAGTTGGTCAAACTACATGGAGTTCCCTTGTCTATCATTTCGAATAGGGGTGCTCAATTTACTTCTCAGTTTTAGAGGGCGTTTCAGCAGGGCCTTGGCACCTAAGTTCTTTTGAGTTCAAATTTTCACTCGCAGACAGATGGTCAGGTTGAGAGGACCATTCAGACCCTAAATGATATATTGAGGGAGTGTTCTCTTGATTTAAAAGAAAGTTAGGATGAGCATTTGCTATTGATAGAGTTCGCCTATAATAATAGTTTCTATGCTAGCATTGAGATTGCATATTTAAGGCTTTGTATGGTAGGAGGTGTAGATCACCCATAGGTTGGTTTAAAATGGGTGAATCTTCCGCGTGTGGGCTTGATGTAGTGTTCGAAGCTATGAAGAAAGTTAAGTTGATTAGAGAAAGGTTGAAGACCACTCAGAGTTGTCAAAAGTCTTATGCAGATGTGAGGAAGAGAGATCTTGAGTTTAAGATGGTTGATTTGGTGTACTTGAATATTTCACCCATGAAAGGGGTGAAAAGGTTTGGTAGGAAGGGAAAGCTTAGTCCCCGTTATTGGTGCCCGTATAGAGTCTTGAGCCATGTTGGTAAAGTGGCTTATGAGGTTGAGCTGCCCTCGGAGTTGTTCGCCATTCATCCTATCTTTCATGTCTTTATGCTTAAGAAGCATATTGGTGATTCCGTTGTGGTTGATTCTTCAGAGAGTGTTGATATTCAGGATAGCCTTTGCTTCAATGAGATTCCCATGGTGATCCTAGATTTTCAGATCCGTAGACTAAGGAACAAAGAAATTCTCTTGGTCAAAGTTTTGTGGCGGAACCAATCTGTTGAGGGTGCTACTTGGAAGGCAGAAGTAGACATGCGAGCCAAATACCCGTACGTCTTTTTCGCAAGTTTAGATGAATCCGAAGGTACCATTCTTCCTTGATTCAGGTTTTCTAATCTAAAGTTCAGCTATGCATCTATCTTTGTATGAGTCCTTGCGATATCCGGAGTGGTCATGAGTTTAGGAAGATCTTGAACCGTTTAGTAATTGTTTCAGCTGTGTGTACTCAGTTTTTCCTATATTCCAATCCTAACTAGTGACATTCGAGGATGAATGTTCCTAAGGGGGAGATATTGTAAGGCCCCACAAAGTTCCCTCATAGTTTAAGCTGTAGGACATGTCGAGTGAGGCGTGATTCCGTCACTAAAAGATTGAGAAGTTGCTTCCTAAGTGAGTAACGTATTAACCATATATAATTTCCCTAATTTCTACTTTTTATCTCATGGGAAATCTTATAAGCTTTCCATCGATATAAGATTTGGAAAAATCCGACACTCGTGTAAGAAATTATGGCTAATTTAAGCCTTAGTCATAAAACTGCATCATTTAACTGCCTGGTGCATCACGGAGAAGGTTGATTTGGCAGTTGTCAATTTTTAGTGGAGCCCCACAATAGTGGCGCGTCGCGGAGGAGTCCCAGGTTCCAACCAGTGGGAAAACTCGATGGCTCCGCGTCGCGGAGGCTGCCAATTTACCAATTGCCAAATTCCAGTAAGCCACTGCGATAAGTGGCGCATCATGGAGGCCAATGAAATCGGGTTTCAGTTCAATTTTTCCAGTTTTGTACAGATGTTTAAAAGGGCACTTTGTACCTTTTCAAAGACGATAAAATCGTGGAAACACTAAATCAAAGCCATTTACAAGCATCTTATGAGGTTTTTCTCAAGTTTTCTCTCAACATAAACCCTAAGTATCCAAAACCTCTTCCCAGAACCTCAAGAATCCATCATGGATTTCCTAAATTGAGTCAAGATTCAAGGTTCCCAAGTCAAGGACCTCAAGAACCCTCATTCTAGAGCACGAATAGAGTTCCAAAAGTGAGAGTTCATCAAAAGTTTCTAATTCAAGGTATGTGGGGTTTTTGAACAAGGGTAACCCTTTCACCCTTGTGCCCAAAAGGCTATTTACATCATTAAATTCTTGAAATATATGAGGTTTTTTTTACATGAATTTTAATTGGGGTTTTCACCCATTATTATTGAATGCATTATATTGATATTTCCCATGAATTAAGAGTCAAATGGCATGATTTCTACATGTTTTCTTGAGTATTTATAGCTGGGTATAAACCCCATGATTTTACTCCTTGATAAGCTAATATTTTCATTGTTGAGATATTGAAGCATATGGCTATATTGAGATTTTGAGGTAAGTTGCTGAAATTCCCAGATTTCCACATGATTTATGAATCTATATGCTATATATTATGCTTTTGATAAGCTTTAACTTGAGATTTAATTATGGGTTAGTAAGCCCTATTTGAGACTTGTGAAATTGTGAACTCTTGTGCTATGAGCACCCATGTTTTGAGTATTTTGAGATTATTGAGAAATGAATTGACCTAATGGTCCTTGAGCTTTGAAATCCACTTCACTATATGAGATTATCGATTTGATTATTGGGTTCGTGGTGACCATGTGATTATTCTAAAAGTGGATTCTTTATGAGATGAACGCAGATAATCTAAACGGAGTAGTATTAGCACTAAGTGGGTAAGTTACTAGGGTTTCTAACCCCAAAACTACGTGCCACCAAGGTTGGACCTGAGGCCGAGTTTATGATGATTATGATTGGGCCCGAGGCCAAGTTTCATTTAGTGATCACTAGACCTAGGTTATACTCCCTGGTAAAAGTATGACGCTCTTCCCTAACGCGGGGTCTCTTCTTTAGGAGGACAAAACGTTGGACTCCATGTAGCTCGTATGGTTTATGTCGGTTACGAGAACCTCCCTTGATATGTAGACTTCGAGATCAAATACTTATTTTCCTTCCCTCTAAGCTATTTTCCTAAATGGTCGAATTGCAAAGATGTTTCGCCAACTAAAGTATTTTCTTGATGTGAGTTATTTCCTAAATGAGAGCATATTCCCTTGTTATAGTACTTTTTATAAAGCCTTGAGATAAGTTGTTTCCATAAGCTAGAATGCCTTGCCATTTGAGATGGAGTGATTTCCCTAAAGCTTGAGATGAGATATTTTCCTAAAGTGAATGAAATGCCTTCAAGTATGTTTTCAAGTTATATGATTCCGAATTCCAAGTATATGAGTTCTAAATAGTTATAAAATGTTGAGCATTGAAGAAGTTTTACTCTCCATGAGACTTATGCATGAGTTGAAAGTATTGTTTAAAATCCCTTAGCCTTTAGGTATTGACAACAAGAGAAGATTTTGAATTTTGAGATTAAACAATGATGACTCACGAGATTTGTGTTACATGCTCCATTCTACATGACTTATGAGGTTTATATTTTATACTTGTTCAAGCCATGTGAGTCATCTCATAACACATATATGATTTGATTAAAGAAGATTGTTACTATTTTATTCATATGTATTCACCCCCGTATACTCAGTACATTCCAAGAACTGATCCACATATATGTCTATGTGCTACATTGTGTAACAATGTAGGTTCAGGTGCTCAGTCCCAGCCTTGCCTGTGATTCTTCGAGTACCTTACCTACGTTTTCTACAGTGGTGAGTCCTCATGATTCGAGGACCGATCTTTATATATTTACCGTATTTGAGAGACTATGTTTTATCTTTAGTTCATTCCGAGTTAGTTGGGGACCTGTCCCAACGACTCTCTAGATTTTTATTTGTAGAGGCTTGTCAGACTAGTGTCAGACTTGTGATGTGTTGAGGGTTCGATATTTTGGTTTTGATGAGATTTCTCTATATTGTGGTCTTATGGACCGAGTATCTTTTCCATATTTCCTTTCATGTGACATGACTTTGCTAGTGTTGAGTCCATTCTTATCTTAAATTGAGTGTCATTGGCAGAAATCGGCTCTAAGGGTTAGCTTGGGGCTACTCGTAGCCTTAGGCACTGTGTGACATCTCGGGAGACAATTTCGGGTCGTTACAAGATCCAACTGCCGGAATGATTTTGTATAACTCCTCCTATTCCACCATTATTGTTTGATGATTCAAAAGCTCCATTTATGTTAAGTTTATAGTAAACTAATGGCAGGGGCTCCCATTTAATAGTTTAGGTAGTTTTCCTATGAATAGAATGAATCTTGCAAGGACCCAAGATGTAATATTCTAAAGCATTAGATTCAAGGATTTTTGGAGATATTATGGAATCTCGGTTATGGAGTTCCAATTTTTTCAGATGGTCTAAAGAATGATGGGTGTTAGAACTGATAATGGGGTGAAACTACTGTTATTTAGTTTTATTAGGGTGTTCGAGGTGCAAAAGTTTTTTATATCCCTAATGAAGTTAGTGGTGGTTGGTTTGAAATTAAAGTGGTCGCAGATGTTGGTTGCATTTGGGCATGAGATAAAAGTGTGTTCAATATTTTTTGAGGTGTTGGGACAGAAGGAACAAGCATTAGAATGAATAATGCGTCATGTGTAAAGGTTGACAATAGTAGGGAGTTTATTTAATGTGAGGAGCCAAAGGAAGTGTTTTATTTTGTTAGAGAAGTTGACTTTCCAGATCCATTTGTTGTCAAAGTCAGTTGAATCGTAGGTTAAATTTTGTGATGATTACATGAAAAGTGTATAAGCATCTTTTAAGGAAAAGTTTCCTTTTGGAGATGAATTCCAAAAGAAAGAATCAACCCTTGGTTTGGATTGTTTAATGTAAGTATTATGAATAAGTTTTGTATTTCTGTAGGAATTATAGCATACATAATGGAGAAATTCCAAACCCCATGTGAAAGGATGCGGCTTACTTTTTATGTAATTCATCTAAAGAAAGAGGAGCTTGAAGGAGGTCTAGCAGACTGTTTTAATTTAGTAAAGTACATGATCACTTGGGAAGTGAATTAGTGACCTGAAAATATTTAAGTATAGGTACATGAAATGCAAACTTTTATTTTGAATTTAGTAAAGTACATGGTCACTTGTGAAGTGAAGTAGTGACAAGAAAATGTTTTAAGTGTAGGTACTTGAAATGTGAACTTTTCATTTTGAATTTAGTTTAGTTTGGTAACTTGTGAAGGGAAATAGTGACTTGAAATATTTAAGTGTAGGTACTTCAAATGTGAACTTTTGTTTTAAATTTAGTTTAGTTTGGTAACTTATGAAGTGAATTAGTGACTTGAAAATGTGTAAGTGTAGGTACTTGAAATGTGAACTATGTGAACTTTTGTTTTGAATTTAGTTTAGTTTGATAACTTGTTAAGTGAATTAGTGACTTGCAAATGTTTATGGTTAGGTAATTGAAATGTGAACTTTTTATTTGGAATTTAGTTTAGTTTGGTAACTTGTGAAGTGAATTAGTGACTTAAAATTTTTTAAGTGTAGGTACTTGAAAGGTGACCTTTTGTTTAAAATTTAGTAAAGTAAATAGTAACTTGAGAAGTGAATTAATGACTTGAAAATGTTTAAGTGTAGGTACTTAAAATGTGAATTTGTGTTTTGAATTTAGTAAAGTGAGGTCACTTGAGAAATGAATTAGTGACATGAAAATATTTAAGTGTAGGTACATGAAATGCGAACTTTTGTTTTTAATTTAGTAAAGTACATAGTCACTTATGAAGTGAATTAGTGGCAAGAAAATGTTTAAGTGTAAGTACTTGAAATGTGAAATTTTCATTTTTAATTTAGTTTAGTTTTGTAACTTGTGAAGTGAATTAGTGACTTGAAATGTTTAATTGTATGTACTTGAAATGTGAACTTTAATTTTGAATTTAGTTTAGTTTGGTAACTTGTGAAGTGAATTAGTGACTTGAAAATGTTTAAGTGTAGGTACTTGAAATGTGAACTTTTCTTCTTGAATTTAGTTTGGTTTGGTAACTTGTGAAGTGAATTTGTGACTTGAATATTTTTAAGTGTAGATACTTGAAAGGAGAACTTTTGTTTTGAATTTTGTAAAGTACAGGGTCACTTGAGAAGTGAAGTAATGACTTGAAAAGGTTTTAGTGTAGGTACTTGAAATGTGAATTCGTTTTTTGAATTTAGGAAAGTGTGGTCACTTTAGAATTGAATTAGTGATTTGAAAATTTTTAAGTGTAGGTACTTAAAATTCAAACTTTTTTTTGAGTTTAGTAATGTACATGGTCACTTGTGAAGTGAATTTGTGACTAGAAAATATTTAAGTATAGGTACTTGTAGTGAAAATATTTCATTTTAAATTTTGTTTAGTTTGGTAACTTGTGAAGTGAATTAGTGACTTGAAATATTTAAGTGTAGGTACTTGAAAGGTGACCTTTTGTTTTAAATTTAGTAAAGTGTATGGTAACTTGAGAAGTGAATTAATGACTTGAAAATGTTTAAGCGTAGGTACCTAAAATGTGAATTTGTGTTTTGAATTTAGTAAAGTGTGGTCACTTGAGAAGTGAATTAGTGACATGAAAATGTTTAAGTGTAGGTACATGAAATGCGCACTTTTGTTTTTTATTTAGTAAAGTACATAGTCACCTGTGAAGTGAATTAGTGGCAAGAAAATGTTTAAGTGTAAGTACTTGAAATGTGAACTTTTCATTTTTAATTTAGTTTAGTTTTGTAACTTGTGAAGTGAATTAGTGACTTGAAATGTTTAATTGTAGGTACTTGAAATGTGAACTTTAGTTTTGAATTTAGTTTAGTTTGGTAACTTGTGAAGTGAATTAGTGACTTGAAAATGTTTAAGTGTAGGTACTTGAAATGTGAACTTTTTGTTTTGAATTTAGTTTTGTTTGGTAACTTGTGAAATGAATTTGTGACTTGAATATTTTTAAGTGTAGATACTTGAAAGGAGAACTTTTGTTTTGAATTTTGTAAAGTACAGGGTCACTTGAGAAGTGAAGTAGTGACTTGAAAAGGTTTTAGTGTAGGTACTTGAAATGTGAATTCATGTTTTGAATTTAGGAAAGTGTGGTCATTTGAGAAGTGAATTAGTGATTTGAAAATGTTTAAGTGTAGGTACTTAAAATTCAAACTTTTTTTTTTTGAGTTTAATAATGTACGTGGTCACTTGTGAAGTGAATTTGTGACTAGAAAAATATTTAAGTGTAGGTACTTGATGTGAGAACATTTCATTTTGAATTTTGTTTAGATTGGTAACTTGTGAAGTGAATTAGTGACTTGAAACATTTAAGTGTAGGTACTTGAAATGTGAAATTTTGTTTTGAATTTAGTTTAGTTTGGTAACTTGTGAAGTGAATTAGTGACTTGAAAATATTTAAGTGCAGGTACTTGAAATGTGAACTTTTGTTTTGAATTAAGTTTTGTTTGGTAACTTGTGAAGTGAATTAGTGACTTACAAATGTTTAAGTTTAGGTACTTGAAATGTGAACTTGTCATATTTAATTTAATGCACTTTGGTAACTTTTGAAGTGACTTAGTGACTTGAAAATGTTTAATTGTAGGTACTTGAGAGGTGAAATTTTAATTTGAATTTAGTAAAGTACATGGTTTCTTGAGAAGTGAATTAATGACTTGAAAATATTTATGCGTAGGTACTTGAAATGTGAATTTTTGTTTTAAATATAGTAAAGTGTGGTCACTTGAGTAGCGAATTAGTGACTTGAAAATATTTAAGTGTAGGAACTTTAAATGCGAACTTTCATTTTGAATTTAGTAAAATACATTGTCACTTGTGAAGTAAATTAGTGACTAGTAAATGTTTAAGTGTAGTTATTTGAAATGTGAACTTTTCATTTTGAATTTAGTTTAGTTTGATAACTTGTGAAGTGAATTAGTGATTTGAAAGGTTTGAGTGTACGTACTTGAAATGTGAACTTTTGTTTTGAATTTAGTTTAGTTTGATAACTTGTGAAGTGAATTAATGACTTAAAAATATTTAAGTATAGTGTAATACCCTGATTGTTCCTTAAGTATAAATCCGTCTTTTGAGTATATGGAATTGACTTCCAATGTGAATGATGATTGAACCGTGTAGAGCATTGAATAAGCTTTCCATCGATACCAAATTCGCCCAAATTCGACACTCGGGTGAAGAGTTAGAGTCATTTTAGTGAGATAGTATGCCACCTAGCACTTTAGCGAGTCGTGGAAATAGCCAAAATGGAAATTGTCATTTCTCAGTGAGCCTCTACGATATTTATACGTCGCTCTAAGGCTGAATATTAGGATTGTCAAATTCCAGTGCACCAACGCGATTCCACCGCGTCGCGGTGCCCTTCCAGGTCACAACCAAGGTGACAACGCGATTTCACCGCATCGTGCCACTGAGCAGTTTCCCAATTGTCCATATCTAGTGAAGGACCGCAATCCTGGCGCGTCGCACCATGACAAAAAATTGTGCTTCAGTTCTAGAATTTTCTCAAGGGTATTTTGGTCTTTTCCACCCGTTCTTACCCTCTCTCTATATATATCCAAGTAGAGAAGAGAAATTCATTTCTCTCCAATTTCTTGTCAAGAATATTCAAGAAGATAGGGTTTTCTCTCAACCCAAAAATCCTATCTTCTCCAATAAAATTCAAGAACCTTCAAGTGGTTCAAGATTTAAGATATCTAAGTCAAGACATCAAGAAATTTATCTCAAAAGTGCAAGAAAAAAGTTCCAGTCAAGTTTCTTAATCTCAAAAATCATAATCAAGGTATGTGGGGCTTGAACAAGAATATCTTTTCATTCTTGTGCCAAATAACTGATTTTTACTATTGGAATTTCATGATCCTTGCAAGTGGGTTTACCCCCAAATTCCTTTATTGATGATTTTTGAGATTTGAGTTGAATAAGTTTGATATTTATGATTATTATACCATCACGATTCTTAAATTAAAAATTTATGCCATGAGTTGTATATTGTTATTTTGTATTAATGATTTCTAAGTGATTTAAGACAAGTGTCATGAGTTATGCTTTTTCCATGAGAAGTTTGAGTATTGAATATATTTATCGATATTGAGCTTGAGAGTCAAGAATGAGTCCTATGATGTTTTCTTGAAGCTTTGATATTTGATACGATTTGATAAGCAAGTGTACTTGATGTTTGGAAAGATTATTTTGAGATTGAGTTGAGTTAGGAATCCACAAGTTGATTATGATTCACAAATGAGATATATTTATGATTTTGGTCTCTATGATAGACCTTTGAGTTGATTAAGGTGGATTTCCTAACGCGTTCTGAGCTTGAGTCTGGGAGTAGTATTTAGCTCCGAGCGAGAAATCTGGGTTTAGCGCATCCTACTTCTCCAGAACTATGTGCCACCGTAGGATAAAGATTAAGGGCCAAAGGACAAGATAGTGATTACTAAAGTTAAGGTTCTACTTTGATGGCAAGGATATAACAGCTCTCCCCAATGTGGACAAGATGTTGGACTCCGTGTAACCTCACATGGTTTATGTCGGTTATAAGAAACTCCCAAGTCCATAATAGTCTAAGTTTCTTGAGTTACCGACTCACTCTAAGTCATGAGTCAAAGAGTTTGAGTTGAGTCCAATAATTTATGAGATTTATGAAGCATGTGTTACTGTTGATGATTTATGAGAAACTATATTACAGTTTAATTCAAGCGAAAAGAGTCATTATTGTCAGCATGCATGATTTTATTTTATGCTTATGATATTATTTAAAAATATTGTATACACCCCCACATACTCCATACATTCCTAAAGTACTGACCCATATATATATGTCTATGTGCTACATTGCCTCTTAATGTAGGTACAAGTGGTTGCGCACGTACTATATTCAGTCAGTTTGGTGCTTCCAGTCAGCAGGTGATGATTCCTTTTGATTCAAGGGCTTGAGTTAGTTATACAGTTCGAGAAGTATTGCATTTTATTATTTTAGTCGTATTGTACTTGGATAGTTAGGAGTCATGACCCAGCTATCTAAAGTCAGTACCAGTAGAGGCTTCATAGACAGTCAGTAGAAGTTGATGTATTCAGTTTCAGTTTTATTTTGTAAAAGCAGAGTTGTAATCTTGTAAAGTTCATATTTGTATTGATCAAGTTTAGAGAAGTGCTATGTTTTCGCTGATTTTATATAGATTTAAGAATTTAATTCAGTTGCTTATGAGTTATTTTAGTAGGAGGGTTAGCTTGGGGTCACTTGTGCCCCTAAGCACCGTGTGATGTCTCGGGACCCAATTTCGGGGCGTTGCATATAGGTAATTGAAATGTGAAATTTTCATTTTGAATTTAGTTTATTTTGGTAATTGTGATGTGAATTAGTGACTTGAAAATGTTTAAGTGTGGGCACTTGAAAGGTGAACTTTTGTTTTAAATTTAGTAAAGTACATAGTCACTTGAGAAGTGAATTAATGACTTGAAAATGTTTAAGTGTAGTTACTAGAAATGTGAATTTATGTTTTGAATTTAGTAAAGTGTAGTAACTTGAGAAGTGAATTAGTGAGTTCAAAATATTTAAGTGTAGGTATTTGAATTGTGCTTTTTGTTTTGAATTTAGTAAAGTACATGGTCACTTATGAAGTGAATTAGTGACTTGAAAATGTTTAAGTGTAAGTACTTAAAATGTGAACTTTTGTTTTGAATTTAATTTAGTACGGTAACTTGTGAAGTGAATCAGTGAGTTGCAAATGTTTAAGTTTAGGTACTTGAAATGTGAACTTTTCATTTTGAATATAGTTTAGTTTGGTAACTTGTGAGACGAATTAGTTACTTAAAAAATTGTAAGTGTCGGTACTTGAAAGGTGAACTTTTATTTTGAATTTAGTAAAGTACATGGTCACTTGAGAAGTGAATTAATGACTTGAAAATGTTTATGTGTAGGTACTTGAAATGTGAATTTGTGTTTTGAATTAAGTAAAGTGTGGTCAGTTGAGTAGTGAATTAGTGACTTGAAAATGTTAAAGTGTAGGTACTTGAAATGTGAACTTTTGTTTTTAATTTTGTAAAGTACATGGTCACTTGTGAAGTGAATTAGTTATTAGAAAATGTTTAAGTGTTGGTACTTGAAATGTGAACTTTTTATTTTGAATTTAGTTTAGTTTTGTAACTTGTGAAGTGAATTACTGACTTGAAATGTTTAAGTGTACGTACTTGAAATGCGAACTTTTCTATTGAATTTATTTTAGTAACTTATGAAGTGAATTAGTGATTAGAAAATGTTTTAGTGTAGGTACTTGAAATGTAAACTTTTTATTTTGAATTTAGTTTAGTTTTGTAACTTGTGAAGTGAATTACTGACTTGAAATGTTTAAGTGTACGTACTTGAAATGTGAACTTTTGTATTGAATTTAGTTTAGTTTGGTAACTTATGAAGTGAATTAGTGACTTGAAAATATGTAAGTGTAGGTACTTGAAATATGAACTTTTGTTTTGAATTTAGTTTAGTTTGTTAACTTGTGAAATGAATTAATGACTTGAAAATGTTTAAGTGTAGGTATTTGAACTGTGAAATTTTATTTTGAATTTAGTTTAGTTTGGTAATTTGTGAAGTGAATTAGAGACTTGAAATTATTTAAGTGTAGGTACTTGAAAGGTGAACTTTTGTATTGAATTTAGTAAAGTACATGGTCACTTGAGAAGTGAATTAATGACTTGAAAATGTTTAAGTGTAGAGACTTGAAATGTGAATTTGTGTTTCGAATTTAGTAAAGTGTGGTCACTTGAGAAGTGACTTAGTGACTTGAAAATGTTTAAGTGTAGTTACTTGAAATGTGAACTTTTGTTTTGAATTTAGTTAAGTACATGGTCACTTGTGAAGTGAATTAGTGACTTGAAAATGTTTAAGTGTAGGTACTTGAAATGTGAACTTTTGTTTAGAATTTAGTAAAGTATATGGTCACTTTTGAAAGGAATAAGTGACTTGAGAATGTTTATGTCTAGGTACTTGAAATTTGAACTTTTGTTTTGAATTTAGTTCAGTTTGGTAACTTTTGAAGTGAATTAGTTACTTGAAAATGTTTAAATGTATGTACTTGACATGTGAACTTTTGTTTTGAATTTAGTTTAGTTTGGTAAATTGTGTAGTGAATTAGTGACTTGAAAATGTTTAAGTGTGGGTACTGGAAATGTGAATTTTTCATTTTGAATTTACTTTAGTTTGTAACTTGTGAAGTGAATTAGTGACTTGATATGTTTACGTGTAGGTACTTGAAGTGTGAACTTTTGTATTGAATTTAGTTTAGTTTGGTAACTTGTGAAGTAAATTAGTGACTTTAAAATGCTTATGTGTAGGTACTTGAAATGTGAACTTTTGTTTTGAATTTAGTTTAGTTTTGTAATTGTGAAGTTAATTAGTGTCTGGAAAATGATTAAGTATAGGTATTTGAAATGTGAACTTTTTATTTTGAATTTAGTTTAGTTTGGTAACTTGTGAAGTGATTGGTGACTTGAAAATGTTGTACTTGATAGGTGAACTTTTATTTTGAATTTAGTAAAGTACATGGTCACTCTAGAAATGAATTAATGACTTGAAAATATTTAAGTATAGGTACTTGAAATGTGAATTTGAGTTTTGAATTATTTAAAGTATGATCAGTTGAGAAGTGAATTAGTGACTTGAAAATGGTTAATTATAGGTACTAGAAATGTGAACTTTTATTTTGAATTTAGTGAAGTACATGGTCACTTGTGAAGTGAATTAATGACTTGAAAATGTTTAAGTGTAGGTACTTTAAATGTGAACTTTTGTTTTAAATTTAGTAAAGTACATGGTCACTTGTGAAGTGAATTAGTGACTTGAAAATATTCAAGTGTAGGTACTTGAAATATGAACTTTTGTTTTGAATTTAGTAAATTACATGGTCACTTGAGATGTTTATTAATGATTTGAAAATGTTTTAAGTGTTGTTACTTTAAAAGTTATTTTGTGTTTTGAATTTTGCAAGGTGTGGTCACTTGAGAAATGAATTAGTGACTTGAAAATGTTTAAGTGTAGGTACTTGAAATGTGATGTAACGCTTCGAGTCTGTACCCCGGATCCTACACGATGCTAGCAACCCCGAAGGACCACCAGGTAACCCATGACTGGTATCTGCTGTGAGCAATGAATAATAATATCACTGTAATAATAACATAACTGAAATTAGTGTGGAAGTTAGGCTGAAAACACGATAAGGTTCATAGCTGAAAGACGAATACTGAATACTGAAAGCTGAATACTGAAAATTGAAACATCCATCTGAAATACTCTAGTTTGAAAGCCTATAACGTTCTGAATTATGGAGTTGATGGGACAAGCACCCAACTAATTCCGACTATTAAAAACTGTACTGAAATACTAAAATAATACTCTGTCCTCGGACTATGAGGAATTTTCACTAAGTCTGCTGCTGAAAAGCTGGGCTGCCAAGTTCGGTCAGGAGCTCATGCGTTTGAACCTATGATATAAGACTTCATAGCGCAAAAGAAAAGTATGCATCAGTAGTTTAACTGTACTGGTATGCTAAGTGAGGTAGGATGTTATGCATGGGTTCATATGCATGAATAATAACTGACTGAGTAACATGATCATAACTGAATGAGAGAACATGCATGAATTCATAAACTGTTACTAAGATCATGTTAACACTGGTTACTGAGTTCTGAATACTAGTTAACTAATATCTGACAGTCTTGATTGATAATTGGGTAACTATTTCTGACAGTCCTGATTTTGTAGAACTGAACTGACTTCTATACTGAGACTGGAATTGAAACTTAAACTGTGGGAGGTAATCATCTAACCGATATGCCCTTCTTTGAATAGATTAGGTTCCAACCTATAACCTTAGTTAGAAACATTTCAGTACCGTGCCACGGGTAAAGACAAGTTGTGAGTTAACCCTCTCTGACAGAAAGCTCTTTTGTCAACCTTCGTTGGCAGGAAAACTCGAACGAGATGTATCAACCCTAGATTGGTAAAAAGATATGTCAACCTACGCTGACTACGTAGTTCAGTAACGTAGGGATTTATACTAAGGGTCAAACCCTATAACCCCAGTTTAAAGGGTATCAGTACCGTTCCATGGGTAAAGACAAGCTGCGAGTTAACCGTCTCTGACAGGAAGCTCTTTCATCAACCCTCGCTGTCAGGAAAACTCAGACGAGATGTTTCAACCCTAGTCTGGTAGAAAGATATATCAACCTATACTAGCTACGTAGTTATGTAATGCAGGGATTAATACTAAGGGTCAAACCCTATACTGGTAGGAATGCCCCCATCCCTGGGTTCGCTCGGTGCTAAATCCTACTCCAAACTGAAAAGACACTAAACTGATTTCTAGTCCATACTAGGCTTGACTGAACTATTACAGATTGGACAATCTAACTGAATAGAACAGAGTTCATTGGTTTTCGCTAACTGATAGAGTACTACTGAATCTGGCTAACTGACTAAGTTCACTGAGTTCTGAACTGAATACTGAACTGAGACTGTGACTGATTACTGAGTACTACTATTTGTAACAACACAGAGACAGCTCTGTAACTACTGTAGCTCTAGGTAAACAACTAAATTTTCGCGTATTGAATACCCCAGGACTCGATAGCATAAAAAGTAAAGCATAAAGTAAACTTGAAAAGCATAACACTGTGCACTTGTTCATAGCTCATCCATAGGGACGTTTTATCAAACACTTGTAAGGCATAAGTTTACACCTATACTAGGATGGCATGATTTTTCCTCATTTAGTTCACATGGCCATTTTAACAAACACATGGGGATCACAACTATGAACATGATACTAAAACAACATGTAGCCATCATAACATAAATTCCCAAATTCAGAAACTCAATGGCTTCAACATGAATTCACAAAATACTACACACATGATAATCAATTCCACATGAATCTTTTAATAAACCATGGATTAGAAACCCAATAAATACTATAATTATGAATACACTTAAATCCAATCATGAAAATCATGAAATCAATCTACTTGAAGTTTAAAAGAGTTTTCTTGGACTCCAAGGGCAGAAGGAACCCGTGGATGAACACTTCACATACCTGACTACTTGAATTAATGAAGGTTAGAGGTGATTTTTCATATCTTGAACCTTGAATTAGAAGCCCTAGGGTTTTGTTTCTTGAATAATTTTGAGAATAGTGTCTGGATTTTGTCTCTAAAGTTGTTAAATCTCGTATTTTGGGGGATGATAAACGTGGGAAAATGACCCAAATACCCCTAAGGATGCGTCTTTCTAATGACTAAAAAATTATCTAGTGATGCGCAGATCGATGCATTATGTCGGAGGGATCAACGCTATGGCTGACGCGCCGCATCAAGTCTGCATCGATTCACTGGAGATTGCATTGGGAGCTGTAGAAAATATTCATCGATGAGATAGGCGGTGCGTCATGTCGACATCGCATTGATACACTGGTTTGGACTCCGAAACGTGCTTAAATGATGTTTCAAAAATCTGAATGTCATCCGAGAACACCTACTGACATTCTTGATCATAAAGCAACTTAAAGATTAACACTTAATGGTCGTAAGGGTCTCAAAATAAGATCGCCAACTATGAAGGCTAAAATCACTCTAAGTATGAATACTTAGCTAAAGTTTGCTAAGTCTGGGACCCCTCAACAAGCTTTAAAGGACTGAATTAAGCTTAGGATTTTGTGGGGTCTTACAACATCTCCTCTTTGGGAACATTCCTCCTCCAATGAGACTGACTAAGATGGGAGAACTGATAGACTCAAGGTACATACTAGAAATGCAGAACTGAAGCATGATTTCATGGCTGAGACTACTGATATAATGAATTATTAAACTGAAAATGCATAACTGATGCATGATTTCGTAACTGATATTACTGATAATCTGAGTTTGTATACTGAACATGCATAACTGATGCATGAGTACATGACTGAACTGATTCATGAATACATGACTGAGTATGCAACGTTACTTGATACGAAGTTGGTAACTACACCTGAACATAAAAATGAGTAATTTAAGGAAAACTGTTACCTTGAGCTGAGTCTAGGTTTACGGAGAAGAGATGAGGATAATTGAACCACATATCTTCTTCTGCTTCCCAAGTAGCTCCTTCAACAGACTGATTTCGCCAAAGAACTTTTACTAGAGGGACTTCTTTGTTTCTCAGTCTGCAAATCTGATAATCAAGGATTTCAACAGGAATTTCCTCATAGGAGAGGCCGTTCTGAACATCTATAACCTCTACAGGGACTACAAATGTCGGGTCACCTATGAATTTCTTTAGCAAGGAGACATGAAATACTAGGTGCACTGAAGTTAAGTTTGAAGGAAACTCAAGTTCGTAAGCTACCTTTCCAAAATGGCTAAGAATTCGGTAAGGACCGACATATCGGGGACTGAGAATCCCCTTCTTAACAAACCTCTTCACTCCTTTCATAGGAGAGATTTTCAAATACACAAAGTCACCAATCTCAAACTCAAGATCCTTTCTACGAGCGTTATCATGTGATTTTTGTCAGTTCTGAGCTGTCTTATGCCTTTCCTTGATCAACTGAACTTTTTCTAAGGTATCAAATACCAAGTCAGGCCCTACCACTGTGGATTCACCAACTTCAAACCAACCAATAGGAGATCTACATCTCCTCCCATAGAGCATCTCAAATAGAGCCATCTGAATGCTGGAATGGTAACTGTTGTTATACACAAATTCAATCAAAGGAAAGTAGTCATCCAAATTACCTTTAAAGTCAATGGTATATGATCTTAGAATATATTCTAGAGTTTGTATGGTCCTTTTAGCTTAACCATCTGTCTGAGGGTTAAAAGCTTTATTGAGGTGAACTTGGGTATCAAGACCCTTTTGGAAGGCTTTCCAGAAATGATAGGTGAACTGCGTACCTTTATCTGAGATGATGGAATACAGAACTCCATACAATCTGACCAACTCTCTGACATAGATCTTGGCATAATCATCGGCCGAATAAGAGGTATGGACTGGTAAGAAATGAGATGACAAATGAGATGACTTGGTCATCTTGTCTACAATAACCCATATAGAATCATGCGGATGATGAGTATGAGGTAAACCCAACACCAAGTCTATGTTTAGTTCTTCCTATTTCCATGTGGGAATAATGAACTCCTGCATGGACCCATAAGGCTTCTTATGTTCAATCTTAACTTGCTAACATGTTGAGCATTTAGCTGCAAACCCTAGAATATCTCTATTCATCCCACTCCACCAATAGACTTCTCGTAAGTCGTGGAACATCTTAGTGGCACCTGGATGAATAGAGTAGCGCGCACCATGCACTTCTGGAAGAATTCACTACCTCAAGTCATCTACACCTGGCACACCTAGCCAACCTTGGCAACTTAATACGTCATCTCCCTTTTGGGAGAAAAACTCTATTTTCGAATCTCTAACTGACTCTTTAAACTTAACTAGACTGGGATCTCTGTCCTGCTTTTCCTTCACCTTAAAAACCAGAGGTGATTCTGAGCTACTTTGCACCCATACACTACCTTCTGCAAAATCGACTAAGCGGACACCTAGTCGGGCAAGTTGATGAACTTCCTGAGATAACTTCTTCTTATCATCTTCCACGTGAGCAACACTACCCATAGACATTCTACTGAGGGCATCATACACTATATTGGCGTTGCCTGGATGATATAGAACACTCATGTCATAGTCTTTCAATAACTCCAACCACCTTCTCTGATAGAGGTTTAAGTCTTTCTGAGAGAATAAATACTGGAGGCTCTTATGGTCTGTGAACACATCAGCATGTACCCAATACAAATAGTTCCTCTACACATTTAAGGAAAATACCATAACCGCTAACTAAAGATCATGAGTGGGGTAGTTCTTCTTATTGGGATTAAGTTGTCTGGAGGCATAGGTTATGACCTTACCTCTCTGCATCAAAACACACCCTAAACTAACTCTGGAAGCATCACAATATACCACAAATCCATCTAAACCATCTGGTAGATTCAAAACTGGAGTTGTAGTGAGTCAAGTCTTCAACTCCTGAAAACTTTTCTCATAAGAATCTGACCACTGGAATTGGTGTTATTTTAAGTCAATCAAGACATGGGGGATGCAATAGATGAAAATTACTCAACAAACCGCCAGTAATAGCTGGCTAAACATAAGAAACTCCTGATATCTATAAAAAAATAGGCCTGGGCTAGTTTCTTACTGCTTCGGTATTTTGAGGATCCACTCTAATGCCATAACTGGAAACTATATAACCAAGGAAGGCTACTGACCTAAGCCAAAATTTGCATTTACTGAATTTGGTGAACAACTGATGGTTTCTGAGAGTCTGTAATAGAATTCTGAGATGGTCTGCGTGATCATGCTCACTACGGGAGTAGACAAGAATGTCATCTATGTAGACTATGATGAACATGTCCAAGTACTACTTGAACACATGGTTCATCAAGTCTATGAAAGTTGTTGGGGCATTGGTACGACCAAAGGACATGACTAGGAATTTGAAGTAACAATACCGAGCTCTGAAATTTGTTTTCAGAATTTCACATTCTCTGACTCTGAGTTGATGATATCCTGATATGAGGTCTATCTTAGAAAAGTAACTGGAACCCTAAAGTTAAACAAACAAGTCATCAATTTTTGGAAGTGGATACTTGTTCTTAACCATGACTTTATCCAACTGACGGTAGTCTATATACATCCTAAGAGAACCGTCTTTCTTATACACGAATAAAACTAGTACACCCAACCCAACAGGGATATGCTGGGTTTGATGAGTCCTTTATCTAGGAGATCCTTCAACTTTTCTTTTAATTCTTTGAGTTTTTCTAGAGACATTCTGTATGGAGGAATGTATATGTGCTGAGTATCTGGAAGAAGGTCCATTTTGAAGTCTATTTCCCTCTTAGGGAGGAACTCCGGGAAGATCTTTGGGAAACATATCTAGGAAATCACATACTACTGGAATTGACTCAAGACTGGGAGTATCGGGACTAGAATCCTTAACTCGAACGAGACGATAGTCACATCCCTTAGATATTATTTTTCTCTCCCTTAGGTATTAAACAAGCTGACCCCTAAGTGTTGAGGTACTAACCCTCTATTCTAGGACAGGTTTATTCAGAAACTGAAATTGGACAATTTCTCATTCTATAGTCAACTGAGGCGTAACATGAATGAAGCCAATCCATGCCAAGAATGACATCAAAATCTATCATCTCTAATTCTACTAAGTCTGCTGAAGTGACTTTCTGAGATACCATAACTGGATAGTTCCTGTATACTCCCTGGGCTATGATATATTTACCCACTAGGGTAGAGAATAAGAAAGGCTCTGCTAGGATTTTGGGACAACTCCGAAGTCAAAAGCTATATAAGGAGTTACAAAGGACAAGGAAACTACTGGATCTAGCAAAGCATAAATATGGAAATGATAAACTTATAATGTACTAGTGATAACATCAGGAGAACTTTCCTGATCCCGTTGGGACTGAAGTGCATAGACTTGATTTGGGCGTTGCCCACTAATTTTGCTGGAAGTGGCACCCTGCTGATTCAGGCGACCAGAATGAGATGGGGGACAATTTTTCTAACCCTGCGAACCCACCTGAGGAAATTTTCTAACCCTGTGTCCTTCCTTGCCATATCTGAAACATTCGTCACTGCCAGCTCTATAGACACCCTGATGGTTTCTGTCATACTTCTGGTAGAGAGGATTTGTTCGAGCCCTGCTAACACTACCTTGGGCTTTAGGGACTGGCTCCCTATCTCTATTGCCATCTCTAAATTTTGGCACTGGAGTACTGGTTGAGGACGGAGCTGGAACTGAAAATTTCAGGAAAAATTGAGAACGATTTCCACCCTCTAACTTAGGTTGAGTGAAGTTGAAGCTACCTGTTCTAACATTCTTATTATCCCTATCCTTCTCTTTATTGTTAGCCTTTTCTATCTGCTGAGCATGGACCATAAGACTGGATATGTCTATCTCCTTAATCAGCATTGCGGTCTGACACTCCTTGACCACACTGCTAGACATACCATACACAAACTTACTCATCTTAGATCTTCTTTCTTCTACCACATGAGAGGCATATCTGGATAACTAAGTAAACTTGAGAGAATACTCATGAACTATCATGTTTCCATGGTTCAAATTAATAAACTCTAAAATCTTTGCTTCCCTCAACTCTAGTGGGAAGAACCTATTAAGAAAAGCAATAGCAAACTCCTCCCATTCTATAGGCCCTACATCTGCGTCCCTCTCTGCTTTTCACTGTTTGAAGAACGAGTTAGCCACATCCTATAACTGATATGTGGCCAAATAAGCACTCTCTGAAGCAGTCACCCCCATAATATTTGTAACCTTCTTCACTTGATCAAGAAATTCTTGTTGGTCCTCATCGGACTTCGACCCAGTAAAAGAGGGAGGGTTCATTCGGGTGAAGTCTCGAATCCTGGCTGCACCAGTATTGGACACTGGGTTGGACAAAATGGCAGCTGGGCGTTCATTTTGGGCTTCCAGAGAATAAGCTAGGGTGGTGAAAGTTGTTCTAAATTCTGCATGGGATACCTGCTCATCCAGAGAATCTGCCTGGAGGGATGAGAGGTTGGTAGATTTCCTGTTCTTCTTCCATTCTTCGTAGGAGGATGTTCTATACATAAGAGGAAGAAAAGGATTATACTAAGAGTGTATTGTTAGTTTATTCTCCGTCGCACGATAGGAATACTGAAAGAAGGGAAACTTTTTCTAAAACATGTCGTAGCCTCCTATCTATAAGTGTGGCATGCTACACACCCATGCACAAGACTCTACTAGATGCGGCTTTCAGACTTCCTAGGACTTTGTTAAACCTTAGGCTCTGATACCAAGTTTGTAATGCCTTGAGTCTATACCCCAGACTCTACACGATGCTATCGACCCCGAAGGACCACCAACTAACCCATGACTGGTACCTGCTGTGAGCACTGAATAATAATAACATTGTAATAATAACTTAAATAAGTGCTGAAGATAGGCTTAAAATTCCATAAGGTTCATAATTGAAAGACCAATACTGAATACTGAAAGATGAATACTCAAAACTGAAACATCCATCTAAAATACTCTACTCTGAAAGCCACTAACTATCTGAATTATGAAGTTGATGGGATAAGCCCCCAACTAACTACGATTGCTGAAACCTGTATTGAAATTCTTAAATAATACTCTTTCCTCAAAATATGAGGACTCACCACTATTTCTGTTGCTGATAGGCTGGGCTGCTAAGTACGGTCAGGAGCCCGTGCGTCTGAAGCTATAATATAAGACATCATAGTGCAAAAGAAAAGCATGTGTCAGTACTTTGAAGGTATTGGTAGGCTGATATGCATGGGTTTATTTGCATAAATAATAACCAACTCAGTAACGTAAACATAACTAAATGAGAGAACATGCATGAAAACATAAACTGTAACTGAGATCATGTTAACTAGTTATTGAGTTCTAAATACTGATTAACTGATATCTGAGTTTACTGATACTATAGTACTGATAACTGAGCGAATGTTTCTGACTGCCATGATTGATAAATGGGTGACTGTTTCTGATAGTCCTGATTCTGTAGAACTGAACTGAGTTCTATTCTGAGACTAAAACTGAAACTTAAACTGTAGGAGGTAATCATCTAACCGTCTTTCCCATATCTAAATGGATTAGTGTCCAACCTATAACCCAAGTTGGAAGGGTGTCAGTACCATGCCATGGGTAAAGACAAGATGCGAGTTAACCCTCTCTGACAGGAAGCTCTTTCATCAACCATCATTGTCAGGAAAACTCAGACGAGATATTTTAACCCTAGTCTGGTAGAAAGATATATCAACCTACACTAGCTATGTAGTTATGTAATGCAGGGATTACTACTAAGGGTCAAACCTTATACTGGTAGGAATGCCCCCATCCTTGGATTTACTCGGTGCTAAATCCTACTCCGAACTGAACAGACATTGAACTGATTTATAGTTCATACTAGGCTTGACTGAACTATTACTGATAATACTGTCTATTTGATCTGAACTGAGTTCACTAGATTTCACTAACTGACGGAGTACTATTGAATCTAGATAATTGATTAAGTTCACTGAATTCTGAACTGAATACTGAACTGAGACTATGACTGATTACTGAGTACTACTGTTTGTAACACTACTGAGATTGTTCTGTAACTACAATAGCTCTAGGTAAACAACTAAATTTTTGGGTATTGAATACCCCCAGGACTCGATAGCATGAAAAGTAAAGCATAGAGTAAACTTGAAAAGCATAATGCTGTGCACTTGTTCATAACTCATCCATAGGGACATTTTATTACACTTGTAAGGCATAAGTTTTCACCTATACTAGCATGGCATGATTTTTCCCCATTTAGTTCACATGACCATTTTAACAAACACATGGGGAGCATAACTATACACATGATACTGAAACAACATATAGGCATCATAACATAAATTCCCAAATTCACAAACTCAATGGCTTCAACATAAATTCACATGATACTACACACATGATAATCAATTCCCCATGAATCTTGAAATAATACATGGATTAGAAGCCCAATTAACATTATAATCATGAATACACTTAAACCCAATCATGGAAATCGCAAAATCAATCTACTTGAAGTTTAAAAGAGTTTTCTTGGACTCCAAGGGCCGAAGGAACCCTAGTATGAACACTTCACATACCTGACTACTTGAATTAATGAAGGTTAGGTGTGCATTCTTGAATATTGAACCTTGAATTAGAAGCTCTAGGTTTTGTTTCTTGAGTAATTTTGAGAATAGTGAATGGATTTTGCCTCTAAAGTGGCTAAATCTCGTGTTTTGGGGGCTCATAGATGTGTGAAAATTACCCAAATACCTCTAAGGATGTGGCTTTTTAATGACTAAAAACTGGTCTAGTGATGCACAAACCGATGTGCTGCATCGAAGGGATCAACGCTATGGCCGACGCGCCATATCAAGTCCGTGTCAGTTCACTGGAAATGCACTGGAAGCTGGGGGGAAATATTCATCGATGTGATAGGAGGCTAGATGCATGATATCGTGTCGATACACTAGTTTGGACTCCCAAATATGCCTTAACGATGTTCAAAAAATCCAAAACTCATCCGAGAACACCTACTGACATTTCTGATTAAGAAGCAACTTAAAGATTGATATTTAATGGTCGTAAGGGTCGTAAAATACGATCGCCAACTATGAAGGCTAAAATAACTCTAAGAATGAATACTTAGCTAAAGTTTTCTAAGTCTGGGACCCCTCGACAAGCTTAAAGGACTGAATTAAGCTTAGGATTTTGTGGGGTCTTACAATATCTCCCCCTTGGGAACATTCATCCTCGAATGAGACTGACTAAGATGGGAGAACTGATAGAGTTAAGGTATATACTGGACATGCACAACTGAAGCATGATTTCATGGCTGAACTACTGATATACTAAATTATTATACTGAACATGCATAACTGATGCATGATTTCATAACTAATATTACTGATAAGAAGAGTTTGTATACTTAACATACACAACTGATGCATGAGTACATGACTGAACTAATTCATGAATGCATGACTGAGTATGAAACGTTACTTGATACCAAGTAGGTAACTATATCTGAATATAAAATAGAGTAAGTTAATGAAAACTGTTACCTTGAGTTGAGTCTGGGTTTACGGAGAAGAGGTGAGGATACTTGGTCCACATATCTGCTTCTTCTTCCTAAGTAGATCCTTCAACGAACAGATTTTTCCAAAGAACTTTGACTAGAGGTTCTTTTTTGTTATTCAGTCTGTGAATCTGATAATCAAGGATTTTGATAGGAATTTCCTCATAGGAGAGGCTATTCTGAACATCTATAACCTCTACAGGGACTACAACTTTCGGGTCACCTATGCATTTATTTAGCAAGGAGACATGAAACTCTAGGTGCACTAAAGCTAAGTCTGAAGACAACTCAAGTTCGTATGCTACCTTTCCAAAATGGCTAAGAATTAGATGAGGATCGACATATCGGGGACTGATCTTCCCTTTTTTTCCAAACCTCTTCACTCCTTTCATGGGAGAGATTTTCAAATACATAAAGTCACCTATCTCAAACTTGAGATCTTTTCTATACACGCCAACATATGATTTTTGTCAGCTCTGAGCAGTCTTAAGCCTTTCCCTGATCAACTGAACTTTTTCTAAGATATCAAATACCAAGTCAGGCCCTACCACTATGGCCTCACCCACTTCGAACCAAAAAATGGGAGATTTATATCTCCTCCCATAGAGCGCCTCAAACGGAGCCATCCAAATGTCGGAATGGTAACTATTGTTATATGCAAATTCAATAAAAGGCAAATGGTTATCCTAATTACCTTTGAAGTCAATGGTACATTCTCTTATCATATCTTCTAGAGTATGGATGGTCCTTTCAGCTTGACCATCTATATGAGGGTAAAAAGTTATACTGAGGTGAACTTGGGTAACAAGACCCTTTTGGAAGGGTTTTTAGAAATGAAAGGTGAACTGCATACCTCTATTTGTGATAATGGATAATGAAACTCCCTATAATATGAACAACTCTCTGACATAGAGCTTGGCATAATCCTCAACTGAATAGGAGGTATGGACTGGTAAGAAATAAGCCGACTTGGCCATCTTGTCTAGAATAACCCATATAGAATCATGTTGACGATGAGTATGAGGTAAACCCATCACAAAGTCCACGTTCACTTCTTCCCATTTCTATGTGGGAATACTGAACTTTTGCATGGCCCCACAAGGATTCTGAGGATCAATCTTAACCTATTGACATGTTAAGCATTTAGATACAAACCCTGCAGTATCTCTCTTCATCCCACTCCACCAATAAACTTCCCCCAAGTTGCGGTACATTTTAGTGGCCCCTGGATGACTAAAGTAGCGTGCACTTCTACAAGAATTTGCCGCCTCAGGTCATCTACACCTGGCACACATAGCTGACCTTGGCAACACAATACACCATCTTTCCCTTCGAAGAAAACCTCTATTTTCTGATCTCTGACTGACTCTTTAAACTTAACCAGACTATGATCTCTATCCTACTTTTTCTTTACCTTAGAAACCAGAGATGATTCTGAACTACTCTTCACCCATACACTACCTTCTGCTAAATCAACTAAGAGGGCATCTAGTCAGGAAAGTTGATGAAATTCCAGAGCTAACTTCTTCTTATCATCTTCCACGCGAGCAACACTACCCATAGAAATTCTACTGAGAGCATCATACACTATATTAGCTTTGCTTGGATGATATAGAACCCTCATCTTATAGTCTTTCAATGACTCCAACCACCTTCTCTGACAAAGGTTTAGGTCTTTCTGAGAGAACAAATACTGGAGGATCTTATGGTCTATGAAAAGATCAACTTATAACCCATACAAATAGTGCCTCCAAATCTTTAATGCAAATAACACAACTGCTAACTCAAGATCATGAGTGGGGTAGTTTTTCTCATGCAGATTAAGCTGTCTAGAGGAATAGGCTATGGCCTTACCTCTCTGTATCAAAAAGCACCCAAACCAACTCTGGAAACATTACAATATACAAAAAATCCATCTGAACCATTTGGTAGAGTCAAAATTAGAGTTGTAGTAAGTCGAGTCTTCAACTCCTGAAAACTCTTATCACAAGAATCTAACCACTAGAACTTGGCATTCTTCTGAGTCAATCTAGACATGGAGGATGCAATAGATGAAAATCCCTCAACAAACCATCAATAATAGACAACCAAACCCAAGAAACTCCTGATATCTATCAGAGAAATGTGCTTGGGCCAATTTTATACTACTTTGGTCTTTTGAGGATCCACCAAAATAGACAATGCCATAACACAATCAGAATAAAATAGAAATTAGATTTCACTCAGATTTCAGATTTTGAACTCAAACCGATGCATATTTAGAACAGAATAAAAATGGGCATTAAGAGTGTTAGGTGGTTTCCTGAAAAAGGTACGAGTTTAGAGAACTCAGTGTGAAATTAATTTGTTTGGCTTGATGTGATGTGTGAAGTGACCTATCTTCGTAACTTATGAAAAAGGGAGTGGATAAATGGTGATATATATTTATGGGGGCTTGTGCAAAAATAAAATAATGAGTTGTAGGTGATTCATTAAGTTTGTAAGAGTGATAGTCATATATGAATAAGTTGAACCCTAGATAGCATGTTGTTAGCTATGGTTGTATGGTATAAGCGTCACGTGTACCCAACTTATGTTTTTTAATTATGTAGTATAGAGAAGTCTAAGAAGTTTGTCGTATAGTGAACATTAAAGTTTAACTTGAGGAAATATAGGTAGGCAATATGCACTTTTGGTATAGTTGTGAAGATTATGTTAAGTTGTAGGTTATGTGATTAGAGGTGAAATGATAGTTTTCTAAGGAATTGAAGATGGAGAGTTAAGTGTTTAGAAGCGTGGGTGTATAGGCCCATGAAAATATTGTCAAAAGTTGATGACTTTGGGAGTTAGAAGAAATTACAATTAGTGTTCCTGTAAGGGGATGTCCTAGAAAATAATTTAGTGTCTCTGTATTAGGGATTAATGAGAGGAGTTTGTGTTCATATATATACTGATACCCCTTTTGTGATAAGGAGTATGAATGTATGCGCTCATTAGAGGGGGAGTTGTAGAGTGATGGCTATAGAGGCTAGCGGAAGTTAAGAGTAGCATTTACAAAAAAAGCAAGGCCTTCAGAGTATAGTTCTTTAGGGAGATTAGAGTGTAAGTATGTAGTGATATCTCTTTTATGTTGAGAGTTATGGCTATTGATTTTGATGTGGGGATATGTCTGCAAGTCTAGAAGGGTGACTTTTCTCTAAGGGGGAGATGATGTATTAAAGTAGCCCTCAAATTTTCTTATGGTGTCAAGATTCAAGTATGAATCATGACTAATCAATTCCTATGCAAGCATAATCCTCCTACTTTAATTTGGGAGAGTATTCTGCTAATCTATTACATCATCTGTTCAAGTCATGTCTATGCCTATGGTTTGAGTCCTCTATGGACTTATGTTTATGATCTGACCTCCAACCTAGAAGCAATTATGTCTCTTCATAATCAAGTCTTTCATGTATGAAAGCCATATGTTTTGTTATTCGTGATCCATGAAAATCTATGCCTCTCAGTATGCTTGGTCCTAAGGAAATATGTTTCTATATGTCACTGATTTATTCTATGTTGGGTTTATCCAAAGTGTTATAGTTTATACAAACTCATGGAAAAATCTTTGTTCCTTAAATGAGGAGTAATCTCTTCACGCGACAATCTTTGTTTTAGTTATAATGTAACACCCCGTAGTATTCTCGACTCAATACCACTCTTGGTTGCATGTATGAAGAGATGACAACCTAAAAATTTTTCTAATTGGTAGAAGACTTAGTCATATTTATGAGCTCTTAACTTCCATGATTTTCAAATTGATCTTCCCAACTCCAAGATATAGATTTTTGAGTTGATTCATGATCAGTGATGAAAAAGGGGGTGTCTTAGGAAAGTTTTGGATTTTTCAAATGGAGTTTGAGGCATGTTTGGATGAGCAAAATAGTGGGCCCATGTGATGTCGATGCATCACGCTAGGAATTGCATCGGTAGGGACCGACGCGGTGCATTGCTTAATGCGTTGAGTGCCCAATTCATCCTACTAATTTTTAGGTTAAGAAGGGTAATTCAGTCTTTTTCCCTCATTTTATCTTGATATGTGCACCAATGTTTTCTCATTGTGCTCTATCCTAAGAATTCATTTTGTATTGTGTTTCTTCCGAGCGACTCTCTACTTATGATCCAGACACTTGATATATAGAGCACTTCGTGTCTATTTTATCGTATCTTTAGTTTATGTACCTCCTTGAGTAGTGCAATAAGTAGAAGATTTAGTCTAATAGGTTACTTCCATTTATGATATTTATGCTCGGGTCCCTTAATGACCCTCCGTATGATAGTATGATGGTGGCTGTGGAAGCATGGTGATTTGTTAGGTAGGGGAGTTAATGTTCTTGAAGGTGAAAAAAATACTTGATGTGAATTCTCTAGCTAAGGTTAGATGAACTCTCGTTGTGTGAAATAGCTAAGAACGAGAAATAAGGCGAAAATATTTGTAAGAGTGATTGAAATTAAATTGTTGGTCTTAGTGGGGAGATCCATGTAGTACGTGTAGTAATGATTAGGCTTGAATTTTTTTTATTGTTGAAAATTCAAACTAATGCACTGTATGGTTAGTACTCCTTGATTTAAAACTTGAGTGTGTTTGAAAGTAGTGGTAAGGTGAAGTAAATCTTCTAAAAGGGTGTGGAATATGGAGTTCCATAACTTAAACTAGCACCTCTTTTCTCCGAATTAGGCTTCAACATATGAGTATTATATAGTGGGACTCAAACTCATACGGTTAGATGTGTATTGATAGAATTGTAAGTGGGAAATGATGAAGTATGTTATTTGTTGTTTGCGGCAGAATTGAGTAGTGTCTCTCAGTTTGAGGTCTATTCGTTGTACCTTGTAAGGTAGAGAAAGTTTCTAATCCTATGTTCTGTGAAAACCTTATTACATGATTAGTACCGATGTAAGTGAGGCCTTTTATCACCAAATAAACTCATGCTTTGTTTTGTGATTATTATGATTCATAGAACTAATGTGCAAGATCATCCCTATGTAAAAGTCTCATTATCTCGTACTTCGTGCTTACATGTTTTACTAGGGGTTATCATGAAGCTCATTTGATGCTCTTGTATATCTTGTTGAGGAAAAATGTTCAATGTGTGGTTTCGTTCTTTACTCTACACTTTTAGTGATTTATCAAGTCCCTACCCATCATTCGGGGATGAATGATCCCAAGGGGGAGATAATGTAAAAGCCCACATTTTTGAGCTAGAAATCAAACCGGCATTCCTACGTGTGTAAGCTCAAATTCCATGGTTTATTTTTAAATTCATGTGTCATAATATTTCTCCTAGAATATGAAGTGATTATGAGGTGAAAAATGCTCATAGAAATCGCTTAAAGCAAAGTTGAGCTAAGAATTCTTCATTCTTCCAAAGTTTCATATTTGATTCAACAAGGGTGTAACTCCTCGAGATCCCATCCCGAGATGTCACACGGTGCTTGTGATCCCTGAGGAACACAAGCTAACCCTTTACTTATATCTATACCTATACACTGCATAATATCAGGAATAAATGCAGAAACTGGCCATAAGGTTCAACACATCCATAAATACTTAAAATATAAAACTGAATCTTATACAATACATCCGTCTGAAAAGCCTCTAATCTGACTGAACTGTGGAGTTGATGGGACAGGTCCCCAACTAACTCTGTCAACTAAAAGTACATAAAATTTTGATTACAATAATAGAAAATTGAAACTCATCCTCGAAAAAAGAGGACTCATTGCTACTGCTGCTGACTGGGACTGATCTGCTGACGATACTCTGGTAACTGTACCTCTAAACCTATGGTGTCAAATGAGACACCATAGCGCAAATGCGTCATCACAAAATGTACCGAGTATGTAGACGGGGTAATGCTAAATACAAGGGCTCATGCATGCAAAATATGTATAACCTAAATGATCATGAGGATCCCGCAAGAAAACAAGCACACATATAAGAATGCATAAATCATACTCATAATTATCACAACTCTAGAGACTTGACCTTGGATATCGCTTTACTGCGAGCTAAACTCACTACCATCACTGAGATACTGAACCACTGACTCATCTATTACTAATAACTGAGGATCTGAGTATACTTATATCAAAGACTGAGTTCTGAGCTTACCGCTTTCAACCGACATAATTAGAGATTCAAATTTTCTAACAGATAACATTAAAATCTTTATCAATGATAAGAAAATAGGATTATATCCGAATCCGACAACAAGAATACTCAATAAATTCTGAGAAGGAGACCAAGACTATCTGACGGGAGATCTTTAAATATGATAATAAGAATATTCAACATGATCTGAGACTGAGATCAAACCTCTATGATGGGAGATCTTTAAATATGATAGTAAGCATTCGTATATGAGTCCAAGCCTATCTGACAGGATGGTCCATGAATCAATAGAACTATCTAAGTTCCTTACTGAGATAGACGACTGTACCATACGGTCTTGACTTTTGAAGATTGATACTAAAACTGCAACTGTGGGAAGTAGTCACTTAACCGAAATGCCCCGACCTACCACAGGTGGGGTCCAACTTGTAACCCCAGCTGGAAGGGTGTCAATACCATGCCACGGTTAAAGACTCACTCTCGGGTCAAGCCTCTCTGATGGGATGACCCTCACAGGAATTCGACCTGAGGCAATATAATAGTCAACCTCTCTGACGGTGACAGCCTCTACTGATGGGGACTCCTATATCCTGCGCTGGCTATGCAGTTCTGGAGTTCAGGGATTGCTACTAATAACTCTAGCCTCTCTTTCTAACGGGAGGAATCATCATCCCTTCCCTCTCTCAGTGCTAGTTTCTACTCCTAATTAAAAAACTCTCACCGAATCCTTAGAATGAACACAATAAATCTGAATCTATTTAGATGATCATATTTCTCAAATGATCTGGATGAAATACGCTGAGATCACTTGGTTCCGTATCTGACAGAAACAATATCGAATCACGGTATCTGACTGACGATTCATGGCTTGATTAGATTATTCGAATCATTTCTTAGATTAGAATTGAATCACTTGAGTTCCATTAGGACTGGGCTGAATACAGGTCTGAGGCTAGATTACTAGCGATACAGATATTACGGAGATAACTGAGATTTCTGAGCTTTATTAAGCTTTGCATTTTTCTGAGGATACAGAGTTCTATAGTTCACTAAGTTCTGAAAATCATGGTTCGGTTGGAATTATCGAGAAACTAACACGGGCTCTAGAAAACAACTCTATTTTTGGGTATAAATACCCCCAGGACTCGATAACATAGAAGCAAAGCATCATCATTCATTCAAGAATCACAAGCATTCATGCATCATTACCATCATTCAGGCATATTCACAAGAAACTCAGAAATCATGCCATTTATTCAATTTCACAATCATTAGAACATCACCTCAAGCCTCCAAGGATTCACAAACGTCTACTCATTATCACAACTACCAAGGGGTCACTCTAAGCATTTCAGAATCATAACATACTTTCCCCCTCACAAAACTTACGGCATCGCATATATCATTTAGGAAATATAAACCTCTATTCACCATCATGATTACCAAAGGATCGCTCCCAATATTTAGGGGGTCATCAATATCAATTCATCATCACAAACTACCTTAAGGAATACATGCTATTAAATTATACCCCATTCAACGAAGTCTTGCATCGAGTACTTCACACCTATATCGGTCTCAACATATATCTAGATATCATAAGATTTCGGGAAAACTTAACACTATCATATCATTACTCTCTTGCTAACCACTTAGCATGTATCAAAGCTTAAAATAAATCAAAGATCACTCACTTGGGAGATTTACCACTATTTCATCTCAACTTAGTCACTACGGTCTTTCGACAACCACTAGACATGTCCAGTTCTACACCTACTCGGGGATTTTATATTATTATTATGGATCATTCCAATCACTAAGGCATTTTATCAAACACTAGGTGTGCATGGACTAGCCCACAACTTTGGGTTTCCCCTTTAATATACTACAATGCCTCTCTATGCTTCACCTCAGCCTTTCATCCAACCTATGGGGTGCATACTCCACTTATTCAACCATATCTACACCCTAATGTCATAAACACCTCACATAGACACCACTTCAAAAGGGATCATCACAACATCACATAAATTTCACATACTAGGGTCAAAGACCATAAATCTTGCAAACAATCATGAATCCAAACTCAACAACACAAGTAACATCAACTTCAACTCATACAAATCATGGAATATCACAAAACATAAAATCCTTAAGTTTAAAAAAAAGGTACTTGAGCTTCTTGGATGAAAGGGACCCAATAATCAACATCTGCATACCTGGGAATTTATTTTATTAAAGACTCTTTAAAGGAGTTCTTGATTTCTCTAGATCCTTCTTGACCTCTCTTGAATTTTATTAAAGGAGAAGAGAGTATTTTGATTTTGGAAACCCTAATTTTTAGGTAGACGAGGGAAAAATGAAGTTGAAGGCCCTTGGACCGGTATTTATAGAGCTGGGGGAGGATGTAGAAAAGACCAAAATGCCCCTTTAAAATTTGTCTAGAAAATTCCAATTGGGGTCTGTGACGGTCCGTTAGAGAGACTAACGGTCCACCAAGTCGTCCATCACTCAAGTTCCAAAACAGGGATGTTCAGCCTCGGAGTGACGGTCGAAGTGATGGTCCATCAGAAATTTAATGGTCCACCAGATCGTCCGTCACTCGGGGTCCAAGAATGGGACATTCTACCTCGGTATGACGGGCCCCTTGACGGTCCGTCAATTTTATGACGGTCCACCACTTTTGATGTCACATGATGAACAAAAAATGAATCCAATTCCTTAGTCTGACGAGATGCTTGAAGGTCCACCAAGGACTTGATGGTCCATCAGATCGACCGTCAAACCTGCGATTCCGACAACGCTCAGTAAAACGGCCATAACTTCCTCATCCGATGTCGGATTTTGAAGAAATTGGTATTGATGGAAAGCTTGTTCAATTTTATACATGAATAAAAGTAGAAATTAGGTAAATTACACACAATTAAAAGTGTTTCATACTTGGGAAGATACTTCTGAAACTTTTAGACTAAGATTTTCTGCTTTGCTGGATACGCTCTAAAGCTCAGACTAGAAGAGAACTTTGTGGGGTATTACAAAGGGTCATAATTGAGTGAGTATAACTTTTCTTATCTATATAATTTGGCATATTATAGCCCATCAAATTGTAGAATCGAATTATCTTTCCAATGATACAAATTTCGCTAAAATCAGATACCTGAGTAAAAAGTTATGTCATTTTTCATGTAAGGCAGTGAGCTGTCGTGATATGGTAGAAACGCGAGTTTCATTCCCATTTCTGGTAGTCGTGATGCGAGTTTCATTTCCATTTTTGGGAATCGCACCACAATGATCATTTACATAGGAAAGAGAGGCCAAGGGGTAGTTTAGTCCTTTTCCCCCATCCCCAGCCATCCAAATGCGAATTATAACCCAAAGAGTGGCATTATTTACCCATATTATTCAATCAACTCACGTAAAACCTTCCATTTTCCCTAAGAACAAAAATCAACTCTTCTCCTCCAAGTAATCTAGAATTCAAGCCATTCAACTTCAAGATTATCAAGAAAAGTATCAAGATTCGGTTTTCATCTTTCAAATTAAATAATCTAAGGTACGTGTGGTTTTCCTAACCTAGATGGGATTGTTGAAAACTCTTAGAATAATATTTAAAGTTATAGATATCATGAAATTTTAAAGGGGTTTTGGAATTATGTTTACAATCTTTAATTATGAATTCGTTAATGATACTATTGTTTTTGTCTTGAGGGCTTTCCCCCAAATGGATTTGTATTCTTATATATGTATGTATGAAATTGAGTTGAATATTTAATTGAGAGCATGAAAATATAGAATCCCTCTCTTTCAATGATTTCCTATTCTTTTAATACGATATGGATTATTTCAAATATTTTTTTGAGAAGCATGATACAAATGTCTTGATTATTATTTATGACTTGATTATGGTTTTGAATTGAAGAGAGGGGGTTTTAAATGTTGATAAATGCTGAAAATATATAATGAAAGAATTGTATGGTTTTGTCAAAACTACATGACCACCACATGTTTGTTGGAATTGTTTAAAAGATGAGAATCTTTGCATGGTTTTGACTTATGTTTTGAAGTATGAATTCTCTTATACTTGTCTGAATGCTTTGGTGGTATGAACATTATTTTAAATTAAAGAATCTTGCATGATACCTTATGGCTTCGATACATAACTTGCATGTCTTGGTGTGACGCCACCAAAACAGATAATGCCATAACAGACTCTGAATAAAATAGAAATTGGATTTCACTAAGATTTTAGATTTTGAACTCAGATAAATGCATGTTTAGAACAGATTAAAAATGGGCATTAAGAGAGTTAGGTGGTTACACGAAGAAGGCGCGAGTTCAGAGAACTCATTGCCTAAAATAGTGTTTTGTCGATACGGGTTATTATTTCTCCAAGATGGATTATACGCTCGCCTAGTGCCTTGTGCGTATCAAAATCAAAAACTCCAACTCTTGCGGCAAACTTGAGTTGGGGGCTTGTCCTCCAAGTTAAGGGCAGACTCCAAATAGCCCGTGGGGTCGTAGAATTGTAGGATGTACCACCGAACTTAGAAGTAAAACAAAGAATAGAACTGTATTGACAAGAATATTTTAAGATTATTAGAGATTGCCCATTTATTTTATACTTTATAATGCATGATGTTTCATGACTTGCTCTCACCTATTTTATATATATATATAAATACATTATTTTGGATTTCTCTGCGTACCAATACATATGTATTGAGCCCCTATATCTCAGGATTTGAGGCATAGTCCTGCGGTCCCCTCCAGCAGTAGATCCGTGTGTGTCAGAAGTTGCTGTTGGTGAGACTTCTCTATTTCGGAGGGCCTGATTTTTAGATTTCATTGTTTCTTTATTTTTATGGTCTACTGGGGGCCTTGTCCCAGTTTTTTCACAGACTTATGATGGTTATTATAATTTTAGAGATTTCGCAGATTGTTGTCATATGTTTAGAATATTTAGAATTTCCCTTTTAAATTATTAATATTTATAAGATTGACCATGGTTCCGTCATGTATTGTTTTCCGCAAATTTTTTAATACTCTATGAATATTGTGCATGATTACCAGATTTAGAAGTGCGCCCAGGCCTTCATGGTTTGGGATGCTCGTTACGGCAAGGGCCTCGACTTGGGTCATGACAAACTTGGTATCAAAGAAAGGTTCATGGTCCTACGGTGTCTGCGAAATTATGTCTAGTAGATTCTTGCCTATGGGTGTGTTGTGCACCATACCTATAATCGGGAGGCTACTGGGCATTTAGGAGTTGTTTCTTATTCTTTCATATTCTAGTTCGTGCTATAACGTCATCCATTAGAAATTTATTTAAATTCTTTCATTACTCTATTTTCATAATCAATTCCTTATTGTCGAGGCGATACAAGTCTAAGAGTATAGCTCCCCCAACGATGTGGTTCTCTCTGATTAAGTTATCTATAAAGTTATGAGATGGTACAAGGACTTGAGAGTAATCCATTAGTGCTTCAAGGTCTGTTTATTTGAGTGTATGCATTTCTTCTAATGAAATCATGCTTTTTAGCCAGAGGAACAAAGTCTATTCCATCCCTTTTTAAAATTCTTGTTACAAATGACATGTTTAAGGATAATGATGTGTAGAAGAATATTGGAACTTCATTTCCACCCGAGTAGTAGTGTAGATTAAAGTGTCATGACTCATTGGTAGTGATATGGGCCAAGATATTGGCGATATGAAGTCACGAGGTGAGAAGTCAGAAAGAGGGTGACTTTTGCATAAATAAATAGTTTGTCATATAAATAGTTGATTGAGAGATGGTTTGCCACTTTATAGTGATAGACTAATATAGTAGAAATAATTATAGATAGTATGGTAGTCTGTAAAAGAAGTGACTGGATATGAATATTAATTGTTCAAAATAGAGAAAGAGCTAAAAGTTGATAGTTATGGTAGTTGTAGAAATTATTTATAAATGGTAAGTGGGAAGGGGTAGATTAGTTAATAAGTTATAGGTAGAGGCTCATTAGTGTCTATTGTAATTCAAAAATCATTTTGATGTATACTAAGTAAGTAAGTATGATGTGATGAAATAGAATATGTTGATAAGATTGAGATGGGTTATATTATACGATTCAGATCGACTAATCCTATTGTATGACTTTACCCTCCTTTGATGGTCTTTTTTTTTAAGTAGTAGTAAATTTATACTTTATGTGAGAAGGTATGTAGTGGATTTTAAATTGTAATAGCAAGGTTATGGAAGGGTTATGATTGTAGGTAGTAGTTAAGTGAAGTGAATATTTGGGTTGATTTGACAATTAGATGGACTAGTGTAGTATGTGGCATACTTTACCGGTGGTATATAATTGAGGATAGACAACGGTCTTAAACTTTAGATGTGGAGTGTAGTGGTGAGGATAGTAGCTCTAGATTAATGATGCATATTTGTGGGAATTAATTAGTAGGCTTGATGTGATTTGTGAAATAACCTAGGTTGGCAGCTTGTGAAAAAGGGAGTGGATAAATACTGATATATAGTCATGAGGGCTTGTGCAAAACAAAAAGATGATGAGTTTTGGTTGAGTCATTAAGGTGTTAAGAGTGATAGTCATATAAGAATAAGTTGAACCCACGAGAGCATGTTATTCGATAAGGTTGTATGGTATAAGCGTCATGTGTAACCATCTTGTGTTTTTGAATTTCTTAGTATGGAGAAGTCTAAGGAGTTTGTTGTATAGTATTCATTAAAGTTGAACTTGAGGAAATATTAGCATGAAATATGTGCCTTTGGTATAGTTGTGAAGATTTTTTTAAGTTGTAGGTTATGTGATTAGAGGTGAAATAATAGTATTCTAAGGAATTGAAGATGGTGCATTAAGTATTTAAAAGCGAGGGTGTCTATGCCCATGATAATGTTAGTCGTAAGTTGATGACTTTGGGAGTTAGAAGAAATTACGATTAGTGTCCCTGTAAGGGGATGTCCTAGAAAATAATTTAGTGTCTCCTTATTAGGGATTAATGAGAGGATTTTACGTTCATGTATATACTGATACCCCTTTTGTGATAAGGAGTGTGAATGCGTGCACTTATTTGAGGGGGAGTTGTAGAGTGATGGTTATAGAGTCTAGGGGAATTTAAGAGTAAAATTTACACAAAATAAAGGCCTTCAGAGTATAGTTCTTCAGGGAGAATAGAGTGTACGTATGTAGTGATATCTCTTTTATGTTGAGAGTTATTACTATTAATTTTAATGTGGGGTTATGTCCGCAAGTCTAGAAGGGTGACTTTACTCTAAGGGGGAGATGATGGATTAAATTAGTTCCCAAATGTTCTTATGGTGTCAAGTTTCTAGTATGAATCATCATCAATCAATTTCTTTTTAAGCATAATCCTCCTACTTCAATTTGGGAGAGTATCCTACTAATTTATTACGTCATCTGTTCAAGTCATTCCTATCCCTATTGTTTGAGTCTTCTATGGACTTATGTTTATGATCTGACCTCCAAACTAGAAGCAATTATGTCTCTCTGTAATCCTGTCTTTCATGTATGCAAGCCATATGTTCTATTGTTCGTGATCCATGAAAATCTATGTCTCTCGGCATGCTTGGTCCTAAGGAAATATATTTCTATATGTCACCGATTCATTCTATGTTGGGTTTATCCAAAATGTTAATGTTTATGAAAACTCATGGAAAAATCTTAGTTCCTTAAATGAGGAGCAATCCCTTCAAGCGGCAATCTTTGTCTTAGTTATAATGTAACACTCCATAGCATTCTCGACTCAATACCACTCTTGGTTGCATATATAGAGAGCTGACAACCTAAATTTTTTTCTAATTGGTAGAAGACTTAGTCATATTTATGATCTCTTAACTTCCATTATTTTTAAATTGATATTCTCGACCCCAAGACGTAGATTTTTGAGTTGATACATGATCAGGGATGAAAAAGAGGGTGTCTTAGGAAAGTTTTGGATTTTCCAGACGACATTTCAGGAATGTTTGGATGAAAAAAATAGTGGGCTAATGCGATGTTGACGCATTTCACCAGGGATCGTGTCGGTAGGGACCGACCCAATGCATCGCTTAACGCGTCGAGTGCCCAGTTAGTCCTACTGATTTTTAGGTTCGGGAGGGTAATTTAGTCTTTTTCCCTCATTTTATCTTGATATGTTCACAAATGTTTTCTCACTGTGCTTTATCCTTAGAATTCATGTTGTATTGTGTTTCTTCCAAGTGACACTGTATTTATGATCCAGACACTTGATATATGGAGCACTTCGTGTCTATTTTATCGTATCTTCAGTTCATGTCCCTCCTTTAATAGTGAAATAAGTATAAGTTATGGTCTAATAGTGTTACTTCCATTCATCAAATTTATGCGCGGGTCCCTTGATGACCCTCCATATGATAGTATGATGATGGCTATAGAAGTGTGGTAATTTTTTAGGTAGGGGAGTAGATGTTCTCGAAGGTAAAAAAAATTGATGTGAAATCTTGAGTTAAGGTTGGATGAACTCTCGTTGTGTGAAATAGCTAAGAAGGAGAAATATGGAGAAAATATTTGTAAGAGTGATTGAAATTAAATTGTTGGTCTTCGTGGGGAGATCCATGTAGTGGGTGTAGTAATGATTAGGCTTGAATGTTTTGATTGTTGAAAATACAAACCAATGCACCGTATGGTTAGTAATCCTTGATTTAAAACTTGAGTGTGTTTGAAAGTAGTGGTAAGGTGAAGTAAATCTTCTAAAAGAGATGTAGAATACGGAGTCCCATAGCTTAAATTAACACCTCTTTTCTCCAAATTAGGCTTCAACATAGGAGTATTTTATAGTGGGACTCAAACTTGTGTGGTTAGATGTGTATTGGGAGAATTGTAAGTGGTAAATGATGAAGTATGTTATTTGTTGTTTGGGGCAGAGTTGAGTAGTGTCTCTCATTTTTGAGTCTATTCGTTGTATTTTGTAAGGTAGAGAATCCTTCAAATCCTATATTCCATGAAAACCTTATTACATGATTAGTATCGATTTAAGTGAGGCCTTTTATCACCAAATGAACTCATGCCTCTTGTTGTTATTTATTATTCATAGAACTCATGTGCAAGATCATCCCTATGTAAAAGTCTCATTACCTCGCGCTTTGTGCTTACATGTTTTACTAGGGGTTATCATGAAGCTCGTTTGATGGTATTGTATATCTTGTTGAGAAAAAATGTTCAATGTGAGGTTTCATTCTATAGTCTACACTTTTAGAGCTTTAACAAGTCCTTGCCCATCATTTGGGGCTGAATGATCCCAATGGGGAGATAATGTAACACCCCGTATTTTTTAGATAGAAATCAAACCGGCGTTCCTATGTGTGAAAGCTCTAATTCCATGGTTTATATTTAAATTCATGTGTCATGATATTTCTCCTAGTATATGAAGTGATTATGAGGTGAAAAATGCTCATAGAAATCGCTTAAAGCAAAGTTGATCTAAGAATTCTTAATTCGTCCAAAGTTTGATATTTGATTCTACAAGATGTTTCAGTGAGTATAACTTTTAGTATATATAGAATTTGGCATATTACGACCCACCAAATTGTAGATAATCTAATTATCTTTCCAACGATACCAATTTCGTTAAAATTTGATTCCCAAATGAAAAGTTATGTCACTTTTTGTGTGAGGCAGTGAGCTGTCGCGATAAGGTCGCGGCGTGATTTTCATTCCCGTTTTTGTGTAAAAACCTTCCCTTTTCCCCAAGAACAAAATTCAACTCCTCCTCCAAGTAATCTAGAATTCAATCCATTCAACTTCAAGATTCTTAAGAAAAGTATCAAGATTCAGGTTCCATATTTCAAATTAAATAATCTAAGGTACGTGGGATTTTCCTAAACTACATGGGCTTGGTGAAAACTCTTTTAATAAGATTTCAAGTTATAGAAATCATGAAATTTTAAAGGGGTTTTGGAATTATGTTTACAATCTTACATTATGAATTCTTTAATGATACTATTGTTACGGTCTTAAGGCCTTTCCCCCAAATAGATTTGTACGTATATATATGTATGCATGAAATTGAGTTGAATATTTAATTAAGAGCATGAAAATATAGAATCCCTTTCTTGTTATGATTTCTCATTCTTTTAATACGATATGGATTATTTTAAATGTATTTTTGAGAAGCATGATACAAATGTCTTGATTATTGTTTATGACTTGATTATGGTTTTAAATTGAAGAGAGGGGGTTTTACATATTAATAAATGCTGAAAATATATAATAAAAGAATTGCATGATTTTTTAAAAAATACATGACCACCACATGTTTGTTGGAATTGTTGAAAATATGAGAATCTTTCCATGGTTTTGACTTATGTTTTGAAATATAAATTCTCTTATATTTGTCTGAATGCTTTGGTGGTCTGAACATTGTTTTAAATGAAAGAATCTTTCATGATACCTTATGGCTCAGATACATGACTTGCAAGTCTTGGTGTGACGACACCAAAACAAATAATGCCATAACAGACTCAGAATAAAATAGAAATCAGATTTCACTCAGATTTTAGATTTTGAACTCCGATAGATGCATGTTTGGAATAGATTAAAAATGGACATTAACAGAGTTAGGTGTTACCCGAATAAGGTGGGAGTTCAGAGAACTCATTGCCCAAAACCGTGTTTTGCCGATAATGGTTATTATTTCCCCAAGAGAGATTATACGCTGGCCTAGTGCCTTATGGTGTATCAGAATCAGAAACTCCAACTCTTTCCGCAAACTTGGGTTGGGGGCTTGGCTGCCGAGGTAAGGGCGGAATCCATATATCCCGTAGGGTCATATAATTGAAGGGTGTACCACCTAAATCAAAAGTAATACAAAGAATAAAATTGCATTGACAAGAATGTTTCAAGAATATTAGAGATCGCCAATGTATTTTAAACTATATCATGCCTGATGTTTCATGAATTGCTCTCACATATTTTATATATATAAATACATTATTTTTAATTGCTCTGTATACCAGTACATATATATTGACCCCCTATATCTCAGGATCTGAGTCATAGTCCCGTGGTCCCATCTAGCAGTAGATTCGTGTGTGTCAGTAGTTGCCGTTGGTGAGCCTTCTCTATTTCGAAGGGCCTGATTTTTAGATTTCATTGTTTCTTTCTTTTTATTGTCTATTGGGGGCCTTGTCCTAGTTTTTTCTCAGACTTATGATGGTTATTGTAATGTTAAAGATTTCGCAGATGGTTGTCACATATTTTGAATATTCAAAATTTTTCTTTTAAATTGTTCATGTTTATGAGATTGACCATGGTTCTGTCATGTTTTGTTTTCCGCAAATTTTCTTAAACTATATGAATATTGTGCATGATTACCAAATTTAGAAGAGCGCCCAGGCCTTCATGGTTTGGGATGCTCATTTCGACAAGGTCCCCAGCTCGGGTTGTGGCAAACTTGGTATCAAAGCCAGGTTCATGGTCCCAGGGTGTCTGTGAAATTGTGTCTAGTAGAGTCTTGCTTATGGGTATGTTATGCACCACACTTATAATTAGTAGGTTACTGGGTATTTAGGAGTTGTTTCTTATTCGTTCATACTTTATTTCGTGCTATAGCGTCGTCCATCAGAAAGTTATCTGAATTTTTTCCTTACTCTAATTTCATGGGCCATTCCTCATTGTCGAGGCGATACAAGTCTAAGAGTCTAGCTCCCCCAACGATGTGGTTCTCTCTGATTGAGTTATCCATAAAGTTATGAGATGGAACAAGGACTTGAGAGGAGTCCATTAGTGCTTCAAGGTGTGTTGATTTGAGTGTATGCCTTTATTTTGATGAAATCGAGCTTTTCAGCCTGAGGTACAAAGTCTATTCCATCTCTTTTCAAAATTCTTGTTGCAGATGATATGTTTAAGGATAATGATGTGTAGAAGAATGTTGGAACTATATTTACACTCGAGTAGTAGTGTATGTTAAAGTGTCATGACCCATTGGTAGTGAGATGGGCCAAGAAATTGACAATATAAAGTCACAAGGATAGAAGTCAGAGTGACGGTAACTTTTTCATAAATAAATAGTCTGTCGTATAAATAGTTAATTGAGGGATGATTTGCCATTTTATAGTGATAGACTAATATGGTAGCAATAATTGTAGATTGTATGGTAGTCTGTGAAAGAAGTGACTGTATATGAATATTAATTGTTCAAAATAGAGAAAGAGATAAAAGTGGATAGTTATGGTGGTTGTAGAAATCATTTATAAGTGGTAAGTGGGAAGAGGTAGATTAGTTAATAAGTTGTAGGTAGAGGCTCATTATTGTCTATTGAATTTCAAAGATCATTGTGATGTATATTAAGTAAGTAAATATAATGTGAGGAATTAGAATATGTTGATAAAATTTAAATGGGTTATATTATAAGATTAAGATCAACTAATCCTATCGTGTGACTTTACCCCTATTTGATAGTCTTTTACTTTAAGTAGTAGTAAATTAGAACTTTATGTGAGAAGGTATGTAGTGGATTTTGAATTGTAATAGCGAGGTTATGGCAGGATTGTGATTGTAGGTAGTAGTTAAGTGAAGTGAAGTATTTGTGTTGATTTCCCAATTTGATGGACTAGTGTAGTATGTGGCATTCTTTACTGATGGTATATAATTGAGGATAGACAACAGGATTAAACTTTAGATGTGGAGTGTAGTAGTGAGGATAGTAGCTCTAGATTGATAATGCATGTCTGTGGGAATTAATTAGTAGGTTTGATGTGATATGTGAAATAACCTAGGTTGGCAACTTGTGAAAAAAGGGAGTGGATAAATAGTGATATATAGTCATGAGGGCTTGTGCAAAAAAAAAGATGATGAGTTGTGGTTGAGTCATTAAGGTGGTAAGAGTGATAGTCATATAAGAATAAGTTGAACCCCAGATAGTATGCTAATAGATAAGGCTGTATGGTATAAGCGTCATGTGTACCCAGCTTGTGTTTTTGAATTTTGCAGTATAGAGAAGTCTAAAGAGTTTGTTGTATAGTGCTCATTAAAGTTGAACTTGAGGAAATATAGGTAGGCAATATGTTCCTTTGGTATAGTTATGAAGATTTTGTTAATTCATAGGTTATGTGGTTAGAGTTAAAATGATAGTATCTAAAGAAATGAAGATGGAGCGTTACGTGTTTCAAAGCGTGTGTGTCTAGGCCCATGAAAATGTTGGTTGTAAGTTGATGACATTTGGAGTTAGAAGAAATTACGATTATTGTCCCTGTAAGGGTATGTCCTTGAAAATAATTTAGTGTCTCTGTATTTTGGATTAATGAGAGGAGTTTTTGTTCATGTATATACTGATACCCCTTTTGTGATAAGGAGTGTGAATGTGTGCGCTCATTAGAGGGGGAGTTGTAGAGTGATGGCTATAGAGGCTAGCGGAAGTTAAGAGTAGCATTTATAGAAAAGCAAGGCCTTCAGAGTATTTTCCTTTAGGGAGAATAGAGTGTAAGTATGTAGTGATATCTTTTTTATGCTGAGAGAAATGGATATTGATTTCGATGTAGGGTTATTTCCGCAAGTCTAGAAGGGTGACTTTTCTCTAAGGGGGAGATGATGGATTAAAGTAGTCCCTAAATTTTCTTATGGTGTCAAGTTTCAAGTATGAATCATGATCAATCAATTCCTATTCAAGCATTATCCTCCTACTTTAATTTGGAAGAATATCCTGCTAATGTATTATGTCATCTGTTCAAGTCATCCCTATGTCTATGGTTTGAGTCCTCTATGGACTTATGTTTATGATCTGACCTCCAAACTAGAAGTAATTATGTCTCTCAGTAACCCAGTTTTTATGTATGCAAGCTATATGTTTTGTTGTCCGTGATCTAAGAAAATCTATGCCTCTCAGCATGCTTGGTCCTAAGGAAATATGTTTTTATATGTCACAGATTCATTCTATGTTGGGTTTATCCAAAGTGTTATAGTTTATGCAAACTCATGGAAAAATCTCAGTTTCTTAAATAAGGAACAATCGCTTCAAGCGACAATTTTTGTCTTAGTTATAATGTAAAACCCCGTAGCATTCTCGACTCAATACCACTCTTGGTTGCATGTATGGAGAGCTGACAACCTAAAAATTTTTCTAATTGGTAAAAGACTTAGTCATATTTATGATCTCTTAACTTCCATGATTTTCAAATTGATCTTCCCGACCCCAAGACGTAGATTTTTGAGTTGATTCATGATCAGGGATGAAAAAGAGGGCATCTCAGGAAAGTTTTCGATTTTTCAGACGACGTTTGAGGCATGTTTGGATGAGTAAAACAGTGGGCCAATGCGATGTTGATGTGTCACGACAAGAATTACGTCGGTGGTGACCGACGCGTCACGTCGCTTAACGCGTCAAGTTCCTTGTTTGTCCTACTGATTTCCAGGTTCAAGAGGGTAATTCAGTCTTTTTCCCTCATTTTCTCTTAATATGTGCACCAATGTTTTCTCACTGTGCTCTATCCTAAGAATTCATGTTGTATTGTGTTTCTTCCGAGCGACTATCTACTTATGATCCAGACACTTGATATATGTGTATTGGGAGAATTTTAAGTGGGAAATAATGAAGTATGTTATTTGTTATTTGGGGCAGAGTTGCGTAGTGTCTCTCAATTTAGGGTTTATTCATTGTACCTTGTAGGGTAGAGATTATTTCTAATCCTATGTTCCGTTAAAACCTTATTACATGATTAGTACTGATGTAATTAGGGCCTTTTATCACCAAATGAATTCATGCCTCGTGTTGTGATTATTATGATTCATAGAACTCATGTGCAAGATCATCCCTATGTAAAAGTCTCATTACCTCACACTTCGTGCTTACATGTTTCACTAGGGGTTATCATGAAGCTCATTTGATGCTCTAGTATATCTTGTTGAGGAAAAATGTTTAATGTGAGGTTTCGTTCCTTACTCTACACTTTTAGAGCTTCAACAAGTCCCTACCCATCATTCAGGGACGAATGATCCCAAGGGGGAGATGATGTAACACCCCGCATTTTTGAGCTTGAAATCAAACCGTCGTTCCTATGTGTGTAAGCTCAAATTCCATAGTTTATATTTAAATTGATGTGTCATGGTCTTTCTCCTAGTATATGAAGTGATTATGAGGTGAAAAATGCTCATAGAAATCGCTTAAAGCAAAGTTGATCTAAGAATTCTTCATTCGACCAAAGTTTGATATTCAATTCTACAAGGGTCATCTTTGAGAGAGTATAAATTTTTGTATATATATAATTTGGTATATTACAAACCACCAAATTTTAGATAATTGAATTATCTTTCCAACGATACCAATTTCGCTAAAATTCAATACCCGAGTGAAAAGTTATGTCATTTTCCGTGTGAGGCAGTGAGCTGTCGCGATAAGGTCGCGACGCGTGTTTCCTTCCCATTTCTGGGAGTTGCGATGCGAGTTTAATTTCTGTTTCTGGGAATCGTGCCATGATGGTCATTTACAAGGGAATGAAAGGACAAAGGGTAGTTTAGTCCTTTTCCCTCATCCCCAGCCGTCCAAACGCGAATTATAACCCAAAGAGGGGCATTATTTGCCCATCTTCTTCAATCACTTTACGTAAAAACCTTCCTTTTTCCCCAAGAACAAAAATCAACTCTTCTCCTCCAAGTAATCTAGAATTCAAGCCATTCAACTTCAAGATTCTCAAGAAAAGTATCAAGATTCGGGTTCCATCTTTCAAATTAAATAATCTAAGGTACGTGGAGTTTTCCTAACCTAGATGGGATTGTTGAAAACTTTTCAAATAAGATTTTAAGTTTTATAAATCATGAAATTTTAAAGGGGTTTTGGAATTATGTTTACAATCTTGCATTATGAATTCTTTAATGATACTATTGTTTTGGTCTTGAGGCCTTTCTCTCAAATGAATTTGTACGCATATATATATGTATGTATGAAATTGAGAGCATGAAAATATAGAATCCCTCTCTTGCAATGATTTCCCATTCTTTGAATACAATATGGATTATTTCAAATGTATTTTTGAGAAGCATGATACAAATGTCTTGATTATTGTTTATGACTTGATTATGGTTTTAAATTGAAGAGAGGGGTTTTTACATATTAATAAATGCTGAAAATATATAATAAAAGAATTGCATGGTTTTTTCAAAAATACATGACCACCACATGTTTGTTGGAATTGTTGGAAAGATGAGAATCTTTGCATTGTTTTGACTTATGTTTTGAAATGTAAATTCTCTTATACTTTTCTGAATGCTTTGGTGGTCCGAACATGGTGTGACGACACCAAAATAGATAATCCATAATAGACTCAGAATAAAATAGAAATTAGATTTCACTCAGATTTCAGATTTTGAACTCAGACAGATGCATGTTTTGAACAAATTAAAAATGGGAATTAAGAGAGTTAGGTGGTTACCCAAAGAAGGCGCGAGTTCAGAGAAATCATTTCCCAAAACTGCATTTTTCCGATACGGGTTATTATGTCCCCAAGAGGGATTATACGCTGGCCTAGTGCCTTGTGGCGTATCAGAATAAAAAACTCCAACTCTTGCGGCAAACTTGGGTTAGGGGCTTGGCCGCCGAGTTAAGGGCGGACTCCATATAGCCAGTGGGGTCATAGAATTGTAGGATGTACCACCTAACTCAGAAGTAATACAAAAAATAGAATTACATTGACAAGAATTTTTTAAGATTATTAGAGATTGCCCATGTATTTTAAACTATATCATGCATGATGTTTCATGAATTTCTCTCACCTATTTTATATATATCTAAATACTTTATTTTGGATTGCTCTGTGTACCAGTACATATGTATTGACACCCTATATCTCAGGATCTGAGGAACAGTCCTGCGGTCCCATCCAACAGTAGATCTGTGTGAGTCTGAAGTTGTCGTTGGTGAGCCTTCTCTATTTTGAAGGGCCTGATTTTCAGATTTCATTGTTTCTTTCTTTTTATGATCTACTGGGGGACTTGTCCCAGTTTTTTCTCAGAATTATGATGGTTATTGTAATGTTAGTGATTTCGTAGATGGTTGTCACATGTTTAGAATATTCAGAATTTCCCTTTTAAATTGTTTATGTTCATGAGATTGACCATGGTTCCATCATGTATTATTTTTTGCAAATTTTCTTACACTATATGAATATTGTACAAGATTACCATATTTAGAAGAGTGCCCAGGCCTTCATGTTTTGGGATGCTCATTACGGCGGTCTAGTTCAAACTAGGTGGATGTATCCAGGCGAGCGGTAAGCAATTGCAACATGTTTAATTTATTGAATAATTCTTCGAATTCATACATATCTATTTTATATAGTAAACATGTAATCTTAATATTATGCAGGGCAATTGGAAAATTGAAAAAGGGTCCTAAAAATATATATAAGGTGGAAGGCTCTATAGTTTAGGCATATCTTGCAAGAGAAATATCTCGATTTTGTTTATACTACTTTGGTAATCAAGTGTCTTGTTTAAGAAATAGACCGAATCGACATCAACATGATGAGAATTGGCCTCATTTGCAACCAATATCAATTTTCAATCAATCTAGTAGTAAGACAAAAAAAACCATATTTCGTCGGCTTAGTACCATGGAGCACAAAACAGTAACTTTGTATGTCTTGTTGAATTGCCTAGAAGTTGAGACCTTTCTAAAGTAAGGATATTAAATATTAACATATCATATTTATTTACTCATTTCACTAAGGAAACTAATTGTTTTTCACATGTTGGATCTTCAGTTCATTTAAGACTCAATCCCACCAAAATCAAGTGTATGCATCCTTTGCCATATTGTTTACATATAAGGTGTGTAAGTGTAATAATATTTCAATAAATTTTAAACATTTATACATTCTTCAACTAATATATATATATATATATATATATATATATATTTATTTATTTATATATATATATATAATATTTTTAGGTATACAATTCACCAAATGCGGCCGCATACGGTCATTTCTTGAAAGAAATTTCTTTGGGACCTATTGAAGCCCGTACAATGTCCCATTACACAGTAAATAAATTTAAATTTTCCACCGAAGAACGCTCTAGAACAAGGAAAACTAACAATAGTGGTGTTTGGGTTAAGGGTGATAATGATGTTGATTACTTTGGCATTATACAAGAGATCTTAGAAATAGAGTATGCTGGTTTGCCAGTAAAAAAAGTTGTACTCTTTCAATGTAAGTGGTTTGATCCAAGAACAAGAGGAAAAAGACTACTGAAAGAACATAACATCATTGAAGTTAAGTACAATAGGACGTATCCTATTTACGATTCTTTTGTTCTCGCACAAAATGCTAAACAAGTGTACTATGATCCTTATCCATTCCATAGAGATAAGTCTGATTGGTGAGCTTAGGGGCGGATTTACAGTTATCGGTATGTTTTCCCAGGAACCCAGTAACTTTTTTCGAGACCTTGTAAATATATTGAAAATTTTTTTCAACCTATTAATTATTATACATAGAAACCCACTAATAACTTAATAGTTGGTTCAACGGTGGAGAACTTCCCATTGAAGAGTCCTCATGCTAGGAAATATGGGATCGAATCCCCTTGGGGTTTTTTCTTTCAACTAATAAGCTCATTTTTGTATTTCAAAATATCTTTGTTGGGAACCTATAAACATAAAATTTTGGATTCTCCTCTAGGTGGGCTATAATCAAAATAAAGCCTATAGGACGGGTGAAAGTTGAGAATGTGTTGGAGACTGTGTATCAAAATAAAATGCAGATTGATCACCAGTTAGTGGACATTGATTTAGTGGATAGTTTTAACCACCCAAAAAATATATTTGAAGAAGAGGCTGAGTGGTTAGAAGATGAGAAAACTTTAGAAGAGAGTGAATGGTTTAGTGGAGAATCATTGAGAGAGGAGAATTAGTTTGTGTAGGTTGTATTTGTTATGTATTGATGTATTTATGCTTTGTACTATTTACCTTTATGTTTCTTGTTTAAGATTGATATGTAATATCCCGAGTAAGATTATTGTTGTCACTTTTCCATCTTTTATGTAGTATTAGAAATATTCTTGTCTTTCTTGTGTTGTTGGAGTGAGCCTAAACTTGCTATGGTTATGTAACAATTTCAGTGGAGTTTTAATACTAAATTAGTGATTTGAAATGTTAATTAGGAACTTGAGATTAGTTACTTGGAATGTGTACTAATGACTTGAAAATGAATGTGTGTTCTTTTCACAACAAATCTTCCTTTTTATAAGATTCTAAAAGGGACATTTTCTTATATTCATTTATTAAGGACTAACTACTTTTTAACTTTACATAATTTAGATGGGAGGTAAAGGTGACAAAGGTAAGCAAAAAGTTGATCCTACAAAGATAAAAAAGAAAAAAACAACCTCCGCCTTATAGACGACCGACAGGTAGTCATATATCTAAGGTTCAGTTAGATGATGTGCCAGCACAAACTTCTTATTCTAGGTCGTTGCATCATTCAATTCCTGCTCCTATGTATGTTGGTCCACTTCATGGCTCTACAGAGACCCATTCTGATCCCATTGCTATTCCACCGCCATCACAGTGCTATCAGACGACCGCTGGCACATATAGTCATCTACCATCATCTGCAGTACCTTCTACTAGTAGTCACCCACGTACTCACAGTGATTATACTGGATCTATTGGGTTTACAAATCTTTATATTAGAGGCACACCATCCAGTACTTCAGATCCACCCATACTAGTGCATCCAACAACACATATTCCACAGCTCGGAGACAGAGATGATCATCGGAGATAGTATATTATTTCATATGGAGTAGGGTAAGATTTCTAAATATAACAACATTATTCATTTTTCATTTTTTATATTATTATGCTTTATGATATTAATGTTTGATCTTGTGTTGTAGGTTTTTGCCCGATGATAAAATTGCAAAAATTATGACTAAATGCATTTGTTGACACTTTAAAGGCTATTGGACTAGTAGACAAAAGGTTCCAGAATTTGATAGAAATCAAATGTTTAAAGAACTTCAGGTAAATATTTATCTTATCGACTACATAACACATTGTTAGAACAAAAGGTTGAATATTAAACTTTTGTTTTTGTTGTAGAAATATTTCTGGTAGGATCCAATCGATTACTTTGCTATACGGAAGAATTTTTAATAAGGAGCAAGACTCAGAATGAATGGTCTGTTGGACTATGCCAGACAAAAAAGGTAAGACCAAGTTTTATAGATGAAAGAATACGACAAGCCAGGGCATCGGCCAAGGGTGGCTCTCTACATACCGCGGGAGCTGTTAGTTGGATTACTATGGAGTAAAAAATAGAGTGTAACTTTTACAGGTTTAATTATTTGTTTCTATTTTAATTTTTAATTTTTTAAAGATTAATAATTTTATCATATGCAGGAAAAAACATTGGGTAGGAATGTATCTTTTCATGAGGTATTCTAGGAGACCCATGTAAAGAAGAAAAAGAACTCAACAAATGTAGATGTCTGATTTTAGCCTCGTTGAAAAGCTACCCATTAAGAATCATATTTTGTATTTATGAATTTTTTCTCATAGTTGATATTATTCAAGTACGATTAGTTTGATATTTTTTTACTATTAATTTTAACTTTACTTTGAATATAGGACAAATATATGCAGTTCATTATTGAGTATCGTAGTACTCAGCCTCTTGAAAGTCAGGGTGAAACAATACCTGAAGATGTAGAGGAGGAGTACTAGAAACAAACTGTGGGTTCTCCAGTTAGAGGCGCATACTACGGCTACTACAGGAAATGCTTTAGTGAGAATATTAGGTCTTCATCCGATGGTTCATCCTTTTTCTCATCAGTTGATAGAGAAACCATTGATTTGCTAAAAAATACGGTTTCTCAACTCACGAAAGAGCTTGTTGCACATACTGAGAGGGCAAAGAAGAAGGAGGAGGAAACAACAACACAAATGAGGCTGATGCAGGAGTAGATCAACTCTTTTCTTCAATCTGCATGGACTCTTCCTCCTTGTCTTGGTGATGCAGCTTGGGCTGCAAAAGACCTAAGCCTATTGGATGATTATTACACCATAGAAGAGAAATCAGATCCTATGGGTGAGGCTGAGAATGAGGATGCGGATGATGTGTTGTAGTTTTTAGTCTTTTGTATGTTTTGTAGTTTGGATTTGGAACCTTGATAAATTTTATAAATAATTTGATTTTTAATATTTGTATTTTTATGGTGGTTGATTATATATTAAATGTTGATTGGTGGGCTGTATTATATAGCAGGTTTGATGGAATGTAGCATAGATATATGCTATTATTTGTTTTTACAAAATTACCAGAAAAACTGATGACATGTGATCGCTTTTCTGGAAAATTTTCAAAAAACTGACCACATGTGGTTGCTTTTCTGGATTTTTTTTTTAAAAGTGACCACTTGTGGTCACTATTCTGGAAAAGTTTAGAAAGAAAGGGACCACTTCCGAAAAAGCAACCACATGTTCTCGCTATTCTGGAATTTTTTGTAAAAACTGACTACATGTGCTCGGTTTACTATAATTAATTAAAAATAATTTTATTAAATAAATTATTAAATAAAAAAACTGCCCACTTGTGGTCTATTTTTTTAAAAAAATATTTTTATTAAATTTATAAAAACGATCAGTAGTGGTTGCTTTTGTTTAAAAAAAAAAACTATTTTTTTTATAATAATATTGAGTTTTAAATATATATATATATATATATATATATATATATATTTTAAAAAAGAGACCACATGTGGTCGGTATTAAAAAAACTACCATTCTTTTTCCGACCATGCCTTGTGATCGCTTTTGTGGTCGCAAAATTAGAAAAGCGACCACATGTGGTGCATTTTTGTGGTCGCTTTTCCTGTTTTTTTATAGTAGTGTTAGTAAATTTAAATAAGATAAAAATTTCAAAAACCAAATACATTGCTTCAATTTACATATAGCTAAATTAGTTTTATGTCTCGACATCATCACATAAACTTCAAGAATTAAAAAAGGATACCAAAAGATGGATAAATAAAAAGAAGAAAAATATCAGAATTGTTTTTATTATGAATTTGAAGATTCACTCAAAAAAATAAAACAAACACATAATTAAAATAAATTAATAAAATAGACTTGTGAAATTTACAAATTTACTTTAAAAAACTAGCTAAACATGTACTTCATCATAATTTAGGGCTAAATTTACTCAATGTCATATTTACGGGTCAAATTTACTATCATTGTTAAGAAATTTTTCACATGTACCCTTCTTTTAATAGAAAAACTGAAATGAGCGTTAAATGCTCTAACTTGCTCAATCCGACCCACAAAAAATATATAAATAAATATAACTCTCCCTCAGTTCTGTTGGTCAAATTTTTTCTAATAAACAAATATACTTCTCTTTCAACGTGCAACATTGGTAGGTTGTTTATAAATGAATAAAAAAGTAAAACAAAATGGGATAATGTAGAAGCATGGAACTAGAGAAAATATTTATTACAAACTCTGATCCTAATTTAGTTATGTTCAAATTTCAAAATATGATATGCAATTCTATGTGCATCTAGATTCTGGAATCGGTGGATAGATTTTTTTAGCAAAGGACATGATGGAAAATTTGTGTAGATCCAAATTATATATAAAAACATAAGAATGAGGAGATTTCATGATTGATACATAAAGAGACATCTTAACTCAATCATCTATAAAAATATCCAGTGGGCCTAATCTGTTGCATTTTGACCACTAAGTGTCATTTTTCATGAGTTCTGAACTAATGTAGATCCATGAACTAAAGAAGGGGTATATTTGTGTAATGAACCTCTAGGTTATTTTTTGTATTTTGACTCATTTTCATCAGTTAGAGCTTTCCTATAGATGTCTCAAGTTATTTTTGACTTACTGAAACTGACAGTTCGATTATCGGACAGTTCATTTGGTTGTTAGAGCCAATTTCCTATTTTGAAGTTTACAGTGGTTCAATTGGATATCAACTAAAAACTTTATCCAAATAACCTCGTATACCAACTTTAACTATTTCAAAAGCTTTGGAATGTCAATTTTAAGCTAGGCGGACCCTTGGTCTGGGTCCCGAGGCTCCCGGACTCATTTTGTGCTATTGGTCGAAAGTTAAAAAAAATGACACATGGGTGTGGGATCCACTTTTCATCAAAAAAACCTTGGATGAAAATTTTGAATGCGCCATTGAGTTCAGAATGTTGAATTTGATAAGGTAGCTTAGTTCATTTACGTATAGGATATTCCGGATGAATCTTGAGGGGATAGCGGAGACTTGAACTAATTTCAAGTCTCAGTCTCCTCCGGTGTTGGTGCATCGCTTAAGCGACCAGCAAGTCTCTTAAGTGATCTGTTAAGGCTCAGTAGTTATTTCTTAAGAGATGCCTTTGATGCTTAAGCGATAATCGCTTAAGCAACCAAAGGTGGCGTAAGCAAAACCATTGTCGCTTTTGTATGATAAGGTTGTTAGTGTCACGAACGTGACGCCTAATCGCGTAAGAGATGTTCGCTTAAGAAATTTGGTGTCTGCTTAAGTGACATCTGGACATCTGGTAGGGGGTATAAAAAACCCACTAAGCCCTCTTTTCCCCATTTCATCGATTCTCTAGAATATTGAACTCTAAAAAATAGGAAAACTTGGGAGAATTATTTGTAGATGATTTGGAGCTTGAGTCAAGTTAATTGACCTGTTTCTTCTTTGAATTTATGGTAAGCTTCCATTAATTTCTTGATAGAATCCTTCATCTTTTTCTAAAATCTGTAAAAGCTTGGTGACTTGATTTTAGCACCATTAGATCTCAGAATTTACCCATTTTTTAGGGTAAAATTCCTTAAGTATAGAGGGACGTTGAGTTGGTTTTGAGTGTACGATTCTGTGGAAAAGCTCTATATGGAATTTTTATGTGATTTTGTACTCGAGTTACAATAGTCCAATATGAGTACCACTATTCTTATTTTGATGAGTAAATTGTAATTTTGATAGTGTGGCATTCGAAAAGGGAAATCATTAGTTTAGTAGATTCTTCGAGCTATGCTTTGGTGTCTAGGTAGACTAGGTTTACTCTCTTATTAGATTGAGCTATGTTATAATATGATTATGATATTATGTTAGATATGGGGTGGAATTTAGGAGTTGGAGGTACTATTGACAATATTTGAGATTAGTTAGACTGTTTAGGCTATCTTGAAACTGTAATTTAGGCATAATTGTATTAGTTGCTCATGATTTGGGTGATATTTTTATCTTAGGTCTAATTTTGACTTATTTAACATCTATAAGTAGATTTAGATACCTTATCCTAGTTTGGGGTAAAATTTGCCTTAAATTGAATTTCGAGAATTAGAAGTGGGCCCCTCCAGCCCACCTTAGGCCAAGACGTGAGCTAGTTTTGGTGGACCTCTATATTCTTATTTTACCTTTATAAATGCTTATAATGGGACTTTGAGGATATTAGATACTTAATGGTCATGATAGTTTGATATTGGGAGTTGATGATAATTATCATAAAACCTAATAGTTTATTAATATTAATAATTGAGATTAGGTTCAAGTCCGGTGATTGATGATGATATTAATGATATGAGTTCCGGTTCAAGTATGGCGGTAGATGATGATATTGATGATATGAGTTCTGGTTCAAGTCCAGCAATTAATGATGATATTGATGACATGAGCTTCAGCTTAAGTCTGATGATTGATGATGATATTAATGATATGAGAGTTCAATAATTGATGTTATGATATTGATAATATGATTTTCAGTTCAAGTCTAGAAAATGATGATAATGATGATGATGCTATTGAGTTTCAGTTCAAGTCCGACAAATTAGGATAATGATGATGACACTATTTGAGTTCTGGTTTGAGTCCGACATTGAGTGTTATTTTTCATATGATATGTTATGGGTGGGTTCTTGGTTATGGCATGATAGTTGGTAATTTATGGTTATTCGATTATTTACTTTTCTTTGATTGCACTGATGTGTGAGCCTATGCTAACACATTTAAAGCTTTTAACTCTAAATAATTGCAAAGTCTTGAGAAACTTTAGTCATTTTTGATTAGTTTACTTTCATTTTGCAGTATAAGTAGAGAAGAAGGGGAACCACAAATAAAGGAAGCAAAAAGCATGAAATCAGAAACAAATAAAGAACAAAGTGTGGCTGACGACATCCATGACACGTCGTTAGCTTGGTGATAGGCTGTCAAGGATGCCGTCAACCTTAACCAGAGAATGAGATTTGCTGTAACGTTGTGACGGCATGTCATGATAAGGCATCAGAGTTGTGATTAGGCGTCAGGATCACCATCAACCTTAGGCAAAAATTCTAAAAATGGAAGAGGATCTGACGACATCCATGATGCACCGTCAGACTCCTAATAGGACGTCATTGTCATCGTCAACCTTAGGCAGCAAAAGCTAAACTTGCAGAGAAGCTGACGACGTTCGTGATAGGCCATCAAACTCCTGATAGGCAGTCACAAGCGTCGTCATCTATTCTGAAGAAAATCTGAACTTTAATTTTATTTTCTTATTTAGGGTTAACTATTTAAAGCCTTGTTTTAGGTTTTTTTATATTATTATTCATCTCTCTCTCTCTCTCTAAACCAATATTTCAGTGTTTGCTTTGTGATTTAATTACAAGTTCACTTTTGATTTCCTTCATTATTGTAAGTTAATCTTCTCAATTATGAATTCAATTTGTGTGTTTATTTCTTGCATCACGAGTGGCTGAACACCCTTAACCTGGATTATGGGATCTAGGGTTAGGTCATGATAAGGTGGTAATTAACTACTCAAGGTTTAATAAGTGTTAGGATTTCTTGGTAATTCTGAGATTAGAATTTATGTATGTTGGTTGCAAATAATAGGCGTACCTACTTTGGTTTTCTTGAGAAATAAATCATAAAAAGTAGGAAGTGAATTATCAACAGGGACTCGGAAAGGCTTCGTTTAATAATTAGCGTTGTAACAAGGTTGATTAACCTGAGGTAAAATCTGGGCAGTGAGTTGCGATTCCCTAAGTCCGAGAGGATTAGTAAATTAGATGCTCGAATAGGTCAAGAGACAATTGAGCATATCATCGATAAAAATAGCTTGTAATCCTAACCACCGTGAGAACCTTGAGTTAATGGTAGCATCTGTCATGTTCCGTAAGCCCTAGTGAACATAATCCTGGTTATTTCATAAATTCCTGATTGACAAACACTAAAATTAAAGTGACCAAAAATTATTTGTTAATATCCAAAACACCCATTTTTTTGTATCATCTGTTTGAATTCAACTTGTAGCTATAGTCTTAACTTAATTTAATCGCTACTCACATTGTTCCCTATGGATTCGACCCTGACTTCAAAAGTTGGGTAAATATATTGACGACAATCGCCTTGCACTAAATGGAAGTGTAAGTTGAGCATTATCATGCACCCTCCAGGTTTATGATGGTCTGTATTGGGTTATTTTTTTTTTACACTTATTGGCTTATGGGGGCCAATTTAGTAGTTATAATCGTGCGATCTTTACATTATTATTCCAAATTTAATTTTTTATTTACTACAGCAGTGTTGGTGCTTATTTCCATGTTTGGCCTTTTATCTTGACTTAGCTTATTTATCTTACATTTTATCATATTTATATCATGATTTAGCTTAGCCAACCGATGATGCCTACTGATTACCCGTGGTTTTGGTAATCATACTACACTTTTATACCTTTTTGGTGCAATTTTAAGTACTAGTAGCCATATATGATATGACAATCATGCTGAGTTGGATTTTGGAGATAGGGTAAGCTCTCGAAGTTGGAATTGTCGCTTTTTCCTTCTATTATCTATGTATAGTATTTTGTTTTTCAAGACAGATTGTATCTGACTATTTTAGAACTTATGGTTTATTTGTAAGAGCTTTTGTCCCAACACTACTAGGTCATGGGATTGTTGCTTATACTTTATTTATCTTTTAGACTATATTTATTGGATTATTATTATTACCTCAAATTAGCCCATTGCTTATAGATTTGGGCTATAAAGTAGGTACCACTATGACTCATAAATTGGATCAAGACAAATTGATATCAGAGCTAGGTTCACTAGTGTTGTTGGTAAAAGAGAAAGTGTCTAGTAGAGTCCCGTGGATCGAAATAATGACGTTCTTTTCTTATCTTCAAGAGGCTATAGGATATTCTTAGTAGTTTTTCACTTTTTCACTCATCTCGTGCTAAGAGTTTGTGTTTGTTTCTAAAGAATTCCTTTGATTTCACTCTTTATAGATAGCTAGGACACGTCCTACTACTAATGAGGATCCCGACACCGAACCGAGGAATCTTGTCACCATATATGGATGACTCAGTCGTCATTTTAAAGATGTGTCCCTAGTAAGAGGTCCAAATAGAGGGCTTTCACTAGACCCTATTCCTACTCCTAAGCTATAGATTCTTTTTCCCTAGCCAGCGGTGGGACAAAAACCAGTCTAGGCTCCATCGAGGTTTATTTCTTCTTCAGTGCTCAGGGATGCATTGGTTCAGATTTTCAGATTGGTTGGTGGTGCATTGTCTGATGGTGAATAGTCTAAAGATCAGAGTGGTACTAGGTAGAGGTGAAACCTATAGCTGCGGCTCCAGAGTTGAGGTCCCTTCTTCATCGATGGTTGCTCAGTCGGTAGTTGCCCATCCTTCTATGTTTGTTGAGGAGAAGAAGATGTTGACTAGATTCTTGAGATTGGATCCTCCCAGGTATTTTGGTACATCGGGCGAGGTTGTAGATGAGTTTCTAATTTCTTGTGAGATAGGATTTGTAGTTTGGTCTTTGTTGAGATTCATGGTGAGGATTACACTACTTTTTAGTTGGACTTAGAATCTCAACGTTGGTGGAGAGGTCATATTAATTCTAGGCCAGCTGGATTACTTTCATTAATATGGACTGAATTCTTTGGGGATTTCTTAGAGAACTATATGTCTTATAGTCTTAGGGATAGTTTGAGTGATCAATTCTCAAGGTTGTAGTAGGGCTCCATGACTGTCATGGAGTATGAGGCTCGATTTAATGTGTTGGCTAGGCATGCTAATTTTATTCTAACTACTAAGTATGAGAGGGTTCATTACTTTGTTCAGGGATTGAGGCTTCCTCTTCGCATGTATACATAGAGTTTGGTTGCTGTAGGTGGATCTTTTACTGAAGTTTCTGATCGTGCTCTGATTATAAAGGAGATACATCATGAGTCCAAAGGAGACAACGATAAAAGGTCATGGTATCTGGGTAGTTTCAGTAGGAGCCATAGGGGCTCACAATTTAGAGGTAATGGTTCTCAGGGTAGGTACCCTCTGCATTAGTCGTATCAACATTAGGATCAGTCTAGTAGGACCGTACAGGACACACATTAGATTATCGATGAAGACCTATCTAGTTTTAGTGATCATCTTAGCCAGTGTAGTAATCTGTCTTCGAGGCATTCGTCTTCTTATTATTCTATTCATGGTGGTTATTTGGAGTCAGACGGATCTTCTGTCTTTGGTACAGCTGGGCAAGTTATGTTTGTAGAGCTTTTGGTCATTTTTTGAGAGAGTGCCTCATTGTGGAGCGATAGTTCCTTCAGATCAGAGTGTTCCACCTATTAAGGAAGTTCATCCCCCATCTAAAGGTGGTATGAATGGTTGTAGAGATGGTCCCTAGGGTGACCGTGGAGACTCTTAGATAGGTAGGATAGGAGATCGGTCAAGAGCCTTTCTATGTAGTGGGCATGGTCTGTTCTATGGTATATCCGAGGTTGAGTCTTCGGATACTATTATCATAGGTCTGATCTTGGTGTTCCATTAGTCAACTTTTGCTTTATTTGATCTAGGATCCATTTATTCTTATGTGTTTGCTTATTATGCCCTACAGTTAGAGTTATCTTGGAATTCATTGTCTGTGCCATTATGTATATTTACTCTCCCGAGTGATTCTATAGTAGTGGATTGGGTTTTCAGATCATGTGTTGTGACAGTTCGAGATTTTGATACTTATACTGAGCCTACTATTTTATACATGGTATATTTTGATGTGATTATGGGCATGGACTTGTTATCTCACTTTCATACGATCCTGGATTCTTTTGCTAAGACCGTTACCTTCGCAATTCCCGACATACCCCGAGTGGTGTGGCAGGGAGCGGTTAGCTATGAGCCGATGGAGATTATTCTTATTTTCAGTCTAGGAGACTTATTTTGAGGAGTTGGTAACCTTATCTCTTTTATATTCATGATGTTAGTGTGGAAAGTCTATTTCCTGACTCTGCTCATATAGTTTGTGAGTTTTTTGATATTTTCCCTACCGTTCTACCTGGTATTTGATGTCACCCAAATTAAACCTCCAAGAAAGTATAATGCGATCACTGTCAAATATAGAACTCAACAAAGGTTGGGGTCGAACCCTCAGAGAATGGGACGAATTCGTGTCACAAACTTGTTGATATAGTCAGAAATGTGCAGAAATTAAATGAGGGATTTTGTACGAACAGTAGTAGTAGTAACCAATGTTGAAAAGTAAATTGGGGGATTTTGTATGAACAATAGTAGTAGTGAGAAATCTTGAAAACTTTAGGTTGAAATCAATTTGAGACGAAACTAGGACTGCGTTCCACATGACTTCCTAACTCCGTAGACTTATCGTGATCGCCGTACTATCATGGTGCTTTGCATGTGGAATCTAAAAAGTTAGGTATCACCAACCATTTCTCGACACCCTTTGGTGAATTTCACTCATCTCCTCTCGGTTTCAGAGTGTTGCATTACTAACCCTTGTTATGGATCCCAGATTAACAATCTCCTCCTAGTCTCAAGTTAATTTGATAAAGATTGGTAGCTCCAAATTACTGTTGTGATCCTTTTTCCTAATCTCAACCTCTCTCTTGAGTTAGTATCAAATATAGGCGGGATCTTAGTGTCTGCAATTGCTAAGAAAACAATCAATATGAAGAAAACCACAATACGTGCAAGAACACCAGTCAAGATCGACTTTCCACTTTCGCTTTTTTGTTATTCCATCAAGGTTCCCACAACCGTAGTCAAGAGGTTTAGTCTCTCATGTTTGCAAGAACACCTAGATAATTCCCGATGGAAAACATATGAATAATCTAACAATAAATTAAGAATAGAAACCATAATCTCAAATTAATCTCAAACCATAAAAGTCAAGAACAAGAATTTGGAGAACAAAAGTGTATCTTAGAACTAAAAAGCAGGTAAACGTATTTAAGAGTGCGTAAAATAATAATAATAATAATATATCAATGGGGTATTTATAGTTACATCAGAAAACATAAAAATTCTAATCAGAACAAAATAGGAAAACTAAGTCAGCACCTACCTACGGACCAAATTACGGGTTGTAGGTACTCCCTATGGATCCTGAGTAGGTTCATAGGTCTCAGAAGCAATCAACAGGATTTAGATGACCTACTTATGAGGGAACTCACGATGAGAGTTAATCCTTCGTAGGTCTCAAAACAACTTGGCCATCTTCAGAACTTTCAAAATGTTTTTTTCTGATACTTACGATGCAACTTATGAACAGCGTAAGTGACACATACGGCCCATAAGTGGGTCCATAAGTGAGAATTGATAACTTTTATCATCTTTTTCTTCTCTTCTGCTCCATAACCTATTTTCCTACTAAACAAACACAAAACACATCACATTTAACAAAAGGGACCCAAGTACTTGCATTGTTTCTAATTTTAAGCATCGAAAGTGCCATGAAATCTTTGAACATTAACACCCTCAACATAGAATGTTTCCATGTCCTCAAGAAAATAACATATAACAAAGACACTACGATGTTTAACTAGAAGAAAGCTAAGGTACCTACGACAGTCAACTTCAATTTTAGCTCAAAAACTCTTACTTCCTCCAATTTCCACTTTTCAAAACCACTGTGTGGATCTATGAAGCACAAAAGTAAGACACAAAGGACTCTAGTAATGGCATTATATTAGTAACAAACAAGAAAGCATATATGAAAATTACACTACCCGAACAGATAAGCAGTTGATAACACAACCCATGTACCCTTAAAGAAAAAAGGCCCAACTCTCACAGTATCATCATGCATGTTAATGCAAGGGACTATGTCATGACCCGAAACATGGCCTGATCATGACAGGTATCTCAAGTCTAATAACGATCAAAGAACAATCCCTGTACCTAACCAATAGAAAACAATACCCCCAACATCGGACAAATTTTGAACATATAACAAGGTATCATAAGATAAACTCGGAGAATTTAAGTCATGTCTATAATCCTATAACCAGTAACCAACCATCATCACCCAACTCCCCAGTAATCCACAAAGACTTCAAATAAATCCAAAATCAATAAAGTATTGGGATATGCCCCCGGCCCTGATTATGACAATGACAATGTTAATAAAAATGTAAACTGTCAATTCTAATCTATGAAAAGAAACTGATGAAATGTCTAAGTCTTTCGGAGATTGAATGTTTACTACTTCACCACCAACGGCTGACGAACCGATCTAATCCACTTAACTCTGTGCATGAAAAGCATAAGTATCTCTGGTGCCTGCATTGGATGGGGATACAACGTCCGGAGATGGTTAGTGGGTTGAGCACTAGCATGTAACTCAAGGACAGGGGATAAAATAATGCCAAGTCAAACCCAATTTAAAACCATGAGAACATCATCATATACATACATAAATAATATGAAGGTAAAGGGAACAAGGCTTAGAATGCACTTTAAAACCTTAGCCTAGGTCATGTAGCTCAATCGACATAATTTAAGAAGGTACCCACGGGATATATAGGTCTATCCCTTCCCTAGATGGAAAGGCCCTAGTGCGTGTAGCCACACGAACCAGAGGATGTACATATGCACCATGGGGGACTCAAACCTCCTAGCAAAACAAGGTGACCTAAGCACCTAATCTTATAATATAATGTTTGGGACTCGAACCACCCAATCATATAATAATAATAAGGGGGACTCGAACTACCCGATTATTTAGACCCTCTGTGTTGGCAGTTGCGGTTTTCAGTATTAGTCCCTCGGGACCTCCACATTCATGACTCAGCTACACAACCCTCATTAAAGCCCAATTAAATCATTTATCACACATTTCCATTCATTGAAAAATAATACATTTAGGCATACACTATTGGTATTGTCATACCAACTATACTTGCAAGGTAACATCAACATGCCAAACTAATTATCTTCACTTAGGGAATTTACAATCCCCTTGGTTCAATTATACATTAGCTTGGGGAGATACATAACCCCAAAAAGATCAATTCAAAATCATTATACTTCATTGAATTTTCACATTATGGAAAAGTTCCAGAGTAGTTCAATGTACATACTTTTCGTATTCAAAACCAATTTCACAATATGGGATTGAGGTAATTACCAATTTAATTGTCAATATTCACAAAATTTGGGGAAGTCACAATCCCCTAGCTTATTCACCATACCCATGCATCAAATTGGTTTTAAAACCACCAATTAAAACATAACCAGTGCATATACAAACATGAAACATTACATAAATAATAATCACTCAAAACCCTCAACCCATGTTTAAAAAACAACATTAAAACCATGTGAATAATACTTTAAAACACATGCTTTTAACAAAGTAACAATTGGAAAAGAGTAACATGCCTGAAAAATTCTCAATTATAGAGAAGAAACATTGAATTTAACCCTAGATGCTCAACCTTAATAAAACCCTAGCTTGTTTTGCTTGAAGGAATTTGAGAGAGTAAAGAGGATTCTTGATTTGTTAAAGTGATAAAATAATGCCCCAAATGTGTCTTATGGATGTGGGGTCTAAGTGGTTAAAGAGGAAAATGTCTAAAGTGCCCTCTACTTAAAATAGAAAAATTATCGCCAATGACTACAAGTCACATGGAGACTCGTATAACACGTTACGACTCGTTACCACGATTCGTAGACAAGACAGTTTCATTAAACACACATTCTGTTGACCCTACGAGTTGCATAATATGACTCGTTGGGTCCTAGTTTTCACCAAGATAGCAACCCTTAGAACATACATGGGTTTGACAACAGTTGGAACATCACGACTCTCAGTGAGTCCATATGACTCATTGGGAGAAACTCATACTCAGAATAGAAAACATAGCTATACATACTGGTCGGGCTTCGATTTGGGTCCTTATGGCTCGTAACAACACCCTACGACTCACAGGGTGAATCGTAATGTGGATAGTGGAGATATATTTTCAAAATTTTCAAAGGTCAAAAATTCAGGGTGTTATATTCTCCCTCCCTTAGGACCATTCAAGGCATTGATTAGCACGATTTAAATCAGAACACAACCACACTTATCTTTAACAAAGACAAAAAGAAAGATATCAAGGAAATCACAATTCCCTTTAACAAAGTCAGAAAACAAAGATATTATAGAGTACACATACCTCTCGCACAATTATCCGAAGCAGGAAACAAGAATAGGTACTTGGATTTCATATCATCCTTGGCTTCTCAAGTAGCTTTTTCACATTTTTTTTCTCCCTTGAACCTTTACCGAAGCCACATCTTTTGCTCGCAACTGACGAACTTGCCGATCCAAAATCTCAACTGGGACTTCCTCATAGGACAAGGAATCCGAGACACCCACACTTTCTAAAGAAAAGACCAAGGAAGGGTCACCTACGCACTTTCTCAACATCAACACATGGAAGACCAGATGAATAAAGCCCAAAATGGAAGGCCATTCCAACTCATAAGACACATTTCCTACTCTCCTCAAAATATGATATAGACCAATATAACAGGGACTGAGCTTTCCCTTCTTTCCAAATTGCATCACTCCCTTCATGGGAGAGACCTTTAAGAATAGAAAATCATCTACATCAAACTCCAATTCTATTTTTCTTACTTCCATATAGGACTTTTAGCGACTTTGGGCGATTTTAAGCCTATCCCAAATCACCTTCACCTTTTCCATAACTTGGTGAACCAAGTCAGGACCATACAACCTATTCTCACCAACCTCAAACCACCCAATAGGAGACCTATATCTTATATGATACAAAACCTCAAATAGATCCATCCTAATACTCGAGTGATAGCTATTATTATACGCAAACTCAACGAGAGGCAAATGGTCAACCAAATTGCCACCAAAATCGATCACATAAGATCTCACCATATATTCCATAGTCTGTATTGTCCTCTCCACTTGTCTATACATCTGTTGGTGAAAGACGGTGCTAAGGTTTACTTTAGTCCCCAAACCTCTCTGAAAGGAATGCCAAAAGTGAGATGAGAATTGAGTACCTCGATCAGATATGTTGGAAAATAGAGAACCATGCAACTTCACAATCTTCTCAATGAAAATCTTAGTGTATTCCTCCACCGAATAATTAGTACTCACTAGAAAGAAGTGAGCGGACTTAGTTATCCTATCCACGATGACCCAAATGGAATCAAACTGATGACGGGCCATAGATGATAAGTAAGAAAATCCATATTAATCAATTCCCTTTCCATACAGACAAATCAATCTCTTGATATAAACCACCCTTAAGTTTTCAACCCTTACTTGCCAACAAACCAAACACTCAGCCACAAAATTGGCCACATCCCTCTTTAAGTTATTCCACTAATAAATTTCTCTTAGGTAATGATACATCTTTGTGGAACTAGGATGAATAGTATACCTCGACTCATGAGCTTCACCCAAAATCCTTTCTCTCAGACTATCAATATCTGGAAGACATAACCTGCCTTGGTACCTCAAGATGCTATCACCACTAATATAAAAATCCATCACCTTCTGGTGACCCACAACATCCTTAAACTGTATTAAGATAGGATCCAAAACTAATTTTTTCTTTACCTCCGCACCAAGAGATAACTTTGACACCTCTTTAAGAATCACACCACCATCCTCAGAGTCCAGGAGATGAACTCCAAGATTACCTAGATGGTAAATATCCTTCACAGTCCCCGCTTATCCTCATCTACATGAAATAAGCTTCCCATGGACAACCTACTAAGAGCAAAAACAACCACATTAGCTTTACCTAGATGATAATGGAGACTCATGTCATAGTCTTTGAGCATCTCAAGCTATCTTCTTTACTTGAGATTCAACTCTTTCTGAGTGAACACATACTGCAAACTCTTATGGTCTAAGAAGATGTCAACATAGATTCTATACAAATAGTGATGCCAAATCTTCAAAGCAAAGACCACGACCAATAACTCTAAATCATGCGTCAGATAGTTCTTCTCATGTACCTTTAACTGCCTAGAAGCATATGCAACCACCTTACCATGTTGCAGCAATACACAACCCAGTCCCACCCAGGATGCATCACAGTAAAGAACAAAACCATCAGTACCCTCAGGTAAAGTCAAACCAAAGCAGAATTTAACTTATCCTTCAGCTTCTCGAAACTACCCTCAAAATCATCCGACCACAAGAACTTCACCTTCTTCTGAGTCAACATAGTCAATGGGGCAGCAATAGAATAAAAGCTCTCCACAAACCTCCTATAATAACCGGCTAAACCAAGAAGCTTCGACCAACGGTTAGATTCGTGGGTCAAGGCCATTTCTTAACCACCACAACTTTTTGTGGATCTACCATGATCATTTTACTAGAAACAACATGACCCAAATAGGTCACACCATTTGACCAGAACTCACATTTAGAGAACTTTGCATACAACTGCTGATATTTCAAGGTTTGCAACACAAGGTGTAGATGATCAGCTTGATCTATCTCACTCTTAGAATACACCAAAATATCATCAATAAACACAATTATAAATAAATCCAAGAACAGAAGGAATACTCGGTTCATAAGATCCATAAATGTTGTTGGGGCATTAGGAAAATCAAAGGACATTACCAAAAACTCAAAATGACCATATCAGGTTTGGAAAACAATCTTAAGGATATCCACTTTCATAATCTTCAATTGATGGTAACCCGATCGAAGATCAATCTTGGAGAAGTACTTATCACCCAGAAGTTGATCAAAGAGATCATCAATCCTAGGAAGCGGATACTTATTCTTCACAGACACTATATTTAACTGGAGGTAATCTATACACATCTAAAGTGACCCATTTTTTTTACGCATAAGAAGCATAGGAGCACCCCATGGATAGATACTTGGGTGAATAAAACCCTTATATAAAAGATTTTTAACTGCTCCTTGAGTTCTTTCAACTCAGTCGGAGCCATTTTATCGGGAGGGATAAAAATATGATGAGTGTTCGAAAGAAAATCATTCCTAAAATTAATTTCCCTATCGAGATGAATACCAAGAAGATTATTAGGGAACACCTTGGGAAATTCATAGACCACAGGGATAGACTGCAAAGAAGGACCTTAAGATCTAGAATCCTTAGCATACACTAGATGATATAGGCACCCCTTAGAAATTAATTTTTGAGCTTTAACATATGAAATGAACCTTTTCTTAGGACCAAGGGAACTACCTTTCCATTCAATCACCTTCTCATTAGGGAAGTGGAAACTAACCCTCCGAGTCTGACAATCTAGAGACGCGTAACATGAATGCAACCAATTCATCTCTAAAATTACATCAAAATCTAACATGTCCAACTATCAGATCCACCAAAGTCTCCCTACCATAAACCGACAGCACACGACCATTATAAGTTCTTCTAGACACAATAGAGTCACCCACTAGGGTAGACATATAAAAGGTATCCAAAATACACCTAGGATCAAAACCAAAATAAATAGCCACATAAGGGGTCACATAAGAGAGGGTACACTGGAGATCAAATAGATAATATACATTACAAGAGAAAATTTAGAGCATACCAATAACAACATCGGGGGATGCCTCATAATATTGGTGGGTAAAAAGAGCATACACACAGTTCTCACCAGTGCTAAAGCTAGAAGCAAAAGTAACACCCTTTGATGTAGGAGCTAATGAAGTAGCAACATGGATCACATTTGCCCCAAAAGTAACCCTAGAAGGACAATCTCTTTACATATAACCAATCTAACCATATTTAAAGCACTTGTTCCTCCTTTCTTCATAAACATCACTATGCACCTGACCACAAAATCTACAATAGGGATTTAACGGAGCTGACTAAGACCTACTAGACTGAGGCTGGGCATCCTGTGCCTTGGGACCAACACTATTCTAAAAATAATGATCACCCAATGACTTCAGATAAGAAGCCCTAGCCGTAGAGTAGGAACCAAAATTACCTCACTTCTTCTTAGTCCATTTTTCACCATCTCTACCATTCTATTGCCGACCTCCACTCTGATTCAAATATCAAAACATCTTATTCTGCCTTTCACTCATCTCATTTTGCTTTTACTTTTCCTCTTCCACTTGTTTCATATACACCACAAGTCTAGATATGTCTATATCCTTGCTAAACAAAGAGGACTTGCTTTACAAGATCAAATCACGTGACAAACTAAATGCAAACTTCCTCTTTCTAGCCCTCATGCTAGACACTAGTTCTGGAGAATATCATGACAGCTGATGAAACTTCAAAGCATACTCCTTTACTATCATCCTGCCTTGCTTAAAATTTATGAATTCCTTAGCCTTTGTCACCCTCAACTCCTGAGGAAAGAAGCGATTAATAAAAGCACTAGAGAATCTATCCCATAAAGTGAACACAACATAATCACCCCTAGACTGATCCAATTCATCATACCATTGATACACTACATCCTTCAATTGATAAGTGGCAAACTCCACACCCTCCACATTAGTAGCATGTATCACATGGAAAATCTTTTCCATCTCATTAGTAAAATTTTAAGGATCTTTCTCAACTTTAGAACTAGTGAAAGTTGAAAGACTTAACCTTATAAATTGGCCAACTCTAGTGACCTCAAAAGATGGAGAAATAGAAGTAATTCGCTCAGTCTGTGAGGCCACCAACCTGGTAAGCAAATGGATAGACTGGTGAAACTCAGGACTAGACACACAAGCCTGAGGTATTCGAGGAGGTCTAGAGGAACCTGTGGAACTCCACTAGGGAAATCAGATACAGCGACCTTAGACTAGGTCTAAAATACTTGAGTAGGATGAGCTCTATCTACATAATCCTCAGAAGGGACAACAGAGTTTCCATGAGCATTAGGTATTCTGGGAGGCATGATCTGAAAAGAAAACAAACAGAAATTAGAGGAGATTTCAAGATCTTAGACTCTGTAGTAAAAAATAGAACAATTAGAAAGGGAAACATTCCTAAATACCTCGTAGCCTCTCCCTTATAAGTGAGGTATGCTACACACCCATAAAATAGAATCTACTTGACATGCATTGTGGACACCTAATGACACAAAATCCAGAGCATATTATGACAACTGATTAAACTTCAAGGCATAATATTTTACTGTCATCATGCCTTGATTCAAACTCATGAATTCCTCAGCCTTTGCCTCTCTCAACTCTTAAGGAAAAAATGATCAATAAAAGTACTAGAGAATCCATCCCACAAACAAGAATCAACATCATCACCCCTAGAATGATCTCATTCTTCATAACACTAATACACTATGTCCTTCAATTGATAAACAGTGAACTCTACACCTTCTACATTATCAGCATGCATCATATGGAAAATCTTTTCCATCTCATCTATGAAATTTTGAGGATCTTCCTCAATATTAGAACTAGTGAAATTTGAAAGACTCAACCTCATAAATTGGACATCTCTACTGAACTCAGAAGCTGGATCAACAGAAGCAACACGCTTAGTTTGAGAGGCCACCAACTAGGTAAGCAAATGGATCGACTGGCAAAACTTAGTATTAGACACACCAGCCTAAGGTGTTTGAGGAATGATAAGGGGAACTGTTGGAAATCCACTAGGGAAATCAGAAGCAACGGCCCTAGACAGGGTCTAAACTCCTTGAGTAGGACGAGATCCATCAATATTATCCTCACACGAGATAACAAAGTTTCCATGAGCATCAGATCTTCTAGGAGGGATGATCTAAAAAGCAAACAAACAAAAATTAGAGGATATTTCAAGAATTTAGACTCTATAGATTAAAATAGAATAATAAGAAAGGAAAACATTCCTAAATACCTCATAGCCTCTCCCTTGTAAGTGAGGCGTACTACACACCCATAAAACAAAATCTACTTGAAATTATTTGTGGACACCCACTGACACCAAACCTGGATCTGATATCAACTTTTTCATGACCTAAACCAGGTCCTGGCCATGACGGTATCTCAAGTCCAACAAGGACTGAACACCATCCCCTGCACCTAACCAGTAGAACACAATACCCCCAATGTCAAATTAATTTTGAACATATAAAAAAATAGCATAAGATAAGCTCAGAGAATTTAATTTATGTCTATAATCGGATATGGTAACCAACCAACATCACCCAAGTCCACAATAATCCACAAAGCCTTCTAACAAAACCAAAATTAATAAGCTGTCGGGACATGCCCTTGACCCTAACAATGACAATGACAATGATAATGATAATTTAGACTCTTAGTTATAATCTATTAATAGAAACTGATGAAATGTCCAAGACTTTAGGAGAATAAAAGCTCACCACTTTACCACCAATGATCGATGAACCGATCTGATCCACCTAACTCTGTGCATGAAAAGTAAAAGTATCTCTAGTGTCTGTATCATGTGGGGATAAAATATCCAGAGATAGTTAGTAGGTTGAGAAATAGCATATAACTCAATGATAGGGGATAAAATAAAGACAAGTCAAACCCAAATCAAAACCATGTGAACATCATCATATACACACATAAATAATATGCCGAAAAAGGGAATAAGGCTTAGTATGCACTTTAAAACTTTAGCCTAGATCGTGTAGCTCAACCATCATAATTTAAGAAGGCACTCATGGGCTATATTGGGCCAGATCTTCCCTAGATGGAAGGGTCCCAGTACGTGTAGTTGCACGAACCAGACTATGTACATATGAACCATGGGGGACTCAAACCTCCTAGCATACAAAGATGACCTAAGCATCCGATCGTGTTATAAAAAGTGTGGGACCCAAAACACCCAATCATATAATAATAATAAAGGGGACTCAAACCACTTGGTCATTTAGACACCCCCATGTCAGAAGCCATGGTTTCCAGTATTGGTCCCTCGGGATCACTACTTAAACGACTTAGCTACACAACCCTCAGTAAATCCAAATTAAATTATTTACCATACATTCTCATTTATTGAACCATAATACACATTTAGGCATACACTGTTGGTATCGTTATACCAACTACACATTCAAGGAAACATCAACATGTAAAACCAATTATCTTCACCTAGGGAATTCACAACCCCCTTGGTTCAATTATACATTAGCTTGGGGAATAACACAACCCTATAAGGTTCAATTAAAAATTATTATACTTCATTGACTTTTCACATTATGCAAAAGTTCATGAGTAGTTCAATGTGCATACTTTTCATATTCAAAACTAATTTCACATTATAGGGTTGAGGTCATTACTAATTCAATTGTCAATATTAACAAAATTTAGGGAAATCACAATTCCCTAGATTATTAACCATACCCATGCATCAAATTGGTTTTAAAACCACCTTTTAAAATATAACCAACTCATATACACACATGAAATATCACATAAAGAATAATCACTCAAAACCCTCAATCCATGTTTGAAAACCAACATCAAAACCATATGAATAATACTTGAATACACGTGCTTTTAAAAAAGTAACCATTGTAAAAGAGTAAAATGCCTGAAAGATTGTCAATTATGGAGAAGAAACCTTGAATTGACCCCTAGATGCTCAACCTTGAGAAAACCCTAGCTTGCTTTGCTTGAAGAAATTTGGGAGAGTAAAGAGGGTTATGGATTTGTTAATGTGTTAAGATAATGCCCCAATAGTGTCTTATGGACATGTGGTCAAAGTGGTTAAAGGGGGAAATGTCCAAAGATCCCTCAACTTAAAACTGAAAATTATCGCCAGTGACTACAGGTCACACGACGACTTGTAACGACACGTTATGACTCGTTACCATGAGTCATAGACAAGATAGTGTCATCAAGTACATATCTTGTTAATCCTATAACTTGCATCATATGACTCATTAGGGGAACCTATGACTCATTGGGTCGTAGTCGTCACCAGGACTATAACCCTTAGAACATACACTAGTTTGACTGTGGTAGGGACATCATGACTCGTAGTGAGTCCACATGACTCATTATGATCCACTCGTACTCAGAATAGAAAACATATCCTCACACACTGGTCATGATATTATTTGGGTTCTTATGATTCGTAATGATGCCTCAAGACTAGCAGCGTGAGTCATAATAAGGAAAGTGAGGATAAAATTTTAGAAATTTTCAAGGGCCAAAAATTCAGGGTGTTATAGACTATGTCAAGACACTCACTCTCACAAAGAAGTTCCAATCAACATGCATAGAATACCATCAGATTGCCCTTATTTTCTATACCTTAGTTTTTCAAACAATTGGGTTAGGATCATTATAGGACTTTACTCATCTTGTAATGTAGGATTGGGGGTAGGTATGGTACATTTGGCATTAAGTGACTCACCCTGCTTGACACTGCACTTACAATTTGGCTCCACTTCTCAACCATTCTTTTTTTTATTTCATTCTATTTTTTTCTCTATTGGTTTTTCGTATTGGATGTAGTTTTCTCTTTGCTATTAATTTATTCATTTTTTCTTCTTTTTTTATAATTCCTATTTTTCTCTTTACCACACCCAACCTTATCTCTTTTTCTTTTACATTACACCTTTCTGCACATCTTATTTTAACTATGCACCTCTATGATAGCCTCCCTCAACTTAGGCGATTTGTCGGAGATGAGGTGTGAAGTGTCTAAGGAGGGACCAGGGCCAAAACAGGTTCATTGTAATCAATTAGGAATGTGAAATGATGCAAAATAAGAAAATAGGTTAACGTAGGCTCGAATTAGGGATCAAGGGATACTTATTTATATTAGGATGATTATTTAGGCTAAGAGTGGATTAATTCAAAATCGACCTATCATCATGTCCTAACCAACTATCCTACACCCTAGGTAAGACTAATCGGGCAAGCTCTAGATTAAATGCACAAAGGAAACTGGGTAAGTAACTCACACATATATGGTAGATGGTTATATCATCAACTACTACCTATCTAGTTCATGCAATGCTAAGGTAAGATTAATTTCCCCTAATCCTAATGACATGACACAAGTCACAATAGTCACACAGGTATTTACATCACATAGTTCACAAAAACATTTAGAGGGGTGTCATTTTTTCAAACCACTTAGAAACATACAAAAAAATGTCAAGTTCCCTTAGTTTCCTAATTTTTCTACTAATTAAACACAAACAACAAATAACACATATATGAAACAAATGCAAAACAACCTAAATATGTTGGTTTTACTAGTTTAACGCAACCGACGGGAAGTAAAACATAGTAAGAAAAAACCCTCGACTGAGTTATAACACCACCCCTAACTAAAGACTATGAAGTATCCGCAGTGCGTAACCACAATGTAAAACAAGGGATGAATATAGACCTGGGATGATCTAGGCATCTAAATTTAACTTACCCTTATTTGGGGAAGCTTGTGGCTCAATTAGAGGAGGTGGTGGTGGGGTGAGACTAGAGGAGATGCCTTCTACTAGCTCAATATGCCTCACCTCATCAATGGAGTAGTGAGTAACTGAATCCTAAGTGATTCTTTCTAGGTTTGTCTAATAATCCATAGTCGGATCCTATAAGTCCTTCTCCCGATCTATCTTGGTCCCAATAATTGCAGCCATATCATCCTTCATAAATAGGTCAAATACCACAGTAGAAGGTCAGGATAGTAGAGGAATAAAATATGTAATGACTAGAGGGACAACTAGAATATAGCTCTCAGCTAGTGATCGTACCTCTAGGCATAATGTAGCCATCTCCTCGCGTAGTCCAGATAAGTCTGGTACCCGGACCTTACGCAGTCATGCACTCATCCCAGTCTCTAAACTATCAATATAGTAATAAATCTTTCAAGTATACTCCTCCATAATAACCATTCTTTTTCTCTCGAATCCAGCCTCAAAAGCCTCTAAGTGGTCCAGATCCAAGGTCAGATCTGTCCGAATAACATTGCTAACTAAGTATATGTCTGAGTAAGTTGGGAAGTCACCTCCTCCTGCCTCTCAACCACCAACTTTAAAAATTCATGTGGCACAATAACAAACCCAATTGATGTCAGTTGAGGAGGTAAAGTGGTAGCCTCAGTTGATACTGAAGTAGAAGTCGAGGCCCTTGCAAATATGCATGTGTCCCTCTCATCGCCTATGTTAGTAGTGACCTCAACTCTCTGACTTCCCATGTTTATTTCAATTCTTACAAATGGACTTTGAATAGGCTCGACCGAAATTGAAGGCCCCTCAAAATGGGTCATACAAGAAGTAGATGATGGATGTGCTCTATGTGCAAGGATTGGGTTGGCGCATCCTTAATCAAATTAATATCTGCCATGCAGTTCTCCTCAATCATCGATCCACCTCTGGAATAGGTGGAACTCCGGCTGCATAACATAACTACAACAACAAACATGGAAAAAGAAAAGTGGTGGTCTCACTAAATGCTCTTACATAGTGCTCAGCCCCGGATCCACCTCGTGAAATCAATGTTATAACAAGCAATCAGGCTGGCAATCAAAGATGCTCTGTCCCAAGAAAGTATGTTTTCCACAGATGTCGAACTCAATCTATGTCATACCACTTCCCACCATAACTTTGCTGAAAAGTGCAGCTACGCCTTATTGATCTCTCCTTTTTCCTCAACCCATGGGGCATCAGTGTAAAACTCTCATATCTGTGTTGCTATCCATCCATCCAAATCCACCCTAAGTTCTCTATGTTATGCATCCTTATAGTGCACCTATTTCACCCTATCCTCATATTATAATCAAACTCGATTGTCATTGTCGGACCTACATACTCTGACCCAAATAACGCTCATCGAACAGCCGCCTTAGAAATATCAACTTTCACCCCCTGAAGAAAGTGTTGGTCATCTGGGGCTCCTCAACTTCTCTACCCTTGGCTTGGGTCACCTGGTATATCATATATGCATTCGATACATAAAAATTCCAAACAAGATTCGGGATATATGAACTGGAAAGCTGGGTCATCCACCCCAGTCGGTATCTCTCAAAACAAGGCTGTAAGTCTGGAGCTTTTGCTAACATAGACAAATTTATGTGTCATCATTGACCCTACACTGTGATAAAGCTATCTCTTTCATAAATGTGTTTCATCCCCTCCATACACCATCTTAGAGGAATATAAGCTATAGGTACTACAGAGATATGTGTGGAGTCAAACTCCTATGCAACAGTTATAGGCTGAGAACCCTGAGTAGCGGTCTGATTAACTAGAGATGAAGATGAAAAGATCTTCAATGACATTAGCACACTCATCAGACTGGCATATAGTTGTGCCTGATGCAGACTTACTCTCTGAACATGATGAATCATCGGACCCATTCTTCAGAACCTGTGTTTAACTTAACCTCTTTCTCTGAACCAATTCTAACTCATTCTTCTCTTCTAAAAATAGGGAGCATATGGTGGTAAAGTCAAGGATGACTTTTTTCGAGTCTCCACCTGAAACACACGATATGTTGAAGTTTGTGCCTCAACCTATGGTGCCTGTAGGGCCTATGATGGTGTGGGCTAAGAGACAAACTCAGCAAAAACTACTACAGTTACAACCTATATCTATAATCGGCCTTGATTCTATCGTGGGTCTAATAGTGTTCTATCCAATATCACATGATACTCCTCAATGGAAGCACTTTATACAGGACACTCGTCTTGTAACCTGGACTGAACCCCCTACTTCTGAGCAACTTTTGGTTCCATAGTAGCTGAAAAATTAGTTGTTGGTGATTTAAACATAAGATACCCAAGGAAGGGTCTACCTACGAACCCTACCTATAGGCCATAAGTTGTACTTATGGAAGTTATAGGTGCCATCGTAGGTACCAAACAAAGCCATGAAGCTTTAGGGTTTCAAGTCAGATACCTATGAGGTTACTTACGAGATGTGTAGGTACCACTTCAGAGGCTTGTAAGTATCTTCATAAGTCCTTTTTGAGAGAAACTCAATTTTTTCATCAAAAATTTCATCCCAAACAGGTATAAATAATTATTAGACCCATTTCGACCACTACAACATGCAACAATTCAAGTTTAACTGGTATAAACACATATATTTTGAGATATTCTCTCATTAGTCAACTTCTACTTTCATTTATTATGTGATCACAGGTTTCCCAAATAGAAATCATGCCATAAATTCGATTTTTCCCATTTTAGGCTCCAAAATTTTAAAGAATCATGAGACTTACACAATTTTAGGTTATATGAAGCACTGTATCAAGTTAAATAATAATGAACATGATTTCACTTAGTTATTACCTGGATTCAAAGAATCTTGGAAGTAGAAGTGGAACAATTTGAGTTTAGCCCTAATTTAATGAGTTTTGCTCACAAGTGTGGTGATATCAAGTGGGGATTGCCTTTTATAGTTGAGAAATGAAGTTGGAAAGTTTAAAATTAAATGGGAGTTTCAAATTTTTAAAGAAGGGGGGCATTGGGGGAGGGTCCATGTTTTGGGTTATAAGGAAGGGGTAGGGTCAGATTAGGTCAGGTCACATGGGCCCAACCCAACTTTTGAATATAGGCCCAACAACTTTTTGACCCACTTACGACCTGTAAGTGGTAATTATGACCCATAAGTGGTACTTAGATCCCGTAATTGGGTTCGTAAGTTGGTCCTACAAGTAGAATTTATTTAATTTTTATGTTCCCAACTTATGGGGTCATAGGTTATACTTACTACTCCCATAAGCGGGTTCGTAAGTACAACTTTAGAGACATAAAAATTCTTCTAACACCTACAACTTCAACTTACCAATTGTAGGTTAAACCTAGGACCCCTGTAAGTAGGGTCATAGGTCCACTTATTTGGACTTGTCTGAATTATGTATTTTTTACCAGTTTCTAGGTGTTTCCATATGGTTTTAACCTACAAAACATCAACAAAGTGAACACTACACCTTAGGTTACCTCCCAAGAAGCACTTGATTTAACGTCGTAGCATGACATAGCTATGTTAGGTACTCAGACTTGACCAACAAGCCCATGGGTTTTCTCCCATAAAGAGCCGGATTTAATGTTGTGGCATGACTCAGTTGCCTTGTCTACTTGTACTTCGCTATGACTTACATTATCATAAACTTTGAGTTCTCCCATGCTACCTATGTAATATTTTAGAAAATGCCCGTTCACCTTGAATAGATCATCTCCTTCTCATTTCAGCTCAATTGCACTAGTTAGAAATACTCTAACCACGGTGAATGATCCAGACCACCTAAACTTCAACTTGGAAGGAAATAAGTGAAGTCTCAAATTATACAACAACACTATATCACCGGGCTGGAATACATTTTTCTCAATCTTACCAAGCTAGAATACCTTTTTCTCAATCTTCTTATCATGGAACAATTTCTCCATATACAAGGCAGAACTTTCATAAGCCTGGAGGCGAAATTCATCCAGCTCATTCATCCTCAAATTTACAGCATCACTCCACTGAAAATTCAGTTTTTTCAACACCCATAGTGCCTTGTGCTCAAGTTCTACTGGTAAATAGGATGCTTTACCGTACACAATTTTATAAGGAGAGGCACCAATGGTGGTTTTAAAAGTTATATGTAGGTCCAAAGTACATCATCTAGCTTTCTTTACTAATAACTCTGGTTGTCATTCACAGTCTTCACCAAAATGGACTTTATCTCATGATTGGAGATCTCAACCTGCCCACTCGTATGTGGATGGTAAGGTGTTTCCACCGTACGTATCACACCATGTTTATAAATTAGGTCCTTAAATAGAAGATTATATAAATAGGACCCACCATCTCTAATAATGGGCTTGGAGTACCTAATCGAGAAAAGATGTTCTTCTTTAAGAATGTAGTGACACTTTAACCCTCATTAGTGGGAAGTGCATCCACCTTTACCCACTTAGAAATATAGTCGAATTCCACTAATATATACTTAATGCTTTAAGAACTCACAAACACACCTATGAAATCAATGCCCCACATATCAAATAACTCAAGCTCAAGAATAGGTGTCATGGAAAGCTCATGTTTCCGTGAGATGTTTCCTTTCCATTGACATTGGTCATAGTCGCGTGCATAATCATGTCATCTTTATAAATAGTTAGCCAATAGTAACCATACTTCAGGATCTTTTGGGCCATGCGAGTACCACCATGGTGACCCCCAAATGGAGGCGAGTGACAAGCCTCAAGAATGTTCATCATCTCAACTTCAGGAATACACCTCCGAATAACACCATCTGCACACACCTAAAATAGGTAAGGGTCATCTTAGAAAAACTTTTGTACCTCATGCATAATTGTTTGTCTGCTTAAATGATAAGTCTTCTAGGATAAGGTCACTTGCCAAATAATTAGCAAACCAAGGGATTAAGTCTTATTTTACTGCCAAGACACGCTCATTTTGAAAAGTATCAATTTAAAGATCATCCACTAATTTAAGCATCGCCTCCTCTTCTAGGGGGGACGATGGTCTGCAACTTGGTTTACTGTGGCTTTTTGGTCCTTCACCTCAAAGTCAACTTTTTCTAGCAATAGTACCCAATGAATTAACCTTAGATTAGCATCTTTCTTTGACATACAATACTTCAAAGCTACATGATCAGTATGCATAATGAATTTGGTCCCTATCAAATAGGATCAAAATTTCTCAAAACCAAACACCATCGCAAGTAACTCTTTCTCAGTAACTGTATAATATTTTAGTGTAGGTTTGAGTACTTTGCTGGAATAATAGATTGAGTGAAGAATTTTCTCACATCTTTGTTATAGGACAACTCCTAAGGGAACATTACCAGCATCACACATCACTTGAAAGGAAGGTTCCAATTTGGAGACACAATAATAGGAGCCAAGATCAACTACTCCTTAAGGCGCTCAAACACATTGAGAAAAGCATCATTGAATACGAACTTTACCTCCTTCTCTAAGAGTTTACAAAATGGATTAGCAATTTTAGACAAGTCTTTGATGAACATCCTATAAAATCCTACATGACCCAAGAAACTTCTAATACCTTTAACTAAAATTGGTGGATGTAATTTTTCCACCTCCATCTTTGCCCTGTCAACCTCAATTCCATTCTTAAAAAATTTGCAACCCAGAACAATCTCCTCTTTCACCATAAAAATGATACTTCTCCTAATTTAAAACCATGTTGCACTCCTCTTATCTCTGAAGTGCATTAGCCAAGTGGGCCAGAAAATCATCAAAAGAATTTCCTAAAATCGAGAAATCATCCATAAAAACCTCTATCCTTCACCATATCAAAAAAAATTGACACCATACAATGCTAAAAGGTGGTGGGAGCATTACAAAGTTCGAAAGGCATCCTCTTGAAGTGAACGCTAAAGTGCCATACAAACATGTGAAAGTGGTCCACTGTTGGTCTTCTAGGGTAATAGAAATCTCGTTATACCTCGAATAACTATCAAGAAAATAATACCATCTTCTACCTATAAGACGATCTAACATTTGGTCCATGAATAGCATACGAAAGTGATCCTTTTATATTTAAGTATTCATCTTTCCATTATCCATGCACTTTCTACATACCATAACAGTTCTCATGCGCACTAACTCATTCTTCTCATTTGGGACCATAGTGATCCCACCCTTCTTTTGTACACATTGAACTGGGCTCACCCACGTGTTGTCGATAATAGGATAAACCACACCTGCATCTAACCACTTTATGATCTCCTTCTTTGTCACCTCTTACATAGGTGGATTCATACGACGTTGATGCTTAATGCCTGTTATACGCTCCAGTTCTAGCTAAATTTGATGAGTACAAATCCCTAGTGGAATCTCGATAATATCTGTAATAGTCCATTCGATGGCCCACTTAAATCTCTACAATACTAAAATCAAGGCCTCAACCTGTGTATCTAACAAATTTGCATCAATAATAATCGGCAAGGTATTGTTGGACCCCCAAAAATGCACAACACAAATGAGAAGGGAGTACCTTCAATTTCAAGACTGGTGGCTCTTCAATAGATGGTCAAGCTGGCGGGGTTACTCTATTCTTCAAATCAAGATCCAACTTATTTAATGCATAAGGATCACTATGAAAAAAAGGAGAAAAGATGTCAAACAAAAATGCAACGGACAATGTCGCTCCGAAAAAGCAACGGAAAAAGTGACATTGTCCGTTGTTTTTTAAATTTATTTTTAATTTCTATTTATTTTTGTATTTATATTGATGGATAACGTCTCAGTCTACCTTTTTCTCACAAATTATCGTGCCAACCATTTAATAAATAATTTATAAATTTATTTTTACTAAATGCAATGGACAATGTTGTTATTTATTTAAAAAATTAAAAATTAATCTTTAAAAAAGCAGTCCATAAATTTTTTAATTCAATTCCTATTTTTATTTATTTTTATTAAAATCGACGGACAACATATCTATAATTTTTATTTTTTAAAAAAATTAATTTTAGAAAAGAGACGGTACCTGTCACAATTTTTATTTATTTTAAATTTTTCTTTATTTTTTACTAAAAGCGACCAACAATATCGATTTTATTAAAAATAAATAAAAATTAATTTTATGAAAACAAAATTGTTCATCGATATTTGATTTTCTTAATTTATTAATAAATAAATAATTTATATATTTTATAACAGTAAATTATATATATAAATTTTTTAAAAGCAACGGACAACGTCGATTTTGTCCATTACTTGTTTAGTCAATTTTTTGTCAATATTATTATAGAAACACCCTAATTATCTTTTCCCTTTTCCTCTTTTCTATTTAGTCGTTTCTCTCTCTTCCTTTCTCCTCCCATTTCCATTGGTCTCTCCTCCACCATCACTTGATCGTGTTTTCGGGGTCATATTTTGTAAGTAGATAATAAGCTCCTTTTTTCCACAGATTTGGGGTCAATCGGCCACCAAACTTTTTGTTTCTTTCTCAATTTTTGTTGATTTGTTGGTTTATTCTTTAATTTTTTTATTTTTTTGTTGATATAAAATAACTCAAATTCACAATTTTTATGTAACCTTAATTTTTGTTTTATGGGTTGGTTTATTGTAACCTTTAATTTTGTTTTATTTTTTGATTTGTGGGTTGGTTTATTCTTGAATCTTTTGGTTTTTTTTGAGTAGTCAAGGTGCTATCACTATTAGTAAAACACACGCAAAAAGAAGCAGCTCAAATTCACAATTTTTACCCATTTTTGTGTCACCCCTTTTTGTTTCTTTTTTTTCTATTTGTGTGTTTATTCTTGATTTTTTTGTTTTTTAGTAGTCAAAGCCCTCACCACTGGCAAAAAAAAGGCTCAAAACTCGCAATTTTAACTAAAATTTATATAACTTTTTTTATTTTTGGACGGTAAAAGCCCTGAGCACTAGTAAATAAATAATAATTAAAATACACATTGTACCAACTCTACCAAATATTGTACAACTTATACGTAAATTAATAAATGAATAATTTACTTCTTTATAGCTACAACATGACCTCTCAATACACCAAATTAATACGTTTATTTCTAAATCTCTACAATTTTAGATTTTTCATAGTTGGAGATGGAGAGAAACACAAGAAAGATTTTACCATATTTTAAATTAATCAAATCTTTCTTGGTTCTTTTCAAGGTTTGGAGGTTAAAATTCAATCCTTCATAATAGTTGATTATGATGCTAATCTATTTGTTTATTGGTGATATAATATTTAAACCATCATGTCTTACGAATATGTTGGTTTGCTATTTTTTGAAAAAAGGGTTGGCTTTTGGCGATCGCTTATCTCTTTCTCTTCAACTTAGGCCAAGTAAAGTTAAGCTAATTTATCTCTAGTTTTTATAGTAAAGTCTTTAAATATAGTGCAATGGTAGAATTATTTATTGTAGAAGGCTTTGAAAGTTATATATTTTGTGATGATTTTATAATGTGAGAGGGACATGAGATGCCTCTACTTATTTTCTTTATTAACTTTATAGAATTATTTTACTTATATTACAATTGAGAATGTGAACTGGTTATTAGAAAATAGTTAAATGTAGTGACTTCAAATTATGAACTTGTGACTTGAAAATGATTAAATGTAGTTACTTGAAATTGTGAACTTATGAATAGAAAATGATTAAGTATAGTCACTTGAAATGTGAACTAATGACCTAAAAATGATTACGTGTGGTTACTGAATTTGTGAACTTGTGACTTGAAAATGGTTAAGTATAGTGAGTTGAAATTTGATCTAATGACATAAAAATGATTAAGTGTAGTTACAGAAATTATGAACTTGCAACTTAAAAATGGTTAAGTGTAGTGACTTGAAATGTGATCTAATAACTTAAAAATAGTTAAGTGTAGTTATTTGAAATTATGAACATGTGGCATGAAATGGTTAACTTGAAATGTGAACTAATGACTTGAAAATGGTTCAATGTAGCTACTTGAAATTGTGAAATTGTGAAATTGTGACTTGAAAATGGTTAAGTGTATTAATTTGAAATGTGAACTAATGACTTAAAAATGGTTAAGTATAGTTACTTAAAATTGTGCACTTTATGTACTCGTGAATTGAAAATGGTCAAGTGTTATTACTTGAAATTGTGGACTTGTGACTTGAAAATGGTCAAGTGTTATTACTTGAAATTGTGGACTTGTGACTTGAAAATGGTCAAGTGTAATTACTTGAAATTGTGGACTTGTGACTTGAAAATGCATAAGTGTGTAGACTTGAAATGTGTACTCGTGACTTGAAAATGGTTAAATATAATTACCTAAAATTGTGAACTTATGACTTGAAAATGGTTAAGTGCAATTACTTGAAATTGTGAACTTGTGACATGAAAATGGTTCAGTGTATTTACTTGAAAAGTGAACTAATGAATTGAAAATGGTTAACTATAGTCACTTGAAATGTGTACTTGTGACTAGAAAATGGTTAATGTAGTCACTTGAAATGTAGACTGTTGACTTGAAACGGTTAAGTGTAGTTACTTCAAATTATTAACATGTGACTTGATTTTCTTATAGTGAAGTCTTTAAATGTAGTGTTATAGTGAGATTATTTCATGTAGAATGCTTTGAAAGCCATAAGTTTTTTTATGATTAGTGCAGTGTTTAGAGAATTAAATTTGTGGATAAATGATTGTGAAAGTGATGAGTGGTAATCCTACCACTCATTCACACTAATCATGCATGCATACTACCATCTTTTGTATTAGAAAATAAGGTATTATATGGATTTAAGTGCCCTAACACCCACATTTTGCAGGTATAAATTGGAGAAGGTGAGAATATGTGGAATGGAGCTAAAAATGGAGAAAATGGAAGCAAAAGGAGTGCAACTAGAAACCTAAAGTAGTAGGCCTCAGTTACCGCGACCGCGGTCGTAGTCAGTCCAGGTGGTCAGTAAATCACGGTCGCAGAAACTAACCTTGGTCGTGTAATTACAGTCGCAGACAAACACACATGATCGTGGAATAGCGGGAACAGGCCCAAGGGCAGATTTGTAAAATGTCATGGATGAATCCCAAATCATATATTAGCAGAAACCTTTTCTTCTTTGGGTATTGCTTACCTCATAACATTGTTTTGAATTCCAAGCATGAAACCCTAATTAGGAAAGTGTGTAATTAACTTAGGAGGATCAAATTACTTAGTTTCTTTATGAAGGATGAATGCTTGGATTGACCCACATGGTATATTTCTCTTTACTTTCTTCATTAGTAGCTAAGTAATTTAGTCTCGGGGTTATGTTGAACTTGAGTGTAATTGTATGTGGGTATTGTTGTGTTTGCATGGATTTAAGTTGTTGACTATGGATTTCACTATTGCTTGAGCTTATGTGTTAGAATTTAATGGGTGAAAACTCTAAATCTCCAAATGGGTATGATGAGTAAAAGCACCAAGCTTTAGAAACCCTTTGTCATCCTCGAAAGAGGGATTTAGGTAAATATTAGGTAACCAATAACATCCTCAAAAGAGGGTTATTGGGGGATAAAGCAATGGTGAACAACTAAGCCTATGGTTTACTACCCTTTGAAATCTTAGAAATAAGTGTTTAGGGAGTGAAATCATGTCAAGAGCATCATCCTAGAAATAGGGATGCTTGGTTAAGGTTTTGAGTGGTTATATAAACTCTACACTTGATAGATGCTCAAAAGAGCTAATAGGTGAAATCGTTGGGGTCTTATTGAAAGATTGACCTCAATGATGTTCGACCTAGCCTATCCATTAATTAACAACTAAATTCCACAATAAACCAACATTACCCCACATGCTTTACCTCTAAGGATACATAATCCTAAGATCTCTCCAACCTTAAATTCAAACCAAAGATAGCATTTACCACGTATTTGTTGAAGGTTGTATGAAAAGTTTTCAAAAAATTCCCCCATTTAATTATACATGTCATTTTCATTAGCATTATGGGTAACCTTATAGTAATTTGAGTACCCTAGGTTTGAAGTCTATAGCATTCACTCCTTGAGAATCGACCCCAAGTTACATTGGGTTACTTGACAATGACCACCTCACCCCTCAATTATGGAAGTGAGTTGAGCGTTATCAAAATGACATCTTTTTCGAGGAGTGAAATATATATTTTTAGTTTTGTGGTGATATTTTTACTTAGGAATATCCGGAGTGGGATAATTTACTTTATTTGTTGTTTTTGAATATTTTATAGGTGATCAAAGTGTGAACAGAGCAATGAGCAATAATGCTAGTAATTTGGGCCCCTTTGACACCCCACTAGACGATGAGGGCCAATTAAATGAGGTGGTGCTAACAACTGTAATTCATATCCCGCCAACCAACAGGAATAGTGTGTTTCATGTGACTAGCGTGATGCTTTATATGTTACAAATGAAAGTATTATATGGGGGTCAAGCATATGAGGACACAAATTTCCATTTGAAGAACTTTGTGAAAGTTTGTGCGCATTTAACATAGCGCATATTACACAAGAATCCATTCGGCTTCGACTCTTCCCGTTTTCACTAACGGGCGAAGAGGTGTTATGTCTCTGCTCACTTTCACCTGATTTAATTACATCTTGGGAGGAGCTTACCATGGTGTTCCTTGATAGATAGTTCCCACTTTCAAAAATGCTTCTAATGTGGGAAGAGATTGTGAACTTTCGACAAATAAATGGAGAACCATTGTTTGAAGCTTGGGAGAGATTTAATGGAAAGCTAGCTCAATGTCTAAATCACAAAGTCCTGGATAAAATGCTCCTTGAGATTTTCTATAGATCTCTTGACCCATTGAACAAAACTATGGTGAATAATGCGATGGGTGGCTCTAGAGTAAAATTGCATCATCTTGCGGCCTTCCGATTGATAGGTGAAGTATCAAAACAAAACTGGGGGTGGCACACCCATGATACCGATGTTTCTAGGACTCGTTCTACTACCTCTGTGGTGACTAATGAGCAAAGAAAATGAGATGAGGAGAAGGAGGAGAACATGGCCAAGATGATGACCCAACTTGAGATTTTAACGAAATATGTTATGGGTGCACACGCAAAAGCGTTAAATACCGTAGCATCAAAGGCTTATGAAGATGATGATGAGGAAAAAAAGTTGTATGAAGAAATTTGGTACTTGGAAAACTACTCGGGGGGTACTGCACCGCTTATCAAAGGCAAGGTAAGAACCAAGGTTGGATGGATCGTAACTGAGAGAGAGATTGGAGAGATAGGGAACGTGACTATGACCATTACATTTCTTCTCATGATAGGGCTAAGGACAAAGAGTCAAATGTCATCAACCCTAAAAAGTTTGAGATTAAAGATGTTTTGGCAAGAATCTTGATTAGAGTTGAAGGTACAGACAAAACGGTCCATGAGTTGAAGGGTGATTTCTCCGTGCTCTCCCAAACGGTGGTGTCTCACTCTGCCTACACCAAGCAATTGGAGACCTAAGTCAGGCGAATATCCACGCAACTAAAGGCAAGGGATAGAGGTGGACTTCTGAGTGACATAATTGCTAACCCAAAGAATAAAGCACAAGTCCTGGTAATTGTCACTAGAAGTGGAAAAGCACTTGACGAGCCCCTTAGAGAAGATGTGAGTGAAAATATGCCCAAAGTGAAGGCAAAGGAGGTGACACCTCAAATAAAAGAGGAAAATAATGAGAAAGAGATAGACGAAAGAGATGAAGAAGTGGGTAAAGTTGAAAATCCACAAGGAGAAGCAATGCCAACCATCCAATTCCTCCCCCGTTCCCTCAATGGTTGTATAAAAAGGAAAAGAGTGACAAATTGAGAAAATGTATGACAAAACTTAGCAATCTTTCAATAAATATCCCACTACTCGAGGCGATCCAAGAGATTTTGGGCTATGCTAAGTTAATAAAGAAGTTAATGTCTAACAAGAATCTTGTTGAGGGTGATACCATTGAGGTTACCCATGGGTGTAGTACTATCATGGATAGAAAAGTCACAAAAAAGAAAGATGACCCCAGAGCTTTCACTATCCCTTGCACCATTGGGACTCATAAGTTTGCAAAGGCTCTTTGTGACCTTGGTGCAAGCATCAACCTAATGCCCTTTGTCATCTATAAGAAACTTGTCTTGGACACTCCTACACCGATATCGATGCTACTTTTAATGGCGGACCAGTCCATAAAAAGGACGGTGGGTATATTATTTGATGTCCTTATGAAGGTGGAAAAATTCATTCTCCCAGCAAATTTCATAGTGTTGGATTATGAGATGGACCAAGATGTTCCTATTATTCTTGTTCATCCTTTCTTAGCCACTGGGAGAGACATTTTCGAACTAGAGTTGGGGGAGATAAAATTTTGGGTATAAGAAGATGAGGTCTCATTTCAAATTTGGAATTCAAAGAAGCAAATTGCGGAGCTCCAAGTTGTATCCATGGTGGATGTTGAAAATGATAAAGTGAATGATGAGGGGTTTGAGGACCCTCCATGAGATTGGAAGAAGAAATACATTATTCCACATGATAACTAAGGCACTAAGTGGGAGGCAGCCCACAAATGCCACGAGAGTGGCTCGTATCCTTTTTTCTATGTTCTTGTAGTGTAGATGTTGTATTTTTCATTCGAATAACCCATGTATTTATGGAAGTTTGGATTGCATTGAATGAGCTTAAAAAGGGAAAGTGTGCAAGTCTACTTTGAAAACTTTTAGCAGGGAAAAATCTGTGAAAATTGAGTAAAATGTTGAATAGGGGAAAACAGGGGAGCAAAACTGCTCTCAGTTACCACGATCGCGGCCCCCATGTGCTATTGTAGCTACGTGGGTGTCAGAGATCATTGTCCCCTGACCGCAATCACGGTCACCTTAGTCACTTAACTCCTAGTTTCCCTTCATTTCCCTCACACTTCCTTTCAAGATTGTACTCTTAAATTTAGGCTAAATTTTGGTTAAGTTGTGAACTCTCAAACAACCTCTTTGCATATTTCTTTTTGAATCACAACTCCAGTAAGTGACATGAATCCATGATTTTATTTTTGAAAATATGCCATAGAGTGCCTGATTAATAAATGGCCTAAAATTGCTAATTTCTATGCTTTCCATATTGTTTTCTTTATTATTGGTGTGATGTTGGTTGCATGATTGAGGTATGCACAAGTGGAGAAATCTTGAGTGCCCAATAGTGTGTACAAAAGGTAGACACATGAGATATGCACGCCAAGTGTTTGATAAATTGCTCAAATAAACTTTCAATAGTAATATTTGTTTTTTTAAGGGTACATTCACACACACTTGTAGCATTGTTCGCATGACTTTCATTTGAACCCATATTGTAGAACATACAAGATGTCTAAAATTGGGGAAAATGTGAGCATGCAAAGCTGACACAAAACTAGCCTCAAGGGTTGCGATAGCGGTCCTGACTCACGGTCGTAGTAACTGAGGACAAGTCCCTGCCAGGTCAAAAATCATGTACTTCTAATTTTAGCTAGGATACTCCAAGAAGTTAGTCCAGTGAACTTTAATGACCAATATAGCATAACTTGAATGATTAATATGACATCGAAATATATAATGTATGTTTAGTGCTTTCAGGACAACCTTATGGATAAGTATGATCATATCCGATTCATGGCACCAAAATGCCACACTCACTACTACAGTGATCTTTCAAAGAAAAAGTTTCTCTTGGAAAGAGGGATGTGTTTGGAGAATGTTTCAGAGAAACTACCGGCCTTCCACGACAAACTTGAAGCCCCAGGGTGGAAGTGCTTTGCCTCGGATCCATGCCTTGCAAATGAATAATGGGTCCATGAATTTTATGCTAATATCAGTGAATTATATTTCTTGGACCCACTCAATGCGATTGTAAAGATTCAGGGAAAGCTGATGAAAATTGGGGATAAACAAATCAATGATATTTATGGGCTCAAATAGGAAGGCATGCGTGAATTCAAAGCAAAAAGGTATAAATAGGGGAATCGGTTGCCACAATGGCTATGTCCCAAAAAGGAAGTCTCGTGGACCCAAACTAACAATAATATTTCCATAAATAAATTCACTTCCGAGGCTCGAATATGGTTGCACATCATTTGTAGCGAAGTGTCTCCTTGTAGTCACATGATAGCAGTCCCTGAATTACGTGCTCATATGGTTTCTTGTATTTTAGATAAAATTCCATTGGATGTTGGTCAACTCGTGGTTAATAAAATAGATTATTTAAAAAACCAAGGTTGTAGAATAACTTTTACCCCTGTTTGATTACTGAGCTTTGCAAGAGAGTAGGGGTGGAAGAGTATGCAAGTGATACATGGGTGTGTCCTAGCACCCCATCTACCCATTATGGATTTAAAGAGAGGGCGTACTAGGAAAAAGCAAGAAAAGAAAGATCAACTTAGAAGAGACAACAGGTAGTGAACCCAAACCCTATAGGCCAACCACGATGGGACCTCTTAAAGATATTGGAGTTAATATTGCAACCATTAAAGAGCTTGTGCCTAGCTTGCCTCAAGGATCAGGAGAGGACTCCACCACCCATCACTCATATGTGTCATATGCCGATTATGGAGAGTGTAAGGAGGACCAAAAGAAGCAAAAATCTACTATTGATCGGCTTGAGAAAGCCTACTCTTCTTTGGCAGCATCACATTGGGAATTACGGAGCACATATGAAAAGATGATCACAAGGGAGAAAAAGAAGGATAAATTCTTTATCAAGATGTAGAAAAGGGTAAATGGCCTATGGAAGGTCCTGAAACCCCAAAATAGGCTTTCTACATCTTAGGTGGATAGTGATGATAAGCCCCCGACTGAGTGGTCAGATCTTGAAGAGGATGGTGATAATGCAGGGTCTGAGAGTGATAGCAGCCCTTGATATAGATTCAGGAAGCTCCCTTATCTCTTTTAACCTTGATTGTTTATGCAGTGGGGACATTGATACCTTTCCAATTGGAGATATCTCCTTATTTATTTGATTTGGGCATGTATTATTGATATTTTGCATACTTTTCTACTCTTGTGGGTAATTCTTATTTTTTATTTGGGATATAATATTCGGTCACTGTAATGATGCCTACATCTGCATGGAGTAGTTATTTTATTTTTGTTGCGTTAACTTGTGATTTAGTTTCTAACCATAGATGCAAGGGATGTCTGAGTACTTATGGCATCAATGATTGGGATTCATACTTACACCTATTGGTGAAGTCTTAGTAACCATATGGAAGTTCGCCCATACTATAGTTTGCAATGTAAGATGATAGCTTGGGTTGTTACCATAATTAGTAAAATTATGCATGGTTTGGGTACAAAAGAAAATACCTTCCTCCATCTAAAATTTTTTACAAAAGTCAAAGGCATGGACGTTAGCAACTTTGTGACAACATTTTCTCTCTTTGTTTGACTTAGAGAGTTGATTACAGAAAAATAAGGGATACTCTACCCTTTTCTCAAGCGAGGAGAACAATTGACCCCCTTGACAACATTCGCATGCCGTGTGTGTGAGCTTAATTATTTACATCTCATGTGTACTTGTACCATATAGAACTTGACTTATTAGTCTTTCAAAACTAAATTTTGGTTGTGCTTGGTGGGTAAAATGATCATAGGCCATCTTGTGATTTTGGAAACCTACTTTAGCCTAAAATACCCACCAATACATAGGAGTTACCCCTAGTCACCCTCTTTGAGCCTTTGGATTTTTCTTTGGCAACCACATTATAAGTCGTGACCCTTCTTCTTACTCTCTCTTGAACCCTATCCTCCTTGAACTTAATAATTCAAATTGAGGCTAAAATCCTAAGTTGGGGGTAATGGAAAGAGAAAGGAAGTGTAGTGAGCCACAAAGTAATAAAAAGAAAAAGAACCTTCAAATCTAGCAAGTAGCATTTTTCTTTGAAGAAAAATAAAGTCCATTGAAGAATGAGTTGCATAAAGATTGAGGAAAGCATAAGAAGTGAGGTAAAAAGGTGAAAAAAATTTGGGTAAAGAAAAAGAGTCAAAGTGGGTAAATCAACAAAAGACAAAGAAGTGGCCCAATAATCAATAAGTGATGAGTATATGATGTTGAATTTAAAGGAGGGTATAGGCTTATTGTCCTAAATTGCTATCCTACCCTACTCTAAACCTACATTACAAGATAAAAAAGCCCTTTGTGATTTCCAACCAAGTGTGGTCATCGTAGTGGCAATTAAAAATAGGGGCAAGCCTATGGTATAGTACTTATAACATGGAGAGTTCCTTGAAAGAGTGAGTGATTAGACTTAAATTTCCTTGTTGTATAATTAGTAACTAGGTATATGAACCTTTCTTTCTTATGAGGGGGCATGTGAGTTAATTAATATGGGTGATTTTGTCATCTTCTGCACAATGAGATTAGTGGATGTATAATATGATTCTAGCTAGCTTGTGAGTCATTTCTAGAATGTTAGTAATTGTCACATAGTCACTCCCCAAGATCCATTGCATCCTTCGTCACTTTATTTTATGAAGGGGGTATTGTTTATACTTTTCTATCCATATGTGAAAAACTTTTTGTGGTAGCAACCAAGTTGGAGTCTTTATGGTCATTGGGAACATAAATAAGGGCATACATAGAAAGGGTCTCATGGAAATATGTAGTGTTGCTTGAGGACAAGCAAGGGTCTAAGTTAGGGGTGTTGATGAGTGGTAATCCTACCACTTATTTGCACTAATCATGCATGCATACTATCATGTTTTGTATTAAAAAATGAGGCATTATATGGATTTAAGTGAACTAACACCCATATTTTGTAGGTATAAAGTGAAAAAGGTGAACATATGCGGAATAGAGCTAAAAATAGAGCAAATAGAAGCAAAAGGAGTGCATCTTAAAAACCTAAAGCAGTAACCTAAGTTACCGTGAATATGGTCCTCAGGCCGTGGTCTCAGTCAATCCTGGTGGTCAATAAAGTGCAGACGTGGAGCCTAACCACAGTCGCATAACTGCGGTCGCGGACAAACACACGCGGTCGCGGATCAGCGAGAATATGCCCAAGGGCAAATTTGTAAAATGTCATGAACGAATCCTAAATCATATATAAGCAAAAAACCTTTCTTCTTAGGGTATTATTAACCTCATAACATAGTTTTGAATTCCAAGTTTTAAATTCTAATTAGGCAAGTGTCTAATTAACTTGGGAGGCTTAAATTTCTTAGTTTTTTGGTGAAGGATGAATGCTTGGGTTATGTATTGACCCACATGGTATATTTCTCTTTAATTTCTTCATAAGTATCGAAGTAATTTAGTATTGGGGTTATGTTGAACTAGAGTGTAATTTTGTGTGGGTATTGTTGTGTTTTCATGGATTTTAGTTGTTGCGTATGGTGCTTGAGCTTATGTGTTGGAATTTGATAGATAAAAACTCCAAATCTCCAAATGGGTTTGATGAGTGAAACCTCCAAACTCTAGAAACCATTTTTTATCCTCGAAAGAGGGATTTAGGTAAATATTAAGTAACCTATAACATCATCGAAAGAGGGTTATCGGGGGACAAAGCAATGGTGAACAACTAAGCCTATGGTTTGCTACCCTTTGTAATCTTAGAAATGAGTGCTTAGGGAGGGCAAATCGTGTCAAGAGAAACATACTAGACATAAGGATGCTTGGTTTAGGTTTTGGGTGGTTATATAAACTCCAAACTTGTTGGGTGCTCAAAAGAGCCAATGGGTGAAATCGTTGGGGTCTTATTGAAAGATTGACCTCAATGATCTTCGACCTAGCCTATCTATTAATTATGAACTAAATTCTATAATAAACCAATATCACCCCACATGTTTTACCTCTAAGGATACATAATCCTAAGATCTCTTCAAACGTTGAATTCAAACCAAAGGTAGCATCTATCGCGTATTTGTTGAAGGTTGTGTGACAAATTTTCAAACAATTCCCCTATTTAATTATTCATGTCATTTTCATTAACATTTTGGGTAACCTTATAGTAATTTGAGTACCCCTAGGTTTGAAGTCTATAGCATTCACTCCTTGAGAATCAACCCCAAGTTACATTGGGTTATTTGACAATGATCGGCTCACCCTCAATTATGGGAGTGAGTTGAGCGTTATCAAAAAGTCTTAAGTAGTGGCTTGAAAATGTTAACTCATATTTTAAAATTTGTCATTGAAATTGTGAACTAGTGTTAACTAATTTATTATTTAATATCTATATTATTGTAGATATATCATGACTTGTGGATGTATAATATGTATTATGAAAATGCTTGTGGTTTAAAATCCTAATATCTTAATGGTGTTAGAGGTTTATCGATCATGCAATGTCACTAGACCTATTTCAATAATGTTGAGTGGTTAGGTATCCTTGTAGTTCATGTAGGTGCTTTAAGGTTTTTAAACTAGTTATAGTTATGACTCATCTCTATCGTAATAGATTTAAGCCAAGATAATTTGTATGGATCGAGCATAGAGAGAGAGATGGTATGAATGGTATATTTTATAATTTGCTACATATGGATGAATATTACATGCTTATATATAGTCGACATGCTAGGATTCAACATGCTGGGGTGTAATATCTAATAGTTATTACGCTCAAATAACACATTCAAAATGAGCCTTAGGACCTCTCATTTCGATGGTAAACCATGTTTAAATGTTGTGGGTTGTGTTAGGGGTTCTTTTAGGCTTTAAAAGTTAGTGTGCTTTGTAATTTTAACCCTCCGCAAAGGCCTTGCATTGTAGAACAAACACTAACAACCACTGGATGGGGTTGTCTTTGGTTGTGCATCTCCAACCCTAAGGTTGGCTTTGGTTGTGCATTGCCAACCCTAAGTTTGGCTTTGGTTGTGCACCACCAACCCTAAAGTTGGCTTTGGCTATGTGTTGCAGGGCAAAAGCCAAGCGACATAAAATGCTTCATTTTATTCTATTTTAAGGGAGTTTAGGTCTTTTCACACCCTATAACCGTTATAATCATATATGGATAAAATTAGGGTCTTAAAATATGTTATTTCACTTCTCAAAATCCCCAAATCATCTTCCTTAATCAAAAGAAGAGAGACTAACTAGGGTTTAAGGAATTAAGCTTTAAGGTTCAATTTTCTCAATGTTTTTGTCTATTCAAAGGTATGTGGGACTATCCTAAACCTCATGGGTATAGTTTATATTTTTTAGCAAGTTTTAAAGTCATGAAATTAGGTATATAAGAATGGTTCTAAAAACACTTTGAAGAGCAAGCATAATGAACCCATTTTGATGAGATTATCATGAAGTTTTCCATAGATTTGAATTATATTCATGTGTTTATTTGTTATATGTTTTTGAGAATTAATATGAGAGAATGATTCATAAAATGTCCCTCTCAACATGAATTTTTTTATTTAATAAGTTAGGGTTGTTCAATTGCATGTCTTAAAGAATGAGTCAAATGTTTCATGTTCAATTTTGGACTTAACTTTGGTCAGGATTTGATAATAGGGTATTCTCTTGTTATATATATGTTCTCTTTATGTTAAATGAAATAATTGCATGCATTTTATGAAAGAGTTGGCCACTTTATGTTGAAATCTTAAAAATATGATGTCTTTAGCTAGGTTTTATATGCCTTTGAAATTAGAACTCTCATGTGATTTAATAAAATCTTTTTGGAGGTCAGTAATGTGCTTTTGAATAAAAAGGGTTATGGATATGATATGATAAGATATGAATGACTTGCAAGTTTGGGTATGACGATACCATGTTATGATGTGTCCTTAATAGAACTTAGAAGTGAACCTTTTCATAAGCATAAATCATGGTGTTAAAGGTCTGAAATTAGGCTTAAAGAGAGTAAAATGGTTATTCGAAGAAGGATCGAGTTCAACTAATTTATAGCCCAAAAGAGTATTTTGTCGATGCAGTTTTTTTTTATGAAAAGGTATGTCATGCAAGGAAGAATATCCTTTTATTATGAAAAGGTATGTCATGCAAGGAGGCATATCCTTTTTTTTTGATATGGTTTGTCATGCAAGAAGGCATACATAGTGTTTATTACGTACTCTAATCCTGGTAGAAAACTTGGATTGAGGTCTTAGTTGTTGAGTCAAAGGCGGATTCCATATATCCCGTGGGATAATCAGAAATGTAGGGTGTACCATCTAGATCATAAGTAAAACAAAGAGTTGAGTCATGACTTACGAGAATGTTTTGAAGCCTACTGATTATGTCCATGTGTTTCTATATACATATATATTATGATGATTTATTTTTCATAATTCTCTCACTTATTTTACATGAAGTATGTATTATTTTTGGATTATTCTACATACCAGTACTTTTGAGTATCGACCCCCTATATTTTAGGTTTTGAGGTATAGTCCCATCATCTTGCAAACTAGTAGATTTTCCTCAGACGTTCAGATTTTGTGAGCCTCCCTTACTTCGGAAGGAATTCTATCTCAACATTAGTTTTATTCAGTTTAATTGTCTGGACGGGGGACTTGTCGCGGCCTAGACAGACTAGTATTTTATAGTTGATTAGAGTCTTCGTAGATGTAGACTGGGTTTGGTTGTTATGGTTTGTTATCCTGAAGAATTAAGTTTTATTATGGGATTTTCTTGTTTTCAATTTATCTTTTGTGTTTTATTTTAAGTATAAGTTATGTTGTTGATTGCATGCTAAGGGGTTTCTCGGGCCTTCATGGTTCGAGATGCCCATCACGACTAGGGCTTCAGTTTAGGTCATGACAAGCTTGGTATCATAGCATAGTTCATGGTCCCAGGGCGTCTAGGAATTCATGTTAGGTAGAGTCCTTTTTAGGGGCGTGTAGCATGCCACACTTATAAGGAGGAAGCTATAAGGCATTTAGGAGAAGTTTCCATATTCTTTCATGCTCTAGATTGTGCCATTATGATGTCCATAATGAAGTTATCCAAATTCCTTCTTTACTCTAATTTATTTAGCTTTGTCTCATGGTCGAGACAATTCAAGTACAAAAGCTTAGATTCTAAATAATGTGGTCCTTTCGAATTAAGTCGTAAAAGGTGATGAAATTGCATAAATACTTGAGAGGAGTCCATTAGTACTTTGAGGTGTGTTTATTTAAGCTAATAACCTATCTGTATACATCATGCATTTGAGCCTGAGCTATGAAGTGTATTCATTCCCTTTAAAAATCCTTGTTGCAGATGTCATGCTTAAGGGTAATGATATGTGTCAGAATGTTGGAATAATATTTCCACCTGAGTATTAGTATGTGATAAGGTGTCATAACCTATGAGCAGTATGATGGTTCCAAAGTTAGTGCTATGAAGCCATAAGTTTAGAAGGTAGAAGTAAGGGTAACTCTTGAGTGAAGAAGGTAGATGTAGTTATGGGACTTTTAAGTAGAGGGTGATGGGCCCTTTCATGGTGATTGGATAATATTGTAGCAAGGTTTGTATTCCTTGTGGTAGCTCATGGAGGGAGTGATTATCTATGATTATTATTTATTTAAATAGGGAAGGAACTCAGAATGGATAATTATGGTGGTTGTAGAAATCATTTATAGGTTATGAATGGAAAGGGGTAGATTAGTTAATAAGTTATGGGTAGAGACTCATTGGTGTATATGAAATTTGAAGATAGTGGGAATGTATGCATGGGTAAGTAGATTTAATGTCAGAAAGTAGAATATGTTGATAAGATCGTAATGGGTTATATTATAAGATTAAGATCGACTACCCTCATTATGTGACTTTAACCCCTTGATTTTCTTTTCTCTAGTATTTGTAAACTAGTACTGCTTGTGAGAAGATATGTGGTAGTAATGATGTGGAGAGAATGAACTTGTGGGTTTTAGTTAGGTGAAATAAGGAATTTGGGTTGATTTTTGTAATACCCCGCAATTTTTTTCCTAGCTTAAACTAATCCTAAAACGAAAAGGAGTAGCTTCTAGGATGAGTGATGTTTATTTCGAGTTAAATTCTTTAGATTTGGACTTTCCATGGCGTAGGAAATGGAATTATCTTTCCAACGATAAAAGATTTGCCTAAATCCGATAACCGAGTAAGAAGTTATGGCTATTTTAAGTTCCAGTCGTAAGACACCGTGATTTAGGTCCTTAGCGCATCGTAGAGAAACGTAAAATCATAATTGTCAATTTCCAGTGAGACTCCATGATTTTGGAGCATCGTGGAGAGGGCTAATTTCCTATTTGGCAATTTCCAGTGTCACTCTGCGATACTAGCGCGTCGTGCCAGTGGTCGAAATGGCAAACTTAGGGGCTCCGCGATGGTGGCGCATCGCGGAAGGAACCCACCGCATCGTGGAAGGAACCCAATTCCCACTCGTCTTTTTTCTAGTGAGCCACCGCGATTGTGGTGTGTCGCGGTGGCCACCCAGATTGGGAAAAATATACATTTTTCAGTTCCATTTAAAAGTTAAAAGGGCATTTTGGTAAATTACCCAACCCCCAATCCATCAAAAAATAGAAGATTTATCAAATTTCAAAGAACTTTATACTTTATTCATCTTTCTCCTCAAAGCAAAACCCTAGTTCATCATACTTCCTCTCCAAGAAACTCAGAATTCCTCCATTAATTCTCCAAGATAGTCCAAATTTAAGGATTCCCAATACAATGACACTAAGAAGCCATCTCCAAAACATTAATAGGAATCCAAGATTCGAGTTTCTCGTCTAAGATCATCAATTAAGGTATGTGGGGTTCGAACAAGGATAAATCTTTCATCCTTGTGCCCAAAACTTTATCTCCATTTCAAATTTATTGCAATTTATATGATTTCCCATGTATTTCAAGTTTGGATTTATACCCATTTTCATGATTTGCAAGATTATGAGATTTCCCATAATTTAGAAGTAGAATTACATGACTTCATTCATATTTGTATGCCTTGTGCAGTAATTTCCAGATTTTAAGATGAATTATGAATGTTTACATTACCAAGTATGAATTTTGAAATATTTTAACACGAGATTGATGCTTGGGTCATTGGATCTCATTTAAAGATTGTTGTTTTAAGATTGTTTATGCTATAAGCAACCCATGACTCGATTATTTTCAGATTTTAGATAAAGAATCCACTTTATTTCAGAAGATTTGAGATTTAAAGAAAAAGCAAAGCATAGTTGGTTTTCTGTAAACCTTTGTATAAGTTCTAAAGTAGATTTCTTAAGATTTTGAGCATGAGATTAGGAGTATTATTTAGCACCTAGATGGGTATGTTACTTCGGTTTCATACCCTAGAACTACGTGTCACGGTAGGTACAGATTATCAGATTATTCCCACTTCTACGTGGATGACTCAGATTATGATCACACAGATTAGATTGTTCTATTCCGATGGAAAGGGTAGAACATCCCTAACCTTATGGGGGCTAGTCGTGGGATACCATGGATGCTCACATGGTGTACATGTCGGTTAGAAGAACCTCCCAAAAGATGTTCCCTACTCTAAAATAGTTTTGTTTGATTTCAAGCATTTAGATGCACAAAATAAGTTTTCAGACTTCACTTAGCCTATGCGATTTGAGAAATAGAACAGAACTAAGTGTGATGACTCACAAGATTTAGATTACATGTTTTATTATTCATGCTTTACTTATAGATTTTAGATTACTCAAGTTTAATTGAGTCATTTATATTTAGCAGACATGATTTTATAAACTGTGATGATATTATTTACTTATTGCATACACCCCCATATACTCAATACATCATCAAAGTACTGATTCACATATATGTCTATGTGCTACGATGTCTCATAATGTAGGTTCAGGTGCTCAGTCTCTGCAGCGTGATTGATCCTCGAGCATCTTATCTACATCCCTACAGTTGGTGAGTCCTCATAGTTTGAGGGCTTAGTTATTCATATTTCCAAGTTACTAGTAGATATGTATTTCCTCATGTCAGACAGTCGAGTCAGTTGGGGCCAGTCCCAGTGACTCTCTAGATTCAGATAGTAGAGGCTTTTCAGACTACTAGATTCAGATTTAGATCAGATTTTCAGTATTTATTTTATCAGACTTTTGAGATTTAGTATGATTCAGATATACTCAGAAGATTTCAAATAATTTTCTACATATGTTATGATTTTTTGTCTATATTTCCGTATTTTGAGATTCAGATCTAGAAAAGATAGCCAGTGTTAGCTCAGGGCTTGTAGTTCAGAGCACCGTGTGGCATCCCGGGAATCATATTTCGGGGCGTTACAATTTTCCCCATTTGATGAACTAGTATAATATATGGCATGCTTCATCGGTGGTACATAATTTGTATTAGACAATAGGCTTAAACTTTAGATGTGGATTGCGGTGGTAAGAATAGAAGCTTAAAATTAATGATGCACGTTTTCTAAGAGTGAGTTAGTAGGATTTATTTGATGTGTAAAATAGCCTAGGTTGGAATCTTATGGAAAAATGAGTGGATAATTGTGATATACATATACATGAGGACTAGTGTTAAAATAATGAATTATGGCTGAGTCATTAAGTGGATAAGAGTGTTATGTATATAAGAATAAGTTGAACCCGAGGTAGCATATAGTTAGATAAGGTTTTATGTGTATAAGTTTCATGTTTACCAAGTTCATGTTCTTGAATTTCCTAGTATGGAGAAGCCTAGAGAGCTACTATATGGTGTTCTTTAGAGATGAATTGGAGAAAATATAGATAGATGATGCAAGCTCTTGGTCTAGTTTTAAAAACATTGTTAAGTTGTATGGGTATGTGATTAGAGTTTTAATGCTAGTATGTTAAGTAGTGGAGAATGAATTGTTATGTGATAAATAATGTGGATGTGTATGCTCATGAGAGTATGAGTTATAAGGTGATGGCAATAGAGGCCAGCGAATGCTAAGAGTAGCTTCCCAAAAAACAATGCCTTCAGAGTTTAGTTTATAGTGGGGAGTTTAGCATTTATGTGTATGGTGATACCCCTTTTTGTGTTGGGAGTTGTGGCTATATATTTGATGCGAGTTTATGTCCACAAGTCTAGGATTGTGACTTTTATCTAAGGGGGAGATTATGGACTAATATAGGTCTTGAATTTTCTCATGGTGGAAAGTTTCAGGGAAGAGTCATGACAAATCTATTACTATTCAAGCAAACTCCTCTTACTTAAATCTAAGAGGACATCTACCAATTTCTTATGTATTCAAATCATGCCTATTGCTAAGGTTTGAGTTCTCTATGCACTTATGTCCATGTTCCAACCTCCAAACTAGAAGCAATAATGTCCCTCAAAGTTTTATGTTATGATGTTCATGACCCATAGATCCATGTCTTATATCATGCTTAGCTTTAAGGAACTATGCTTTCTATATATTAATAATTTATTTTATGTCAGGATTAGCTAGAGTGATAAAGTTTATGCAAACTCATGGCCAATTACAGTTTTTTAAATAAGGAGAAATCGCTTCAAGTGAAAATCCTTGTCTCATTCATTGACTACATGAATTCTTCCTTTATGTTATACAACTCATGATTTATGCTCACATGTTTCTGACTGTGCCTAGTCCTAAGAACTTATGTTTTGTATGTTTACATCCAAAAAACTCTCTTTCTATGATCTAGACATTTGATATATGAAGAAATTTGTGCCTTTTGCATCATATCTAGCATCTCATGCCCATCTTGAGTAGATGAACAAATATAGGTTATAATTGAATAGAGTTACTTCCATTATTGATTCTTGTGCTCTAGTCCCTCAATGAACCTCCTTATGTTAGTATGTTAGTAGTTATGGAAGCATAGTAATGTTTTAGATAACATAGTGGATGTTTCGTATTATTTTAAATTTTGGGGTGACTACCTTGAGCTAAGGTTATATATGAAGAGGGAGGAGGAAGATAAGCTTATGTTATGTGAAATAATTAGGAAGTGGATATGTGATGAAAATCTTTGTGAGAGTGAGTAAAGTTCCTGATTTTTAGTGAGGAGGTCTATAAAGTGGGTGTAGTAAAGATAGGCCTGAATGTTGTGATTGATAAAAACACAAATCAATATGCTATGTTGTTAGTACTCCTTAAATTAAGACCTGAGTTTGTTGGATTATAGTTATAAGGTGAAGTGATATTCTTAATGTGATGTAGAGTACAGGGTCTCGTAGCTTAAGTTAGCACCTTTTAACTCTGTGTTAGGCTTCAACATAAAAGTATTTTAGGGTGGGACTCAAGCTCCTGTGGTTATGTGTGTTATGGGCGAATTGTAAGTTGAAAATGATGAAGTATGTTATTAATTTTTTAGGGCATAAATGAGTAGTGTCTCTAAGTTTAAGGTCTATTCGTTGTATCTTGTAAGATAGAGAATGCATTTATTCCTATCTGTCACAAAACCTTATTTCATGTCTAGTATTAATGTAAATCAAAACGTATGATCACTAGAAAAACTCATGCCTTATGTTGTGATGATCATGATCCCTAGAACTCATGTTCAAGGTCATCTCTATGTCAATTCTTATTATCTCATGCTTCATGCTTACACGATTCATTCGGGGTTATTAAGAAGGTCTTTTGATACCTTCGCATATTTTGCTGAGAAAAAATATTCAATGCGAGGTTACGTTCTTTATTCTATACTTTTAGAGCTTTAATAAATTCCTACCCATTATTTGAGGATGAATGATCCCGGAGGGCGATAATGTAACATCCTATAGTTGTAATGCTCAAATAATGAATTTAAAATGAGCCTCAGGACCCCCCATTTAGATTATAGACCATGTTTAGATGTTATGGTTTGTGTTGGGGTGCTTTAAGGGCTTAAAAGTGTGTGTGCATCATGAATTGGACCCTCCGCAAAGGCCTTGCATCGCGGAACAAATGCAAATAGCCACAGGATGGGGTTGTCTTTTGGCGTGCACCGCCAACCCTTAGGTTGGCTATGGCTATGCACCATCAACCCTAAGGTTGTCTTAGGTTGTGCGCCGCAAGGAAAAAGCCAAGAGCCATAAGTTTATCTATTTTGTTCTATTTTAAGGGCGTTCATGTCTTTTTACACCCTATAGTCGTTCATAATCTTATATGGATAAAATTATGGTCTTAACATATGTTATTTCACTTCTCAAAATCCTCAAATCATCTTCCTTAAGCAAAAGAAGAGAGACTGACTAGGGTTTAAGGAATTAAGCTTCAAAGGGAAATTTTCTCAATATTTTGGTTTATTCAAAGGCATGTGGGACTATCCTAAACCTCATGGAGATAGTTATATTTTTTAACGAGTTTTAAAGTCAAGAAATTATGTATATAAGAAGGGTTTTAAAAACACTTTGAAGAACATGCATCATGAACCCATTTTTATGAGATTATCATGAAGTTTTCCATAAATTTGAATTATATTCATGTGTTTATACGTTATATGTTTTTGAGAATAAATATGTGTAATACCCCAAAAATGCAAATCGATATTAGCTCCATATTTCAAGCTTATGCATAGTACATCATGGTTCTTTGGTAGTTTCATGATCAAGTTTGATGTCAATTAAGGTCTCAAATACGTCCTAGCTATTAGGCGAATCAAAATATTCCTTATCGATTGAATTCTTGGGAAGGATATTGATATAGTCAACTTCAAATGAGCATATCTCTCATTATACTATGAATTTTTGAGCTCATAACCCACCAACAGATATATAATTGAATTATCTTTCCAACGATACCAATTTCGCCCAAATCCGATATCGGGGCATAAAGTTATACCCATTTTACTCCAGCATGTTAGCCTGGTAACTAAGTGACGACATTAGTTGACGGCTTATCACATATTTGATGACTTATTAGCTAATGTCGTCAGCCTTAGGTAGAAAGTCATTAATTCCAACATCAAGTAACGACATGAGCTGGCGGCTTATCACATATGTGATGACATCAACCCAATGTCGTCATTCGTAAAATTCAGCATTTTCCAAAAGGTTTTGGAGGGGAATTTTGGTATTTTCCCTTCACCCCAAAGATCCACAAACACTGAATTCAGCCTCCATTTCACCAAAATACATTTTTTTCTCTCAAATTCTCTCGAGAACAAGAAGAGGGGTTTCCAATTCAAGATCTAAATCTCAATTATTCTTCCATCAATCTTCCCAAATCAAGTATCAAGGTATGTCATTTGTTGATTCATGGGCCCATTTCACCCATGAAGCTCAAGAATCTCTTTTCAAAATACAAGATTTGTGTAATTATGAACGTTCATGATTTAAATAGAATTGAAATTCATGTTCATGATGTTGTAGGGTTTTGATTCATGTTTTAAATTACATATTCCAATGATTGACCCTAGTATATGAAGATTTGCTTAATAATCATGATAAAACCCCTTCAATTGACAAGTTGATTGATGCATCCATGATTATTAAATGTGTTGATGATGGTATAACCAAAGCATGCTCCCCATGTGTTTGACTAAATGCCTATGTGAAGGAAAAGTGCCATACTAGTCTAATAATATAAAATCTCCATTCATGTACAAGTTTATGCACGTCAAGTGTTTGATGAAATGTCTTAGTCAATGAAGAATGGATATATGTGTAGACATTATGGTGCTTTGATGTATGTGTTGATGCTAACACATTTGAGGCTTTTAATTGAGAATAATTGCAAAGTTTTAAGAAACTTTTGTCATTTTAGATTGTTTTCTCTTTGATATTGTAATAAAAGTCAAGATGCAAGAGAACCAGCAATAATGAAAGTAAAAGAGTTGATTTCTGAGCAAGTAGAGAGGGAAGTATAGATGACGACTTGTCTGATAAGTTGTTAGCCTTGTTATAATCTATCAGAGTTGTCTTCAGCCTTAGACAAAGAATGAGATTCAGCTGGAAGAAGTGACGACAAGCTGTGATAGGCCGTCAGAGTTGTGATAAGCCATTAGGCTTAGGCAGTTCTTGAGAGGCAACCCAAGGTATTTTGTTGTTTGTATTTTTATTATGTGATTGACATCAGATCTTCGCACCCATGGTGCCACAGGTATGTTTCTAACTTTCTTGTTTTGGTTTGACGCATTAGGGACATTGCATGATTTTAAGTTGAGGGTGGGGCTACTTGTGGGTGTTGATGTCCTCTTAGGGTTTTTGTTGTCGTGCCTCTTTTCCCCGGAGTCTTGTTCCTAGTAGATCCGGCATGTTTAGGCGTATTGTGTTTTTTTGTGATATGTTATGGTTAACTGGGGGAAGAATAAGTATCTAGGATAGTTGACATATTTTTGGTGATTTTTCTTAGAATGATAAATACCTCTCCAATTGTCTATCTGGTAACTGTGTGATGTGCATCTATAGTGACTACTGTGAAACTTTTTATGGTATTAGTTCTAGGGACATGATAATCACTGCTAACAATTGCATGAACTGAATGGGTAGTAGCTTGTGATGTACGTTTGTACCATGTGTGTGTGAGTACTACCTAGTTCCCGTTGTGTGTTAAATCCATAACTTGCCCGATTGGTCTTGCCTTGGTTGTATTATAGCGGTTAGGAAAGGATCATTAGCCGTTGTTAATATTAGTCCACTTTTATCCTAAATGACCTTCCATGTGTGAATAATATCCCTTGATCCTGATTTTGAGCTTGAATGCCTATTCTTTTTTTATACCTATCAGTTTTCCAGTTGTATCATAATGAACCTGTTTTGGCCCTGGTTCTCCTTGGACATTATGTACTTTGACTTAGGTAAATAGCCTAAGTTGAGGGTGACTATCATAGGGGTGTGTGATGTAAAGTGAGTATGAAGAAGGGAAATAAAAAATATGCAAGGCTGGGTGTGGTAGAAAAAGAATGAAAAAAGAAAAGTTGTGAAAAAAAAAATGAATGAATAAAAATTGCACTCAGCTTGAATGTGCTTTAATCAAGAAAGGGAGAAATAAGGTAAAGGTTGATAAGTGAAACCCCAAAAATAGTGTAGTGCCAAGAAGGCTTAGTTAGTTTAAATATCCTTGTGTATCATACCATCCCCAAGCCTACATTACAAGACGAAGAAAAGTCCTATAGTGATCCTATCTTAACTGTCTGAAAGCTTCGGTAATAAAAATAAGGGCAAGCTTATGGTATTTGGTATAAATTGACTGGAACTTCTTTCTGAGAGTGAGTGTCTCTTGACCGTCCCCGCATTGACATGCTTAAGTTCACATATGAGTGAGGAGGGACCTCTTTGTTGTAAGGGCACACTGGTTACGTTGCTAGTTGCTAACTTATTTGGATAGTGTAATCTTGGTACATGCATGGTTGTTATTGCTGAATTGATGCCATATCTTGATTCATGTGTGTCGCATTGTTGTTCTTCAATAATATCCACAATTGTTTTTTAAATTAATTGACCTTGGAGATGGTGAAGATGCTTTGAGATAATATGGATGGTTGACTGCCGAATGTACTTTGTATCTTCTTGGTTGTGTTTTAGTTGCTTGAGGACAAACAATTGTTTTAAGTTGAGGGTGTTGATGTGTGAGGAGATGCTAACACATTTGAGGCTTTTAACTAAGAATAATTGCAAAGTCTTAAGCAACTTTTGTCGTTTTTTATTGTTTTCTCTTTGATATTGCAGTAAAAGTCAAGATGCAAGAGAACCAGCAATAATGGATGTAAAAGAGTTGATTTCTGAGAAAGTAGAGAGGGAAGTATAGGTAACGACTTGTCTGATAAGTTGTCAGCCTTGTGATAAGCTATCAGAGTTGCTGTCAGCCTTAGACAGAGAATGAGATTCAGCTAGAAGAAGTGACGATAACCTGTGATAGGACGTCAGAGTTGTGATAAGTCGTCAGGCTTGTCGTTAGGCTTAGGCAGTGCTTGAGAACTTGAAGTGAAGAAGCGATGACAATTTTGATAAGTCGTCACATGTCTAATAAGACGTCAGGCTTCATCGTCAGCTGAAGATAGAACTTGTTCAAATATGAAGAGGAGTTGACGACATTCTTGATAAGGAATCAGACTCCTGATAATCCATCACACACGTCGTCGTCTGTCCGAGAAAACACTGTGATCTGTAATTTTGTTTCCATAATTTGGATGAAGTATTTAAAGCATATGTTAGGGTTTTCTAATCATAAAAAGGGGGCGGAACATCTTGAACTTATTCCAAAGGAAAAGACACCTCTTTTTGGGGCTTAAAACTTAGAATTCAATTTTCAACTCTTTGATTTGGTTGTGGGAATTTTCTCTTGAACTTAGAAGAGAATCAACTTTAGACTTCATCTTTTGTAAGTTTAATTACTTTGGATGATGATTACAATTGTTGCTATCTCTTTCTTTATCATGTGGAACTAAAACCCACAACTAGGGTTGTGGTATCTATGATTATTCCCCCATGGATTTAATAGTTGGTTAGGGTTTAAGTTATTGTGGGGACATCTTGATAATTCCTTTGTTATGATTGCTATTTATTGGTTGCAAACAATAAATCCCACCTTATGTTGATTTTCTCGAGCTGAGAAATAAACTAAAGGTAGAAAATTATCAACAAGGATTTAGGAAGGTTAAGCTCCCATCTAATGATTAATGTTGTAACAAGATTGATCAACTTGAGATAAAATCAGTATGAATAGAATGATTTCCTAAGTTCGAGAGAATTAGGGAGTTCAACATCTAGGTTGGTTGAGAAACACTTAGATGGACTGTCGGAACTGATAATTTGGTGTTTCCCACAAGTCATGAGAATCCAGTACTACAACTATTATTCAATGAGGGGTTAATAATCATAGTGGTCACAACTCTAGTTTCTCTATATCATTGATTTGAAATATTGCAGTTTAAGCTTTGAGTTCTAAGGCGAAATGAAGTGTTAATAACTTTTGTTCAATCATTAAAAACCCCTATTTTATTTTTTCGTATCATTTGTTTGAATTTAAATTGTATCTATCGATTTAAATTAATTTAATCGCCACTCACATTGTTCCTCGTGGATTCGAGCCCAACTCCAAAGTTGGGTAAATATATTGACGACGATCGCCTTGCACTAAATTAACGTGTAAGTTAACGGCATTGACACCCTTCCAATTGGAATTACAGATTGGACCCCAACACAGCTATATTGCATTATTTGGGGCATGCTGGTTAGATGACTACTTCCCATAATTTTAATTACAGATTAGGACTTTCAGATACAATCATTCAGTCTAAGTAATAGAACTCAGATAGTTCTATAGAATTCAGGACTTCTGATGTAGTCACCTCAGAACAGAACGGAACTCAGCTAGTTCCATTAGAAACGAGACTGTTAGATACAGTCGCTCAGTATTAGTTATTTCATTTATATGGTTATCAGTATCTTATGTTATCAGTACTCAGATTCAGTAATTATGTTATCACGAACTCAGTTATAGTTATTATGTATTCATGCATGTATTCTCACATTCATGTTGTTCATTCAGTTAGTATAGTTCATGCATGTGAACCCTTTGCATTCAGCCTACTTCACATACATACCAGTATATTTAATCGTACTGACGCATTTGTGCTATGAGGTTTTATACCATTGGTTATGAAGAACGAGCTCCAGAGCATCAGTAGTATTCCAGTACTCAGCAGTCAGAGTCAGCAGTGACTCCTCATCCTTCAAGGAAATGAGCATTATCTTATCATTTTAGTACTTAGTTTATTTTAGTTGTTGGAGTTAGTTGGGGACATTTCCCATCAACTGCTTATTCAGACAGTTAGAGTTTTTTCAGACTATCATGTTCAGTCAGTTTATTAGTTTGTTTTGTGTATTTCATACCCCATACAGATGTTATATTTTATTAGATATTGTGTCTCGGCTTTGAACCTTACAGGCTTAAAGCCTTTATTTCTGTATTTACACAGTATATTATGAAGTGTTCAGGTACATATATCAGTCATGGGTTAGCTTGTGGTCCTTTGGGGTCATAAGCACCGTGTAGCATTCTGGATACCAAATTCGAGGTATTACAAACTTGGTATCAGAGCCTAAGGTTCAAAAGTGTCCTAGGAAGTCTGAAAGCCGCATCTGGTAGAGTCTTATACTTGAGTGTGTTGCACGCCACATTTAAGTGCAAGAGGCTATATGATGTTTTATGAACAGTTTCCCTTCTTTCAGTATTCATGTCATTCTAGTGAGCATAATCTCAAGATAATCTCTCAGTCTAATCTTTTTCTCCCTTTCTTCTACAGAACATGCCTCCTAAAAGAAGAAATGGAAATCAGCCAGCCCCTCAGCCCAAAGATCCTTTGGGCGAACATATTTCTCATACAGAGTTCAGAGCTGCATTCACTACTCTTGCTTAGTCAGTTGCTTCTCAGAATGAATGACCAACTGTCGTTTCGGCCAACCTAGTGGCAATTCAGCTGCAGCCAGGATTTGGGACTTCACCCGAATGAATTCTCCATCCTTTCTCGGATCTAAGTCAGATGAGGACCCTCAGGAATTCATCGATCAGTTTCAGAAGGTTACATACATCATGGGGGTTACTCCTAGTGAAAGTGTTGAGCTAGTTGCATATCAGTTGCAGGATATTGCCCACACTTGGTACAAGCAGTGCAAGTCAGAAAGGTCAGTTGATGCAGGACCTATAGAGTGGAAGGAGTTTGTCACCGCATTCTTAGAGAGGTTCTTTTCCATAGAGATGAGAGAATCTAAGGTGTTAGAATTCATCAACCTCAGGCAAGGAAACATGAAGGTGAAAGATTATTCTCTTAAGTTTACTCAATTATCCAGATATGCCCCTCATGTGGTTACAGACAACAGGGCTAAAATGAGTAAGTTTGTTTTTGGGGTGAATGATAGTATGGTCAATGAGTGTAGGTCTGGGATGTTGAATAGTGACATATCTTTAGCCAGGCTTATAACTCATGCTCAACAGATAGAGAAGCAAACGATTAAGATGAGGGAGAAGCAGAATAAGAGAGAAAAGATAGGTAGTTTCAACTTTGCTCAGCCAAAATCAAAAGGAGGAAACCATTCTCAGTTTCATCCTAAGTAATCAGTTCAATATCCTTTTTCAGCTAGTGCTCCAGCTCTTAAGTTCAGGGATAGTAATAAAGATAGAGCTCCAGGCTCTAAGTCTCAGGGCAATGCCAGCAATGCCCGAACTAATCCCCGTTGTCAGACTTGTGTTAAGAACCACAAGGGTGTTTGTAGAGTTGGCAGTGATGTCTCTTTAAAATGTGGCAAGCTAGGCCACAGAGTTAGGGATTGTCCCCAGTCAAGTTATCAGGGACAGCAGAACCATTCCTCAGCTCAGTCCGATCGCCCAAATCAGGAGGGTGCCACTTCCAGTGCTACTAGTGGGCGACGTCTAAACAAACTTTATGCTCTCCAGTCCTGACAGGATCAAGAAAATTCTCCTGATGTAGTTACTGGTACGTTATAGATCTTTCACTTCCATGTTTACGCTTTGCTATATTGAGGTGTTTCATTGTATTTTGTTACTCCTTATATATTAGGTGATTTCGGAATCAGTCCTAAAATTCTATCAATGCTCTTTTCATTCTCTACCCCAGTGGGTAAGACATTCATATCCCGATGGGTATACAGGAACTATCCGGTTATGATATTTTAGAAAGTCACTTCAGCAGACTTAGTAAAATTAGAGATGACTGATTTTAATGTCATTCTCGGTATGGATTGGTTTCACTCCTACTATGCCACAGTCGACAGCAGAAATAGAATAATCCAGTTCTGGTTTTCAAATGAACCCATCCTAGAGTGGAGAGGTAGTACTTCAACGTTTAGAGGTCAGCTTGTTTCCTACCTTTAGGCAAGGAAAATGATGTCTAAAGGATGTGTCTATCATCTTGTTTGAGTTAAGGACACTAGTTCTGAAACTCCCAGTCTTGATTCAATCCAGTCCTAAATGAATATCCAGATGTATTTCCCAAATATCTTACCGAAATTCCTCCCGAAAGGGAAATATACTTCGGCATTGATCTTCTTCCAGATACTCAGCCTATATATATTTTTTCCATACAGAATAGCACCAGTAGAACTCAGACAATTAAAAGAGTAGTTGAAGGATCTCTTAGATAAGGGGTTCATCAGGACCATTGTGTCCCCGTACGTAAGAAAGATGGTTCTCTCAGAATGTGCATTGATTACCGTAAGCTCAATAAAGTCATGGTCAAGAACAAGTATCACTTCCCCGTATTGATGACTTATCACAGTTCAATAAAGTCATGGACTTGATGAACCTGGTGTTCAAGAAGTAATTGGACATGTTTGTTATAGTCTTCATAGATGATATTCTGGTCTATTTCTGTAGTGAGTGTGATCATGTAATCCATCTCAGAATTGTACTTCAGAGTCTCAAAGATCATCAGTTGTTTGCCAAATTTAGTAAGTGCGAGTTTTGTCTAAGGTCAGTAGTATTCCTTGGTCTTATCATTTTCTGTGATGGCATTAGGGTTGATTCTCAAAATATCAAAGTGGTAAGAAACTGGCCTCGCCCTATATCTCCGTCAGATATTAGGAGTTTCTTGGGTTTGGCTAGCTATTATAGATAGTTTTTTGAGGTATTTTCTTCTATTGCATCCCCTATGTCCATATTGACTCAGAAGAAGGTTAAGTTTCAGTGGTCAGATCCTTGCAAGAGGAGTTTTCTGGAGATGAAGACTTGACTCACCTCAGCTCTATTCCTAGCTCTTCTAGATAGTTTAGATAGATTTATAATATATTGTGATGCATCCAGAGTAGGTTTGGGTTGTGTCCTTATGCAGCATGGTAAGTTCATAGCCTACATCTTCAGACAGCTTAAACCCCATGAGAAGAATTATCCGACTCATGATCTTGAGTTAGCAGCCGTAGTATTTGCCTTAATGATTTGGAGGCATTATCTATACGATGTTCATGTATATGTGTTCATAGACCATAAGAGCCTTCAGTACGTATTCTCTCAAAAATATTTTAACCTCCGCCAGAGAAGGTGGTTAGAGCTCATGAAATATTATGACATGAGTATCCTTTATCATCTGGGCAAGGCCAACGTAGTGGCCGACGCTCTCAGTAGAATGTCTATACGTAGTGTTGCTCATGTTGAGGACAGTAAGAAGAAGTTAGCTTAGGAAGTCCATCAGCTTGCCAGACTCGGTATTCGCTTAGTCGATATAGAAAAGGGTGATGTATGGGTTCAGAGTAGTTAAAAATCATCTCTAGTTTCCGAGGTGAAAGAAAAGTAAGATAGAGATCCTAGTCTAGTCAAGTTCAAAGAGTCAGTCAAGGATTAGAAGGTTGAGGTTTTCTCCTAGGGGTAGATAGTGTTCTGTGTTTTTAGGGTCGTCTTTGTGTTCCAGGTGTAGATAACTTGAGGTAGTGAATTCTTGCAGAAGTGCATGGTGCGCGCTACTCTATTCATACAGGGGCCATAAGGATGTACCGTAACTTACGAGAGATCTATTGGTGGAGTAGGATGAAAAGAGATGTTTCAAAGTTTGTGGCTAAGTGCTCTACATGTCAGCAGGTTAAGATAGAGCATCAAAAGCCTAGTGGTCCCATGCAAGAGTTCATTATTCCCACCTGGAAATGGGAAGAAGTGAACATGGATTTTTGTGATGGGTTTTCCATGTACTCGCCGTCAACATGATTCAATTTGGGTCATTATAGACAGGATGACCAAATCAGCTCATTTCCTTCCAGTTCATACCTCTTATTCAGCCGAGGACTACACCAAACTCTATATCAGGGAGTTGGTCAGATTACACGGTATGCTGTTGTCTATTATTTCAGACAGAGGTACCCAGTTTACCTCTCACTTCTGGAAAGCATTCCAAAAGGTTCTTGGTACTCAAATTCATCTCAGTACAAACTTTTATCCCCAAAAAGATGGTCAAGCAGAAAGGACCATTCAGACCTTGGAGGATATGCTAAGGGCGTGTGTAATTAATTTCAAGAGAATTTGGGATGACCGCTTGCCTTTGATTGAGTTTGCATACAACAACAGTTATAATTTCAGAATTCAGATGGCTCCATTCGAAGCCCTCTATGGTAGGAGATGCAGATCTCCAGTCGGTCGGTTTGAAGTTAGTGAGGCCTCAGTCATAGGGCCTGACTTGGTATTCGATGCCTTAAAAAAAGTTCAGTTGATCAGAGAGAGACTTCGGGCTTCTCAGAGCTGACAAAAGTCTTATGCAGATGTATGCAGAAAGGATCTCGAGTTCAAAATTGATGACTTTATTTATCTAAATATCTTCCCATTAAGGGAGTGAAGAGATTCAACAAGAAGGTGAAGCTTAGTCCCAAATATGTCGGTCCCTTCAAAATTGTCAGTCACTTCGACAAAGTAGCTTATGAACTCGCATTGCCTTCAGATCTAGCCTCAGTACACCCAGTCTTCCATGTCTCTTTGCTCAAGAAGTGCATAGGTGACCCAGCAGATGTAGTCCCTATTCAGAGCATAGATGTTTAGAATAGTCTCTCTTATGAAGAAATTCCAGTCGAAATCCTTGACTACCAGATTCGTAGACTAAGGAAAAAAGAAGTCCCTCTAGTCAAGGTTATTTAGCGGAATCAGTCCGTTGAAGGAGCAACTTAGGAAACAGAAGGAGAAATGCGAACCAAGTACCCTCACCTTTTCTCCGCAAACTCAGACTTAGCTCAAGGTAATAATTTTCCTTAAGCTTATTCAGTTTCATGTTCATATGTCCATTATAAACTTGGTACTAAGTACCATTACCTATTCAGTCATGCATTCATGTGCCATCTCAGTCACGTATTCGTGCATCAGATATGCATGTTCAATATGATAAAACCAGCTTATTATTCATGTTGCTAATGAAATCATGCTTCAGTTATGTATGTCCAGTATGTACTTTCAGTTATCTTTCTCCCAGTCTAATCAGTCTCATTCGAGGACGAATGTTCCCAAGGGGGAGATATTATAATACCCCAAAAAATTCAAATCAATATTACCTCCATATTTTAAGCTTATGCATAGTATATCATGGTTCATTGGTAGTTTCATGATCAAGTTTGATGTCAATTAAGGTCTCAAATATGTCCTAGATAATAAGCGAATCAAAAAATTCCTTATCGATTGAATTATTGAAAAGGATATTGGTATAGTCAACTTCAAAAAATCATATCTCTCGTTATACTATGAATTTTTTATCTCATGACCCACCAAAAGAAATATAATTGAATTAGGTTTCCAACGATACCAATTTCTCCCAAATCCGATATCGGAGCAAAAAGTTATATCTATTTTACTCCAGCATGTTAGCCTGGCAACTAAGTGACGACATTAGATGACGGCTTATCACATATCTGACGACTTATCAGCTAATGTCGTCAGCCTTAGGCAGAAATTCATAGATTCCAGCATCAAGTGACGACATGAGCTGATGGCTTATCACATATGTGACAACATCAACCCAATGTCGTCAGTCGTAGAATTCAGCTTTTTCCAAATGGTTTTGGAGGGTTATTTTGCTATTTTTCCTTCACACCAAAGCTCCATTAACACTGAATTCAGCCTCCATTTCACCAAAATACATTCTTTTCTCTCAAATTCTCTTAAGAACATGAAGAGGGGTTTCCAATTCAAGATCTAAATCTCAAGGATTCTTCCATAAATCTTCCCAAATCAAGTATCAAGGTATGTCATGTGTTGATTCATGGGTCCCATTCACCCATGAAGCTCAAGAATCTCTTTTCAAAATACAATATTTGTGTATTTATGAACGTACATGATTTAAATAGAATTGAAATTTATGTTCATGATGTTGTGGGGTTTTGATTCATGTTTCAAATTACATATTCCAATGATTGACCCTAGTATATGAAGATTTGCTTAATAATCATAATAAACCTCCTTCAATTTACAAGTTGATTGATGTATCCATGATTATTAGATGTGTTGATGATGGTATAACAACCATGCTCCCCATGTGTTTGACTAAATGCCTATGTGAAGGAAAAGTGCCATACTAGTATAATAATATGAAATCTCCATTCATGTACAAGTTTATGCACGTCAAGTGTTTGATTAAATGTCTTAATCAATGAAGTGTGGATATATGTGTAGCCATTTTGGTGCTTTAGAACTTGTACTTCATGAAATCTCCAACTTATTGTATTATGGATTGTGGTGTTGGTCATGTATTCAAGAAAGTCATGCTTTGTCAGTTTCTTCCCATCGAGTCCTAGCGGTACTTGTACCTGAAAAATATAGTTGTGTGCCTAGAGTTAGTGTCATATTTTCACGATATCCTTAGTCAAGCCATGATTTATAGAACTCATTAAGTCATGTAACTCAGGAAAGCTCAGTAATACAGTAATCTCAGTACTATTTTGTCAGTCAACGGAAACTCAATTAATTCAGTCTAGTTCAGTTCAGTAATCCATGTTCAGTATCTATTCAGATGGGAGTAGGAATTAGCACCGAGTGAACCCAAGGATGGGAATACATACTGTCAGATGAGGGTGTGATTCTTAGAAGTCATCCTTGTGTTCCAGAACTATGTAGCCAGCATAGGTTAAGATATCAACACTGTCTGACGAGGGTTGTTGAGGGGGATAAACATTGTTAGATGAGGGTCCCACCATTCTCTTTTCGAGACACTATCAGATAAGGCTCACCCATAACTTGTCCTTACCAGTGGAGCGGTATTGACACCCTTCTAATTGGGGTTACAAATTGAACCCCAACACAACTATATTGCATTATTTGGGGCATGTTGGTTAGATGACTACTTCTCATAGTTTTAGTTACAGATTAGGACTGTCAGATACAGTTATTCAGTCTTAGTAATTGAACTTAGATAGTTCTACAGAATTTAGGACTGTCAGATGCATTCGCCTCAGAATAAAATAGAACTGAGCTAGTTCCATCAGAAACTAGACTGTCAGATACAGTTTCTTAGTATTAGTTATTTTAGTTATACGGTTATCAGTATCTCTTGTTATTAGTACTCAAATTTACTAATCATGTTATCATAAACTCAGTTACAGTTATTATGTATTCACGTATGTATTCTCACGTTCATGTTGTTCGGTCAGTTAGTATAGTTCATATATGTGAACCCTTTGCATTAAACCTACCTCACATGCATACCAGTACATTCAATCGTACTGACGCATTTGCGCTATGGTGCTTTATACCATAGGTTCAGAAGCACGAGCTCTATAACATCAATAGTATTCCATTACTCAGCAGTCAGAGTCAACCGTTAGTCCTCATCCTTCGAGGACATGAGCATTATCTAATCATTTTAGTACTTAGTTTATTTTAGTAGTTGTAGTTAGTTGGGGACATGTACCATCAACTCCTTATTCAGACAGTTAGATATTTTTTAGACTATCATGTTTAGTCAGTTTATAAGTTTGTTTTGGGTATTTCATACCCCACACAGATGTTATATTTTATCAGATATTGTGTCTCAGTTTTGAACCTTATGGACTTACAGCCTTTATTTTTGCATTTACACAGTATATTATACAGTGTTTAGGTATAGATATTAGTCATGGTTTAGCTTGTGGTCTTTCGGGGTCATGAGCACCGTGTAGCATTTTGGGTACCAGGTTTGGGGCGTTCAGTATGAGAACAAAATTCATGAAATTTCCCTCTCAACATGAAATTTGTTTGATTTAATAAGTTATGGGTTGTTTAATTGCATGTCTTAAAGAATGAGTCAAATGTTTCATTTTCATTTTTTGACTTGATGTTGGTCATGATTTGATTATATGGTATTCTCTTATTATATATATGTGCTCTTCATGTTAAATAAAAGAATTGCATGCATTTTATGAAAGAGTTGGTTTCCTTATGTTGCAATCTTGAAAATATGATGTCTGTAGATACTCATATGCATTTGAAATAAGAACTCTCATGTGATTTGATAAATTATTTTGGGTGGTCATTAATGTTATTTTGAATAAAAAAGGCTATGGATGTGTTATGATAAGATATGAATGACTTGCAAGTCTGGGTGTGATGATACCCTGTTATGATGTTTCCCTTAATAGAAATCAGAAGTGAACCTTTTTATAATTATGAAGCATGGTGTTAAAGGACTAAAATTAGGCTTAAAGAGAGTTAGATGGTACCTGAACAAGGCATGAGTTTAGATAACTCATAGCCCGAAACTATATTTTGCCGTTGTGGGTTTTTTCTTATGAAAAAGTATGTCAGAAAAAGAGGCATATCATTTTCTTGTGAAAAGGTATGTCATGCTAGGAGGCATATCCTTCTCTTGTGATATGGTATTTCATTCAAGGAGGCATACTTAGTGTTTATTATGTACTCTAATCATGGAGGCAAACTTAGATTGGAGTCTTGGCTGCCAAGTTAAGGGCGGATTCCATATAGCCCGTGGGATAATCAGAAATGTAGAGTGTGCCATCTAGCTTAGAAGCAAACAATGATTTGAGTCATGACTTAAAAAAATATTTTGAAGCTCACTGATTACACTTACGTCTTTATATATATATATATATATATATATATATATATTATGATAAATTATTTTTCATAATGCTCTCACTTATTTATATGAAGTATTTATTATTTTTAGATTATTCTGCATACCAGTACTTTCAAGTATTGACCCCCTATATTTCAAGTTCTGAGGTGTAGTCTCGTGGTCCCACAAACCAGTAGATTTTCCTCAAACATTCAGAGTTGGTAAGCCTCCTTTACTTCGGAAGGATTCTATCTAAATGTTAGTTTCATTCAATTTTATGGTCCGGCTGGGGGCCTTGTCTTGACCTAGTAAGACTAGTGTTTTCAGTTCATTAGAGGCTTCATAGATAGATGCAGATTGGGTTTGATTTTTCATGGTTTATTATCCTAAAGAATTATGCTTTATTATGGGATTTTTTCATTTTCAGTTTATCTTCCGCCTTTAATTTTTAGTATAAGTTATGCTATTGATTGTATGCAAAGGGGTCTCTCAGGCCTTCACGGTTCGAGATGCCTGTCACGGCAAGGGCCTCGGTTTGGGTTGTGATATGGATTTCAACATAGTATTCAATACAATAGGGTACAACTTTATGATAGGGTTCATAAAATGGTCATTGATACCTTTAGAATTGGGGATGGGGTGGAACCTGAATAGAATTTAGAAGAAGCTCCTACTAAAGAAGCAAGATATTTCTATCAACAATTAGAGGAGGCTAGTCACCCACTATGTGAAGGGAGTCTGCGTTCTGCTTTATTTGTTACAGTTACACTAATGAGTATCAAATTTGATTGGAATGTTTCTTAAGATGCTATGGACTCTATAGTTGTTCTTTTGGGTGAATTAGTAAATCTGGAGTTGAACATACCTCAGAATTTTTATCGAGAAAAGAAATTGGTTCCAAGTTAGGATTATCATATAATAGAATCCATTGTTGTGTAAATGATTGTATGTTGTTCTATAAGAATGATGTTGAATTAGAAAATTTTAAATTTTATGGACATACTCATTATAAGAGGACTCCCGGTGGAAAGATGGTTTCGATTAAGGCCATGCACTAATTGCCTCTTATACCTAGGCGAAAGAGGTTGTATGCTTCATGAGTTCTGCCCTACACCTGAAATGGCACCATAAAAAGAGAGGTGGTGTCTTGTCTCATATATCATATGGATAAGCTTGTAATAATTTCAATAGAAATTATCTTGATTTTGCTAGTGAACTAAGAGATATTATATTGGGATTGTGTGCAGATAGTTTCTGTAATATCCCGAGCTTTTCCCTAAGACTAATTTTGTCTTTAGAAGGTTAAGGAATGACTTTCTAAGTGAGTAACATTTAAACCACATAGAGTTAGCCTAATTTTGACTTTTTATCATGTGGGAATTTTAATTAGCTTTCCAACGATATAAGATCTTCCCAAATATGATAACCGGGCAAGAAGTTATGGCTAATTTAAGTTCTAGTCCTAAAACACCATCATTTTAGTGTTTGGCGTGTCACGGAGAGGGTCTATTTAACAATTGTCAAATTCTAGTGGAACTCCACGATAGTGGGGCGTCGCGGAGGACCCCAATTTCACAATAGTCAATTTCCAGTGGCCTAGCGTGATTGTGACATGTCGCGCTGAAGTTTCAGGTCCCAACCAGTGGGACAATGCGATGGCTCTGCATTGCGGTGACTCCCAGATTCCCATTTGTCAATTTCCAGTGAGCCACCGCAATAGTGGCTCGTCGCGGTGTCCCACAAAGTTGGGTTTCTAGTTTAATTTTTCCATCTTCATACAGAAGATAAAAGGGCACTTTGGACTTTTTCCAGGCCTCTTAAACCGTAAAAACATCAGAATTAAGGTCACTACAAGCATCATATGAGATTTTTCTCAAGATTTCCCTCAGCCAAAAACCCTAAGCATCCAAATCCTCTTCCAAGAATCTTAAGGGTTCACCATAGATTTTCTAAATTGAGTAAAGATTCAAGACTCCCATGTTAAAAGCTTTAAGAACCCGCATTCAAGAGTTCCAATAACATCTCAAAAGCAAGTTCTTCATCCAAGTTTATTAATCTAAGGTATGTGGGGTTTGAAAAAGGGCAATCTTTTCGCCCATGTGCCCAAAAGCTCTGTTTTTACAGATTACATATGATTTTAAATATTGAATTTTATACCCACAGTATTTTGTTGGAAAATTTTGAGCATGATGTGATTGATTTATGAAATTTCATGGTTTCTTTGAGTTAAAGAATGTTATTTTATGATTTTGAATATCATGAGCATGATTTGAGCCATTGATTTCAGTTTTCCATTGAATTAAGTATGAGATTGTGATTTGAAGCTATCATTTTGGTATTATGGTAAATTTTGAGAAAAAATTACAAAGCATGATGATTTTCCATGCATTTATATGAGTTGATACATTGATATTAAATAGTATAAATAGTATTTGATCTTTTGATCCTTACATGAGTTCTGAAATCTATATCCCAGAGTTATTCTCATAATGTTAAATGCATAACTTGTTTCTAGTAAACCCTTATACGAGTTTTAATGTGGATTTTCATAAGATGAGTGTAGTTAATTAAAGGGAGTAGTATTTAGCACTGAGTTGGGTAAGTTACTACGGTTTTATACCCTAGAACTACGTGCCACTATAGGATTGAGATTTATGGTCTCAAGGATGAGATAGTGATCACTGAGTTGACGTTATACTCCCTGGAAAGAGTATGACGCCTCTCCCCAACATGAGGTTTCTTCCTTAGGAGGACAAGATTTTAGAATCCATGTAGCTCGCATGGTGTGTGTCAGTTGAGAGAACCTCCCTTCTAGTGAAAGTAAATAATCAGTTCCTAAAGTATTTTCCCTCAAGATTAGTTATTTTCTCTATTAATCAAGACAAGCTTTTAAAAGTATGTTTCTCCAAGGGTTTTGAAACTAAGTGTAAAGGCTCGCAATTTAATCAAATATATGTTTTGAGAAAGGAATAGAACTACAGATTTCAGAAATAAGTATATTGAATCACGAGATTTATACTATGCGTCCCATTATTCATAATGGATGAGATTTATATTATTTTTAAGTTATTCAAGCTATGTGAGTCAGTTGTATCAGCATGCATGATTTCTATAAAGATTGATGATATTGTTGCTTTAATCATTGCATATACCCCCATATACTCAGTACACCCTCAAAGTATTGATCCACATATACGTCTGTGTGCTACATTGTCTCATAATGTTGGTCCAGGTGCTCATTCTCAGCAGCGAAAGTGATCTCCAAGCATCTCATCTACATTTTTATCTTTGGTGAGTCTGCATGGTTTGAGGACCTATATCTGCAGCTTTTCTGCTTTCATAGTGTTTTGAGCATTACTTTTAGATCAGTTTGAGTTAGTTGGGAGGTTTGTTCCAATGGCTCTCTAGTTTGAGTATTAGAGGCTTTGTCAGACTAGACTATTGTGATATTTGAGACTTTTCAGTATGTTGCTATTCAGACTATATTCTTTTGTTATTTCAGTCGAGATATCATATGACAGTATGCTTGTTTTTCTATAATTGTCCTAAAGTAAGTATTGGGAGTAGTAGTAGGCTCAAAGGTTTATCTTAGAGCAACTTGTAGCCTTAAGCACCATGTGACATCTCAGGATAAGATTTTGGGGCGTTACAGTTTCACACCATTCTCTAATTCTAGAATACCTTATTCTTATTGCACGGTATTTATTACTCCATATAATCTCCCACCTGAAATGTGCATGACAAGTCCCTACATATTTCTAAGTTATATTATTCTAGGTCCTCAGAATCAAAAAAGTTTGATAGATGTCTATCCCCAACCATTGATAGATGAGTTACTACAATTATGGGATGAAGGTGTAGTGACATATAATATATCCATTAAGAAGAATTTTTATACATGCGAATTTAATATGGACTATTAGAGATTTTCTTGCATATGTGATGTTGTCTGGTTGGGTGACTATTGGAAAGTTTGCTTGCCCATATTGCATGGAAAATAGTAAAGCATTCACTTTAAAGCATGGATAAAAACATTGTTGGTTTGATTATCACCGCTGGTTCTTACCAATGGACCAAAAGTTTAGAAGGATGAAAAATCTATTAAAAACGAATAAGATTGAGAATGATCCACCACCTCCATTACTATCAACATATCAAATTTGTGAGAGAGTTTATATTTTGGCTAAAGTTACAGATGGTCCATCCACCTTCTAGACTTCTCATATATGGTATTGAACATAATTTTACAAAACAAAGCATATTTTAGGAGTTTTCATATTGGGGGGACAGTGAATTAAGACATAATCTTGAACCGATGCACATTGAAAAAATATTTGATAATTTATGCAACACAATCATGGATGTTAAGGGCAATACAAAAGACAATTCAAATGCTAGAATGGACATAAAGAAATAATGCTAGAGAAAGGAATTATGGTTGAAGGAAAAATAAAATGGTAAATTTTTTAAGTACGAGGTTAGTTTTTCATTCATATTAGATGAGAAACAGGAAATATATGAGTGGTTTAAGAATTTGAGGATGTTTGAGAGCTAGGCTTTGAATTTTGGAAAATAAGAGACTATGGAAGAAGGAAAGTTAATTGGTATAAAAATTCATGATTGTCACATTTTTATAGAAACCTTAATTTCTATCGCATTTAACCACCTTCCTAAGAGGATATGGAAATCAATCACAGAGATAAGTTTATTCTTTAAGAATTTATGTTCGGGAAAGTTGCTGGATAGTAGCTTGGATAGAATGGAACGGAATATTCCTGTCATCACTACTAAGTTGGAGAAGATCATTCCCTGTGGTAAGTGAGTTGTGTGGTAACTAGTTGAATACTAAGTGACTATTTTACTTGATGACTAAAATTCTAGAATACTAAGTAATGAACCGTGATAGTCTAAATGAGATAACTAGCAATTGTGGTTGTTATGTGGTCAATGGTGAAAATGGGTTAGCATTAGTTATGCTTAATGGTATTGATGATTAATTGGGTTGTTAAATGAGTATTTGTAGATTATGATGCTAGATAGTAAGAGATATTGGTTGATAGATAGATATGTACATTTGAAGATATGTAACCTTGTTCCTATAGGATGACTTGTGCGCCCATGATAACTAGAACTATGCCTTGGTCAAACGACATCTATGGATTAGTAGTGCACCTTGAATAAATGTGGATGTAGGCTATTTAGTGAATAATTGTTAGTGTTATCTCGTGATTATGTTTTATGTAAAAAATCGGTTAGGCCATAATGGAGATCCTATAAGGACTAGTGAATTAGTAGCATAATAATAATAAGTGTTGGGTAGTTAATAATGACTAGATACGAGATGTTGTATTATTGTTGTAGTTGATTAATTACTTTGTCCAGTAATGATGAAGGCAATTTAGGTTCGATTCTGAACCTTGGCTTAGATATATTATCTTGCTTTATATCATCTTTATATCATAATTTAGCTCAGTCGATTGATAATGCGAATTGAGTACCCATTGTTTTGGTACTCATACTAAACTTTTGTACCTTTTTATTGTAGACCGAAGTACTAGTTACCACCACTGAGTTAAGATAGTGCAGTGTTGAAATTCTAGAGATAGGGTGAGCTCTTGGAGGTTTGAGTTGCCTATTTCCCTCCTATCTTTATTCAGTGTTTTGTATTTAAGATGAATGTATAGACTATTTAGACTTTTGGATTGTATTTTTTGTTGTCATATTTAGATGCTCTTGTATTGATATTACCAGGTCCTGGGATTGGTATGTGTATTTGCTTGTCTTTTATGGAACATTGTTGATTATGATTTTTTTCATTAATTTTGGCCCTTGTCGGGTGTTTCTACCAAAGTAACCCATTTTCTTAGCACTGGGTTCCAGTGTTGGCTTACCTACTGGTAGATTTTACTAGGTGCCATCATGACTTATGAATTAGGTCGTGACAAGTGGTCGCCGTAGTAAGGTAATCTTTGAAGGGTTCATTTTTAGGTCATACTAGAAGTGGTGGTGATTCTGGGTCATCCGGATCTATTGGTTTTTTTTTGCTCATGTTTCATGTTTTACTTGTAGATTTTCTAGTCACTATTCATGGGATTGCCCTAGTCGTAAGGCGATGGTTTTTTAATCCTAGGGTGTTTTCCATATTAGATCAGTTCACCCCGCATGTAGAGGAGATTCTTATGGTCATAAAGGTGGTTATTATGGTGCTCAAGGTGGTACTCAGGTAGGCAGGATAGGAGGTCGATCAGGTTCCCAACCAGGTGGTGGGAGTGGTCAGTTATATGCACTACCTACTAGACCCAAGGCTGAGACTTCAGATGTTGTAGTTACAGGTACAATTTTGGTATGTCACAAGTCGACTCTTGCTTTATTTGATTTAGGATCCATTTGTTCTTATATATCTTCTTATTATGCACCACGATTGGAGTTGACTAGTGAATTATTATTTGTGCCATTGTGCGTATCTACTACCATGAGTGATTTTTTAGTAGTTAATCGAGTATTCATATCATGTGTTATGACAATTAGTGATGTTGATACTTGTGATGACCTTATTGTGTTAAATATTTTGGATTTTGATGTGATTTTAGGTATGGACTGGTTATCCCACTATCATGAAGTGATGGATTATTTTTCCAATACCGTTACCTTAGCTATGCACGGTATGCCCCCAATCGTGTGGCAGGGAGTGGTTATCTGCGGGTCGATCGGTGTTATTTCTTATGTTCGTGTTTGGAGACTTGTATCAAGTGGTTGCGTGTATTATCTCACTTATATTTATGATAAATGTGTGGAAAGTCCATCGCTTGACTTTGTTCCTGTTGTTTGTGAGTTTTCGGATATGTTCCCTGCTAACCTACCTAGTATTCCCCATGTCTGTGAGATTGAGTTTGCTATTAACCTTGAACCTGGCACCCGACCTATTTATATGAAACCTTACTATATGGCTTCCATCGAGCTTAAGGAGCTGTATTCTCAACTTTAAGATCTTTTTGGTAAGGGTTTCATTAGAATGAGTGTGTCCTCATGGGGAGATCTTTTATTGTTTTTGAAGAAGAAAGACAGCTCCCTGCGTATGTGCATCATTATAGGCAGCTCATTAAGGTGATGGTGAAGAACAATTTTCCTATGCCTCGCACTGATGATTTATTTGACCAGCTTTAGGGTGCAGCCTATTTTCTAAGATTAATTTAAGGACCGATTACCATAAGTTGAGCATTCGGGCTGAAGATATTCAAAAGACAGCTTTATAACCCATTATGGTTATTATGAGTTTCTAGTGATGTCTTTTGGGTTGACTAATAGACCAGTTGCGTTCATGGATTTGATGAACTATGTGTTCATACCCAATCTAGACTCATTCGTGATTGTGTTCATTCATGTTATCTTTGTATATTCGAGGAGTAGTGAGGAGTATGTGTAATATTTAAGGATCATGCTCCAGACTTTGAGGGACCATTTGCTTTTCGCCAAGTTCTCTAAGCATGAGTTTTGGCTTGAGTCGATGACATTCCTTGGACATGTGATATCTAAGAATGGTACTATGTTAGACTCGCCTAAGATTGAGGCGATTCATGATTGGTCTAGGCCTACATCTCCGACCAAGGTCCATAATTTTATTAGTTTGGCCAATTATTATAGGCACTTTGTTAAGGGCTTTGTGTCCATTTCGACTCCTATGACCAAATTGACCCGGAAGGAGATTCCTTTTCAATGGTCCGAGGAGTGTGAGTTGAACTTTGGAAAGATCAAGGCTCAAGGACTTTCTTACTTCAGCTCCTATTTTAGCTCTTCCAATTGAGGGTGAGGTATTCAACATGTTTTGCGATGCTTCTGGTATTGGTATTGGTTATGTATTAATGCAGCAGGGTCGTGTCATTGCCTATGCTTCTAGACAACTTAAGGTGCATGAGCACAACAACCCCATTCATGATTTAGAGTTTGTGGCGGTAGGTTTTGTGCTCAAGATTTGGAGGCATTATTTGTATGGGGTGCATTGTGAGATTTTCACTGATCATCATAGCCTTCAACATCTTATGACCCAGCGAGAGCTTAATGCTTGATAGCATAGATGGATGGAGTTTCTTAAGGACTATGATCTTTCTATTTTGTATCATCCGGGTAAAGAGAATGTGGTAGCTAATGCCTTGAGTTGAAAGGCAATGAGTATGGGTAGCTTGGCTTGCAAATCAGTTTCTTAGAGGCCCTTGGTATGGGACACTAGTCCTTAACCAAATTAATGGTTCACCTTGATATTTCAGATCCTAAGAGGATTTTCTTTAGTGTGAAGGTGAGGTCCTTACTATTTGAGAAAATTCGTGATCGTCAGTACGAGGATGGCAAGTTGTGCTTCTTTCATAATCAGATGTTGAGTAGTGATTCCGGGAGGCACACTATTAATTCTGATGGTGTTTTGAGATTTTCTGACCGTATTAGAGTTCCTCATATTGGTCACTTTATTCAGTCGATTTTGCATGAGGTTTACAGCTCTAGATATTCTATTTATCCTAATACAACTAAGATGTATAGAGATTTGAGACAGCATTATTAGCGGGGTAGCATGAAGAGAGATATGGAAGACTTAGTAACTCGTTGCCTATGTTGTCAGTAGGTAAAGGCCAAGCATCAACACCCTAGTGGTTTGACTAAGAGGTTGCCCATTCCTGAGTGGAAATGGGAGTAGATTACTATGGACTTCATTAGTAGGTTGCCTCGTTCTTCCCGTGGTTTCTAAGACATTTGTGTTAATGTGGATCATTTGACCAAGTTAGCATATTTAATTCCTATTCAGCTGACCTTCAGTGCTGAGAGACTAACCCATATCTATATTCTTTTTGGGAGATAGTTCATTTGCATGGGGTGCCCATTTCTATCATTTCAAACTATGGTTCAGTGTTTACTTTGAGGTTTTGGAGAGCATTCTAGAAGGAGTCGGGTACTCGAGTAGATTTGAGTACAAACTTTCACCCGCAGATCGATGGTCAGTCCTAGAAGACTATTCAGGTGCTTGGGGATATGCTCTAAAACTATGTTATGGATTTTAGAGGTTAGTGGGATCAACACTTAGCATTGGCATAGATCTCATATAACAACAACTATCATTTGAGTATAGAGTTGGTGCCTTATGAGGCATCGTATGGTAGGAGATGTTGCTCTCTAGTTAGATGGCTTGAGACTTTTAAGGTCATACCTCGTGGTATGTATTTGGTTCAGGACTCATTGGATAGAGTCAGGGTGATTCGAGATAGGCAGAGAGCAGCCTAGAGTAGGCAGAAGGCCTACGCAGATCATCGACTCCGTGCCTTGAGATTTAGAGTTGGTGATTGTGTATTTCATTGTATTTTCCCATGAAGGGTGTGATGAGGTTCGAAAAAAGGGAAAGCTCAGTCCTTGATATATTAATCATTTTGAGATTCTCTACGTTGTTGGTGAGGTGGACTATAAGTTAGCTTTACCTCTGGATTATGTTGTTGTTCATTCAAATTTCCATGTCTCTATGTTGCAGTAGTATATTCCTGATTTGTCTTATATGCTTAGATGGAACTCAGTCTAGTTAGATGAGTATTTGGCCTTTGTGGAGGAGCCCATGTTGACTATGGCTAGTGATGTGAGGCGGTTGCGCACCAGGGAGATTCTTGTAGCTAAGTTTCAGTGGAGGCACCGCCTAGTGGAAGAGGCCACTTGGGGGATCGAGAGCGAGATGCGAGCCCAGTATCCTCACTTGTTTGACATTTAAGGTACTTTCTCATCTATTAAATTTTGGGAATAAAAGTTCCTTAGTAGTGGATGTTGTAATGAACCTTCTTGTTATTTTCCATAATTCCACTTATTTTCGTTGTTAGAGTTTTCCATAGCTACCCCAAGTCAATTATGACTTGCTGGAACTGATAGTTTGATCACCAGGCAGTTCTTTTGGGTTGTAGAGACAATTCCTTATATAGAAATATTTGTTGGTTCCAAATGTCCACCGAGAAAAAACTTCAGTAAAACGATCTCAGATGCAAATTTTGACTATGCTGAAACTCCGGAATATCGATTTTATGCTAGGTAGACCCTTAGTTCGGATTTTATTGCACCCAATCCCATTTTGACCTATTGGTCAGAAAGTCAAAAAATTAAAAGATATGGGTGTGGGGACCATAATTGGTCTAAACGAACTTGGATGGAAAATTTGACTTCACCAATACATTTGGAAAGTCAAATTTAGTGGGGTTACATAGTTCATTTGTGAAAATCAAAGTCTGAATGAGTTCCTAGGGTCGAAAACAAATTTTGGATTCTGTTAGCACCAAAGAATGTCATGGCCCCATGATGAAGGTCGCTCCATGGCGATCGCATCCCAAGTGAGGGCGATCATGATACCTCCATGCCTAGAGGGTCTATAAATAGGCCCTTTGGTCGCGAATTTGGGCCTTTTCACTTCTACTTAAGACCTAGAAACCCCAGAATGACATGTTAACTTCAAATTGAGTCTTGGGTGTGAGTTGGAAGCTTGTTTAATATATATTTTTGTGATTTACAATGGAGTTGAGGTGAGAATCCTTCATTTTCAAGCTTTAATTTCTTGAATTTTTTACCAAAACCCCAATTAGCTTGAGTGCATTAGTTTAGCCCATATAAGCTTGGTTTTCACTTGATTCTTAAGGATTATGATTCCATAATGATGTATGAACATTGGGTTGACCTCAAAAATGTGTTTTCCATATGTGGGACCCACTGTGGGTTTTGGTGTCATTTTTGGACCTGAAGCACAATGGTACAATATGGGTGTCGATATTCTTGTAATGATGTGTAGATTGTGTTTTTGATAGCTTAGCACCTCGAAGAAGCTTCTCGAAAGGAAAAAATAATAGTTTAGTGGTTCGTGAGATTCCTTTGGTTTTGAGGTAGGTTAGACTTACATCATATTAGATTGAGCTATGTTATAGTATAATTTTGATATCTTCTTAGATTGGGAAGGGTTTTAGGTGTTAGATTTGATAGATAGGAAAAATTTGGGATTAGTTGAATTATTTAAGTCATTTGAACTCATAGGTTGGGATGCTTGACTTGTAGGCTAGAACCTTGGTTAATTGGACTTATTGTCTCATGAATATCATGGGAAGGCTCTAGTTGCTTTAGTTAGATAGGAGTGACCTTGTCACTCAAGTTAAGGGTAAGTAGACCCTAGTTGCATATATTAATGAAATTACCTTAGTTGTCGTGGATGAGTTAAGAGTAGTGCTTGAGAAATACCTTTATTTTAGGACTATTATGGCTTGACAAACATCAAAGACTTGATTTAGATAACTTAACCTAGTCTCGGGTAGAAGTTAGACTTGAAATGTATTTTAGGTAATTAGAAGTGGGGTCTTAACCCACCTTAATCTTGGACTTATGTAGTTGCATTGAAGACCTTAGACGCTTGTTAATTTTTTAGAGTATGCCCTTGGGAGCATACTAGATAACCTCGGTAAATGAATTATGGTGATTGTATTAGAAAGGACGTATATGGTTGTTGACTAAATTATCTATAATGCTATGAATAGCTATGGATCATGTTATTAATTAAGCCCATGACTATGTTATTATTTGAATCATTGACTAGACTACTATTTTGGTCTTTAGACTGTGATATTACTCTTCTATGCTTTTGTCTTGTAACCCAACTAGTGATTATTCTAGAAATCTCTCTTGTTTCTAATATTGTGAGCCATGATACAACGGGCTCTAGAAGGAATATTTATTGTCTACATTGGAAGCTATGCTACTAACCATGTTGAACTCGGTAATTCTTTGTAATATTTATGCTATATATTCATATATTTATGGATAAATTTTCCTTGACAACGAATGATGAGATATGAAGGTATGTTTCTCCTTACTTCTCTTTTACTTTAGCCCTCGTGGGGGTTTTCATTTACTTTAGCCCTCATGGGGCTTACCATTTACTTTAGCCCTTGTGGGGCTTGTTCTTTATTATTAATATATATTGATGTGATCATTATGCCCAGCAAGGCTGGAGGATATATTGATGTGATGATGGTGCTCGGCAAGGCTGGAGGGCACATTGATGTGATGATGATGCCCAACAAGGCCGGAGGATATGATGATGATATAATAATACCCGGAAAGGACGAAGGATGATTATTGATGTCCCTATAAGTGCACATAATATTTCGAGTTACAGCTAGCCCAATATATGGCAAATATATATTTTCTTTTATACGTAAACCCCCGAGTGTGAAATAAGAATATAATGTCGACCTTAGGGTGCTGGTTATAGATCACTAGTGTTGAATGCTATCAAATGGGAGTAGTTAGTTATTAATGGTAATTAGGGGGTTCTGATGGTTGTTGTTTAATGATGAATCAAGACTAGTTATTAAGTGGGAACTAGTTGTAAAATGAGGATTCACCTAGTGAGTAATGCTCGTATCAAATAAGTGTTAATTAAGATGTGTTGGCTACTAGAATAAGCTTTGTGATGACTAGTTGTCTATTAAATGAATATATTACTTGATGGTTAGAAATTTAATGGACTAGTTAATGACCTTTGCTTAGTTAAAATATGGTAGTTAGTGAATATGGATAATATGTGACCAATGAGGGTAATAGTATGGAGTTGATTGTACGGGTGATGTTGTTAACTAATGAAAGTTGGGTAAAATGTTCGAATGACGATAAATGTGGAATATGGTCGAATAATTATAAGATTTGGATACGTTATTGGGTAAATAGTTGTATTGTTATTATTTCCTTTGGTGTACTCTCCGGTGGTATGGGACGTCGTGATGGGTTCCTTTATTTTATGCACTAGTTGGTGTATGGGCGCCAACTTTGTACTTGTGTTGTTTGTGATTTTACTTGTGTTGATTAATAATTTTGAGTCATTTATTTCTTATGCATGATGATATTGCATATAATGATGCATTACGATATTATTGTTCTAGTTTGATTACTTATTATATGCAGTGATGATGGAGATGATTCTGGTTCGATTTGTACCTTGACTTATATATGTTTATCTTGCATTATATCATCTTTGTATCATAACTTAGATCATTCGGCCGATGATGCCTATTGATACCCATTATTTTGGTACTCATACTACACTTTTGTACCTTTTTGGTGCAGATCTGAGTACTAGCTGCCATCACTGAGTCGAGTTCATGCGGTGTTGATATTTCGGAGATAGGGTGAGCTATTGGAGTTTCGAGTCGCCCGTTTCCTTCTATCTTTGATTCATTAATTTTTATTTGAAACCGACATATTGATATTTAAGATGCATAGGTTGTATTCCTATATCTATCATACTTAGATGCTTTTGTACTGATTATATCAAGTCATAGAATTGGTATCTGTGTTTGGTTATCTATTTATATTAGAACTTTGTTTATGTATATCTTGTGTTTGTTGATTTTTGGCCTAGTTTGGCATTTCTTACATAATAAACCCATTGCGCTAGCTCTGATTTAAGGTATTGGCTTACCCACTGGAGGGTTATAGTCGGTGTCATCGTGACTTGTAATCGGGTCATGACAAGACAACCCATCGGGCCTCAAGTGCTCATCCTTGACTTGCTGACAAACTATACACTTAGCCACAAAATTGGCCACATCTCTCTTCATATTGTTCCACCAATAGATCTCTTTCAAGTCATGATGCATCTTCGACAAACCAGGATGAACCGTATACCTCAACTCATGAGCCTCAGTCAAAACCCTTTCTCGCAGCCCATCAACCTCAGTCAGGAACACACAATCTACCTTGGTACCTTAAGATACCATCTCCACCAATTTCAAATGTCATTACCTTTTGCTGACCCACATCATCCTTAATTTGTATCAAGATAGGGTATAAAACCTGATTCTCCTCCACCTCTGCACCAAGAGATGACTTTACCACCTCTTGAACAATAATGCCTCCATCCTCTGAATCTAAAAGACGAAATACAATATTAGCTAATTTGTAAATCTCCTTCCCCAATCCTCACTTCTCCTCATCCATATGAAATAAGCTACCCATGAACAACCTGCTAAGAGCATCAACAACAATATTATCCTTACCTGGATTGTAGTGGAGACTCATGTCATAGTCTTTGAGCAACTCAAGCCATCTCTTTTGCTTGAGATTCAACTTCTTTTGGGTGAACACATACTGCAAGCTTTTATGGTCTGAATAGATATGAAAATGAACCCCATACAATTAATGGCACCAAATCTTCAAAGCGAAAAAACACCGCTGCTAACTATAAGTCACAAATTGGATAATTCCTTTCATTGACCCTCCACTACCTAGAAGCATAAGCCATAACCTTACCATTCTGCATCAACACATAACCCGGTCCCATATGGAATGCATCACAGTACACAACAAACCATTAGTACCCCCAGGTAGAGTCAAAATCGAAGCAAAAGTCAACTTATCCTTCAGCTTCTCAAAACTACCATCACAAGCATCAGACAACAAACACTTCACCTTTTTCTGAGTCAACTTCGTCAACGAAGCAGCAATAAAAGAGAAGATCTCCACAAACCTTCTATAATACCCGGGTAAACCCAAGAAGCTCCGAATGTCGATTGGCGTCGTGGGTCTAGGCTACTTCTTAACCGCTTCAACTTTTTGTAGATCTATCATGATCACCGCACTAGAAACAATATGACCAATAAAGATCACAACATTCAACCAAAATCGCACTTTGAAAACTTAGCATACAATTAATGATCCTTAAGAGTTTGCAACACTACTCAGAGTTAATTGGCATGATGCTCCTCACTCTTAGAATATACCAAGATATTATCAATAAAAATGATCATAAACAAATACAAGAACTGTCTGACTGCCCGTTCATAAGATCCATAAATGCAGTCAGAGAATTAGTCAACCCCTATGACATAACCAAAAACTCGTAATGACTATATCGGGTTCAGAAGGTAGTCTTAGGGACGTTCGCCTCCCTAATCTTCAACTGATTATAACTCGATCGAAGATCAATCTTAGAAAAGGATCTAGCACCCTGAAGCATGTCAAAGAGATCATCTATCCTAGGAAACGGGTAGTTATTATTCACTATTACCTTATTCAACTGCTGATAATCTATACACATCCAAATAGAACCATCATTCTAATATACGAAAGGTAGGAGAGCACCCCACGGGGATACATTAGGATGGATGAAACCCTTAGAGAGAAGATCCTTTAACTGTTTTTTAAGTTCTTTCAACTCAACTAGATCCATTCTATATGGAAGAATAGATATAGGACGGGTATCCGGTAGAAGATAAATCCCAAAGTCTATTTCTCTATCGGAAGGAATACAGGAACATCATCACAAAACACTTCAAAAAATTCGTTTACAACAAAGACAAATTGTAAAGAGGCAACCTTAGAACTAGGATCTCTAACCCAAACTAGATGGTATAGACACCCCTTGGAAATAAACTTTCAATATCTAAGATAAGAAATGAACCTTCCCTTAGGAATGTGGAACTTCTTTCCCATTCTATTAATGGTTTATTTGGGAATTAGAAACTGACCTTACAGGTTCAACAATCTATGAAGCGAAGGATGAATCATATAAAAGTCTACTATATCCAATTCAATTAGACCCACCAATGTCTCCTTATCACCAATATATACCACACAACCTCTATGGACCCTTCTAGCCATAATAGAATTACCCACCGGGGTATACATAGAGAAGGTATCAAAAATACACTCAAGACTAAAACTAAAATGAACGGCCATATAAGGGGTTACATAAGAAAGGATAGAACTCAAATCAAGCAGATAATATATATCATGAGAGAAAATCTTCAATATACCAGTAACAACATCAAGAGATGCCTTAGATTCTTAATGGGTGACAAGAGTATAAAGATAATTCTGACCAGTGTCGGTACCATAAGTGGCACCCATTGGTGCAGGTCCTGATGAAGTAACAACTGGAACCTTATTAGTTTCAATACTAGTATTTATTGATGAAAAATTCTTCTAAATATGAGCTGGCCATATTTGAAACACAGATTTCTCCCCTCTTCACAATAACCACGGTACATTTATCCACAGAATCTTCAAGGAGGATAAAATAAAGTTGACTGAGCTCCACTAACCTGGGTTTGGGTACCCTGGGTCTTAAACCCACTGTCATCCTGAAAGCGACGATCACCAAATGTCTTAGGAAATGGAGCACTAGCCATCAGCATTTCATATGTCACTTGATGCTTTTCACCTTATAAGGTCTTAAACCCATCTTATCTGCTTCAAAAATTTTGAATCCTTAGAAAGTTTTCATATACATTTTTCAAGTGACAATATTCAGCATTTTATGTATGACATCTTTAAATGTCTGGATTGTAAATCAAATAAATTTTATGCTTATCAAAAGGCATCCTTCCCTGTCACTTGATAAATACTTATATGTCAGCATGCTTAAATAAATGTAGAATACAGATCCTCATAATATTTTAGAATATTACGCCAATATTATATCAAAGATATTATTAATGATATATTATTTTTATTTGTTCAAAATGTGACATAATATTTTGAGATCTCAACACTTCATTATTTTCAGGTACCTCAACATTTCATAAGGTTCCATGAAGTGTTATGTCATAGGATTTTTAAGATCACATTACTTTTTTATTATGATCATTTGCTCCTTATGTCTTTCAAGTATTATTTCATTTGAAATCGACTGGTCTACCACGCTTTACATATGCATAAACTTTGTCCTTTAGGAACACATAATAGAAATACTTGCAGCTTAAATATGAGATTAATTTTGAGTCAGTAAATGCTTCTGACATTTGACTCAAATTATCTTTTGAATGAGCATCTGATGATAATTCCTAACATACTTCATATTTACTTATAATCGCTCACTTATGTTAGGAAAGATAACATACATCTTCCATCTTCTTTGATAGATCCATCTTTGTGCAACATTGTATATCCATTAATGGTATACCGCACATCAAAACTATTAGATGGAAAATACATGGTTCCTGGACCTAAACTAACTTTGAGTGGAAAATTATCATAATCTATTAATTTTTTTCATACAAGTACTTTTGTGTAAAATATATCATATTTCAAATGAACACATGAAGCTTTGTTCTCATAAATAATGATTTAGCTAATTTTCTAAAGGCATTTAATTCCAAGCCAACTTGAATATTTATCGATCTAAAAATTATGTTCTTAACTCAAATTATATTGAGCAAATAATTTTTATGAATGTCAAACTGTAGTTTGGCAAGAAATGTACATGTGATCATCTTATATCGATACATCTTAAATATATATCACATGATATGTGAAAAGACCCTTATTCACCTTTAATACTTTTAAACTTTATGGAATTCAATCCCAACATTAGTTGGTCCAACCAACTTATCATGAGAACAAACAACATGAATAATTCTTTCAAGAATCTTCTAGTTCTTTATTACATGTTTAATAATTAATATGCACATCTTCCAGATGTCATAATTGTTCATGCCAATGTATGAACTTATTTGTACTACCAAACTCCATGTTTATCATGACATGTGCTTTTTATTTTAATAAATCTTCAAATTTACTATTACATGAATAATTTTTTTGGATTTACTATTTGAGAGTAAATTTCTGAACAATTCCTCTCAATTATTCTACCTCTTCAAGAGGTGAGTTGTTCTACTATCACAATCAAGTGCACGTTTGTATTAATAAACTTTACTAAATATTATCACATTCACATTAGATAATGCCTCTGTACTTATAACAATCGAAATTCTCATTCCCCGAAAATAGAATATAATTATACCTTAAGCCTATCAAACTTTGATAGCTTATAACCTCTTTTAAGATTTTGCTACTTCAGGAGAAAATCAAGGCATACATATGATGTAGAGAATTTTTCTCTAACATATCTTTCAGAGTTACCTTACTTCAAAGTAATTACCACTTCTATGAGCTTTTGAAGTACTATGAAGTTTAACTATTTGTCTTCTTTCAGATGTATAATGCACTGTGACCACATTTATTTAAGGGAATGGAGCATATTCAATGATACATGTTTCATGATTTTTCAGCAAAAACACATTATTTTACCTTAGCCATCATAATATCATCAATATGGTGCATTGAGATTCAAACTCATTGTCTTATCTATATAAATCTGTTTGGCTATAAATCAATGGAACTTAAACCCAACATCTTTATCATAGTGCATCAAAACTCTAACTCGATTTCTTATTCTTTTGGTGAGATAGAACTTCAATCTACCGTCTTACCCTCAACGATTGACATAAACATAGTACATTAGGTACTCAGCCCTGAACCTTTTGAAAATATTATGTTCAATAGTTTTTATGGGCTAAGAAATTTTCCAGCAAGGTTGCCAACACCTTTGAAATTTCCAATTAGCTTGTAATACAACAAGTTATGGCTAGTTATATATATAAAGGAGACTTAGAAATATGTTGATGTGGCATACTTCTAAGGCCTCAATTCCTATTTTTCTTTTTTCTTAATTTTTTGACATTTTTTCTATTTTTCCTCTATTTACTTGTTATATTAAAATAATTATTAGTAATAGATTTTACATTAACATTTCTTAATTACACCTCTTCATTTACTCTTCTTTATTATATACATACATATATACATACTTACATACATACATACATACATACATATATATATGTGTGTGTGTATATATATACATACATATATATATATAGATATATATATGTATATATATAGATATATATATGTATATATATAGATATATATATGTATATATATAGATATATATATGTATATATATAGATATATATATATATGTATGTATATATATATATATGTATATATATACAACTCTTTATGGCCTCCATTTGATTTACTTTTTTTTCTCTTTTATGAAACTTTTTCATTTCATTTCTTTTAATTTATCAATTTATTTACTAATCAAAAAATTTATTATATTTATTACAATAATTATATCAAATGAGTTAAAAAGAAAAACCTCTACATTTTACTCTTCTCTACTTAAATTATATCTCTCCTCAACTCTCAGTTACTTAATTCAAATGATTGAACCATTCTATAAATAACAAACACCTATGAAATTGTTGAATGTTCATTTTCATTTTCTACTACCTCTTCTTCTTCTTCTTTATTCATTTTTTTCTTTTCTCCTTTTTTTTATTTTTCCTTTCATGTGTTCTGCAACTCATCAAACATTTCTCGAGATTAAAGATTATCGACAAATGAAGAGGTCTCGAGATAAAGGGGTAAAGAAAGAACTCTTTTATAATAACACTAATTATTGTTTTTTTTTTTAGTTTTTGATAAAAAAAATTGTAAACATATAATTCTTTTGTAATAACACTAATTACTATTTTTGTTGTTTAATTTTCAGTAAAAGATTTACTATAAGAATTTCTAAATCTTTGTCTTTTTAATTTTTTGAAAGTATAATTTTTGATTAATTATTTTTTATTGTTAGAGAGTTATTATTTGAAGAAAGAAGGCAATGAATGAGGTATGATATTTTCTTTTAAATAAGATGAAGTAAGGTAGGGAGTAAGAAGAGAAAAGAAGAAATGAGAAAAATATTAAAGATACGAACATTAAAGAGAAGGAAAGGATAAAATAAGATACAATGTGCATGCAAGATTAATTAGATTTGTATTAAATATATAAATAAATAGTTTTGTTCTAAAATTTGTTAAAAATATGTATGAAGGATATTGAATCTTTTTCTACTTTGTTTTAACAAAAATAAAATTATTTTCCACTTGTAATTTATTAGATAGAATTTAGGTATTTTAGAAGGATAAAAATACTTAAGTGATGAACACTGAAGAAAAATACATATATACAATAAAAAGTGAATAACATAATCGCTTAAAATTTGAAAACTAATTTAAAAATTTCAAACTTTCAAAAATTTAATTAATTCAAGCAAAGCACAGATGGCATTGCTATATGTAGTTTTGATGATAACTGCAAGGGACCAGGTCCCTGGATGTGCAAGATACAGTACAGCTGACATCCGTTGTCTGCACAGTTTTATCATCTTGTGTAACAAACTTACAGGTTCTATTTTGTACTGATTAGGACAGCTAGTACAATGATCTTTTAACCCTAATCATCACTCATCTATAAAAAAAAATAGTCGCCTTTTCGTCAAATGGTTTTTTACAATTACAAAGGTGAAGAAAGGCAGCAAAAACCCTACTTCAACACTGCTTAAGATCTTAGCTATTTATGAGAGCTTAAATTGAAATTGTTCTTGGGTGAGTATGGATTTGTAATAGAACTACTCATGCTATAAGAGTAGTATTTTCTTTTGTAGAGTTACCTAAGTTTGTTGCAGATTAGAGTTAATCAGTGTAGAAGGTCCTTGGTAGAGTTACCAAGATGAGCTTGTGGTAGAGTTTCGATAAGCAAAAGGAGCCTATAGGTAAGCTGAAATATAGACTGTAATCAGGAGGTGGTGCATTCTATATATGATTGATAATACATTTGTTTATTTTCTTTTCCTGTCGTATTATCATGTCACAACCCAAAAGTTGAGGTCATAATGACACATACCCCACCCTAACCTGGGTAGGTAAGCCTAAAACCATAAGAGATAAAAATGCAGAAAGAAGATAATAAAATCAAATATGAGACTTCATAAGAAAGTCAGTGACATATATATAAACACAATATCTGAAACTTAACGAAATAGAACTCCACTCCTAAAATATGATGCCATGAGTAAGATCCCAAATACTAATAAAGAAAACAAAAATGCATAAGTTTGTCTCTAAATCATAAAATAAAGAAATGATAGATATAATTAAGTCCAGAAACATGCCCTAATCTAGGAACTCACCCGTTCTCCAAATTAAGCTCGATCATAGCATGATCAAATACTCCGAGGACAACACTTAAACTAGGATCTGCACCAAAAGGGAATAAATAGTAGAAGTGAATACGATCCACTTGTACTTAGTAAGTATCATAGTTTACTGAGAAAAATAAAAACTAGACAAGTAAAGAATTCAATGAGCATGCTTCCACCTGCATATACAAAAAAGTTTCCAATAATGGCTCAAACCGTATCTCCTAATAATCTATAGGTATAATATATATATATATATATATACACACACACACATATATATATATATTCCTGAGTCTGAAGTCTATCAAAAACAACCTCTCTACTTCATCTGAGGTAGTGGTATGGATTACGTACACATTACCCTCCCCAGAGCCCACTATGTGGGAATACACTTGGTATATACATATACATATGTGTATGCATATATATATATATATATATATATATATATACATATATATATATATAAGAATAAATAAGAACAAATATATAAGAAAAACAAAATAAATCCTCACAAACACGTAAATGGATGTGCAAATAATGCAATTCAATATAGTGGGATTTTAATGAAGTAAGACATCACAGGGAAGCCATCACATGGCACCTCGTATACACCTTTCAATCATAAGATTCTTGTAGAAGATCATTGGGGGGGGTCACAATCCATATAATTTCACAATCTCAATCTCATGTATAAATTAACCTTGTCAACACATTCCTCGATCAAGGGCTTTATAACGTGTCATGTTTTCTTTAAAAAATAATATTTCTTTCTATTATCAATTCCATTTATATAGAAGAAGGAAATGCGGATGCATTCTCATAATCAATATAATATCATGTAATAAATCAATTAAATGATGGTTTGAATAAGCTCAAATCTCCTCAAAATTGAATAAATCATGATATAAGCCATCTTATAGCACCACAATAATAAAGAATCATACAAGAAATCAATAATATGATTTCAAGCCTCTACTCAAGTATCACAAAAAAGATAGATGGCATATAATACTCAAATAAAAGCAATATAAACCCCCACTTGGGTATCATAATAATAATCATCTCCCAAGTTAAATATAGTGCTCATATAAGCCCCACATAGGCATCACACCAATAATAATCATTCAAATTAATAATAATTCTCACATAAACTCCATCATGGGCATCACAATAATAATAATCTATCGAATCAATAACAATACTCACATAAGCCTCCACATGGACAACATGATAAAATAACTATCTCAAAATATAAATCTTAGGATAAAGCCCCAAGCCATAGCATACTTTACATGAATGGTTAACTACACAACTAGTCTAAAGAGAGTTAAGCTAACCTACCTCAAAATATGAAATTGCAAGCCTTGACCCATCAACATGGAGAATTCCCCTTATGTGTGTCTTTAAAATGAACAAAATCTATAAAAAAAACACTACATATCAAAAGGATTCTAACGATATCCATATTATCTACTTTCATTTTGGATCCAGAAATAGGTTAAAAATTGACCCCAAAGGAAGAAAAGGTAAAATCAAATTTTTTTCAAAGAATCAACTTTTCCATACTTTGAGGATCCTGAATATGAAAACCCACCAAAAATAAGTTGATATCATGGTTAAAATCATTAAAGAAACCTTTTCTCACATTACTTGGTAGAACCCCAAAAATTCAAGTTCAAAATCCATGTTTGTGAAGATACTTTTGATATAAATCAATGAATAAAGTTGAAAATTATGTTCAGAGACTCACCCAAGCACTTTTGATGGAAATCCCTCTTTAAATTGTGTTTACCAAGGTTTCCAAGATCAACAATGGTGAAAATTAAGAAAATAAAAAATTATATTATTCAATTCTATAGTACTTTGCAATCATAGTCCCCATCTTGCGATCACGTAGGTCAATATTGACCAGTATAAAATAAGTCATCATGATCACAGGAGATGGGACTCATGACCACAATGGTCAAACCTGACCTGGTCCACTCGACAACTCTTCATGAATGTAAACCATACCCCATGATTTTGATGAATATAGAATTTCCATCTTCGCAATCATAAAAAGAGGACCACAAATGCAAAGAAAGACTGTTGATGTGTCAGTTAATAACCAATCAACTAAGGAAATGGTCAAAAATCTTCTGAATAGATCATCGAGATTCATTTAGGACTCTACATAAATAAACCAATGGTGTTAATAGGCTATTTTCAACGTTTCTAGCTCAATAAAACATTCAAATTTATCAATAAAAGATTATTTTTAAAAAGTTAACCAGTGAGACCCATTTTGGCTTACTAGTTTCTTGCCAATGAGTTCAAAAGTAAATTTAAAAGCTCAAAACCCAAACCAACCATGCTACTAACCCAAAATTAACATTTTGGATCTAGTGGAAATGCTTGAATCACCATCCAATGCTCAAATAACAAATGCTTATCAACGTCAAACTAATAACTTTCAAGGCTACTCAAAAACTCAAATCACTTAAATCATTCCTGAATTGTTTGTTGATTGTGCTAACTAACCCCATAACTCAAAAATATTATAAATAGCTTCTAGGGAGGTGCAAAATCATAGAACATTGAAAAAACTAAAAATCACATCAAGGGTGGTTACATTATCCACCTCTAAAATACAAGTTCCTTCTTGAAAGAATGTACTTGAATCAATAAAAAGTTGGAAGTATCTACTCCACATATCGGTCTCAACCGCCCATGTACCTTCCTCAATTGGGCGATGTCTCCATCGAACCTTCATAAAATCATTGTGTGTATACTTAAACTTCCTAGTCTATCTATCAAGGAGAGAAATGGGATCTTTCTTGTAGGATTAGTAATGACCTAATGCAACGAAATCCCATCGGATCACAGGTGAATCATCTGGACGACATTACTTTAATATAGAAATATGGAATACTAGATGAACAGCTAACAGATGTGAAGGCAGAGCTAGCATATACGCCATATTTCTAAACTTTTCTAGAATCTAAAACTAAACTTCCATTTATTATAAAATCTCTTCCCCCCATTATGGATAATACATTTAATAAAACCCATTCACCAAGAATGAATGACACATCAAAAACTCATCGGTCGACATAAATCTTTTGCATATTTTGGGCTGCCACAAGCCTCTGCTGGATTAATCTAACTCCATCCATTGAGTCTCTTAACAAATCAGTGTCACAACATCTAACGTCGAACGAATCTGACAATGCCATGGGGGATATACACCTCCACCTATATAAAGCCTTAAAAGGCACCATTTGAATATTTGAATGATAATTTTTGATGTTGGAAAGCTCTACCAAGAGAAAGAAGTAGTCCTAATGACTACTAAAATCCATAACATATGCTCAAAGAATCTTTTCTAACACTTGGGTGGTCTGCTATAACTCGGTGGAAACTTGTGCTCATAAAGAGTTAGGTACCTAACTCACGCTACATAGAACTCTAAATATTTGAGTAAAATGAGTACCTCTATCAAAAATAATAGAGATAGGTGCACCATGCAATTGAACAATCTCTCAAAGGTATATCTATGCTAACTTTTTTGCAATATAGCTTACCTGCAGAGGTATAAAGTGCACAGATGATATGTCATGAATTTATGGCACATAAGACACTTAAATCTATGAATAATTAAAAATGCGAGGGTATTTTTTATGGATATGATGGGTTTTCTGGTGTTTGTAAGATAAAAAGGATCATAGATGGAAATGATGAAAATAGTACTTAAGAAGGATCAAACAAATAAAGGAAAAACCATGAGATCTTACCACGGTCTTACAAATATTGTCATGAGTAAAATCAAAGAAGAGGTCCCTAGAAAGTAATCAGATGAAAATTTCCCACGATCATACATCGATTATATGATTGTACCATTTGATCATATGAATAATGAATAAAAATATAATTTTAGAATTTAAAGGTAGAAGATCGGATGGAAGACTCCCTCAATCATACATTGAAGTAACGTTCATAACATGAGGTCGGGTAAGAAGTTAAGAGTTATAAATTTGAGTAGATGATAACATAGTAAGGTCATAGGTGGATATTATAGAGTTGTACTAAGAATCGTAGCATTGAAGATCTAAATATGAAATTCCAGGAGCCAAACCACGAGCACTAAATAATAATTGTGGGTTCTAACCTCGATCGTACCTTCCTATCGTCTAATGCCACCGACCCAAATTTCCTATTTTGTTTAAATAGAATTTATTTTTTCTACAAATAATTTTTATAGGATTATTTTTATGAAATTACACATTACTTTAGATTATACAACCTTATATTGTGAAATTCTAAGGTATATTCTTATGATCTTTCACAAACATCGATTTTAGGGTTTTAATTAAAGTTGAGATTTTGGAGTTTTATTATTATTATTATTGTATGTTCAAAAGTATGTATTCATTGATAGATTCTTCATATGTGCTTGAAATTATGAGTAGCTAAACATAACAACTAGGGTTATGGGAACATGACATTTTAACGATATAGTGTTCAAAGTACAAAGGCATTCTCAAGGGTTGGTTGGGCATGTATTGTTGTTTCTTTAGCTTCTGTTTCTTTCTAATGTGTGCACACATTGGAACTTGTGCTATCTCTACCCTAGAATTCAGCAAGGGTAATTAGATAGGAATAGTGACTCTATAGGGCCATTTGTAAGATAGTATGGTATGAAGTATTTATTGGCAATTGTCGACTTTGTTTCAAAGTGCTTGTAGTGAGTTGTCCTTCCCAACAATGAAGGCAAAAGTGTCACAAGTTTCTTAAAAAATAATATATTCTCTAGATTTGAGACACCTAGGGTTATCATAAGGATGAAGGATCCTACTTTTTCAATCATTTATTTTTGACCCTGCTTGATAAATACGGTGTGAAACACAAGGTGGTGGTGCCTTATCATCCTCAAACAAGTGGTAAAGTTAAGGTCTCCCATCCAGAGACCAAGTCTATTTTTCCAAAGATTTTAAATTCCAGTAGGATTTATTGGACAAGAAAGTTAGATGATGCATTATGGAAATATTGAATATCTTTTAAAACCTCTATCGGTGCATCCCTATATCAGCTAGTGTATGAAAAAGCATTCCACTTTCCTGTTGAACTTAAGCAGAAGGTGTTGTAGGCATTAAAGAGGTTGTATCTTGATTGAAGTGATGCGATAAAGATATGACATGGATGAATTATATCTTCACACTTATGAGAGCTCAGCATTATATAAGGAAAAGATGAAGTTGCATCATGACCAGAATATTTAAATGACAGAGTTTACTGTAGATGATACAGTACTCTTGTTTGACTCAACGCTGAAGTTATTCCCTATAAAGTTGAAATCAAAATGGAAAGCCCATATAGAATGGTTATAGTTTTTCCCTATAGTGCAATAGAACTTGAAAAAAAGGCTCAAATCCTAGATATTGAGTAGTCCTAAACTCAAGGAACTATTATATTTATAGGGTCACACAAACAGATAAGGGGAATAAAAAGAGAAGCCTATAAGAAGAACCACAAATCCTACCAGAGTCACTCTAAAAGATTCTACCCTTGGTGTAAGGGTTTGATAGATACTAGTTGCGATGGATAAAAAAACCCATAAGGGCCTATGTACCGGTGTTGGTGCATGAATTTTATTCTAACTATGCATTAATGTTGAATAATATGACTCTTTTATGGAAGGAGAAGGATATGAAGAAGAAACACAAACTAGACTTAATTCAAGTCTAGGAAATAGAAGAATATATCTTTATTTAGGTTATCTCAAGAGACTTGTATGGAGAAGAATTTATGCCTATTAAGGAAACTTAGGAGTCTGACTTATGGATGAACAACTGAAGAGGGTAAATATGTTGATCGAAGGTGACAATATAATGTATTATAGATGGCTAGCAGGCCACATTGTGAATGTCGGTGAAAACACCCTATGGATCAATGGGGACATAATTTTTTAAGCACACCCTAAAATTCACCTCTAAAGATTGGTGGTCCATCGTTCAGCATCGGATTGTAACAACCAATGATAACATATTGGGTGCAACCAATGCTTGCTTGGTTGCTGTCATGGTTTTTAGAGTTGATTTCTATATTCTACGGATCATCGCAGACAAAATATGAGACAAGAATCTCCTGTTTAGAACCATATTATATTTCTCTAATCATATTCTTAGTTGATGAGGAATGCACAGGTCCTAATGATTCGTATAGTGGACCAAGTGATTCAGTTGACAAAGGTTGCCGACATAGCATTGATAAAGGATATACACAACCCATCTGTCCTGGTAAAAAGTCTTTAGATACCTAACATAGTAAAGGGTGCCCCAGCTATTGATTTACTAGCATCTGAAGTCAGTGTCTCTTCCTCATCTACACCACCGATATCTTCTAATGGTGTACAATTGGTTCCAGTAGATTATACTTTGATTTTGACTTCAAAATTAGAAGCGATCATATAGAGCCTACTTCTAGATGATTCTAGGATTAATAAGCTAGAGGTTGGGGTAAAGACCTATGTTAGTGATGATATATTATGTGCAATTAGGATAGTATATACACAAAAATACAAGTTTGAGAGATGAATGATAGCTAGGATGGATATAGTCTAGCCACCAAATCTGATGGATATTAGGGAAAACCTGATTGAGCTAAAGGAAATTATCAGGGTCTTGACTTAAAGAGTTGATGTTTAACCTCATTCGACACCTCCTATGGTTTCATTGGCACCTCTTACAGTGGATATGGACTCTTTGGTGCCTAAGATTTACACTCTTACCCTTGATCCTGATGAGACTAATGTTCAGAATATGGGAAATGACTTGGACACTGGGAAGAGGTAGAGAGGTTATGACTGTGAGAAAGTAAGAAAGAATAAATCTGACAAGAAGAAAAGGAGAAGAAAAAGAAAGAAAAAACTAGACAGACCTCCGATGTTGTGATTCTGGAGGGAGCTCAGATACCTTCTCCCATAGAGTGGGTATGACTATTTAAGGGGGTATAGGGTTTTCCCTCGATTTGAGTACTTTGAGTGCACCTACCATCAAAGGTTTCATCTAATATATGAGATCCCTAACAATAGTCGAGGCCACATGAGTGGAGAAGATTATTAGGGACCTACTTGTGTCCCCATGTGAGTAGAGTTTAATCGGTGCCTAGAGTGCCCTAGGTATTTTTTTACCCGATCTTTTAAATTTCTACAATTTCATGCAATAGGAAAAATACATGATTTTGAAGTTAGGTTGGCGGTATATCACAATCAAGGGATTTTCTTGTTGTGTTTTTTTTCCCTCGACGGTATTATCATTGTCAGAATTGGCATATTTAGGAGTTTTTATTATAATTTTTATGTTGTTTTATTATTGTTCAAGTAACTTAGAGTATTTCAATAAAACTTGGTACATTCATAAGTAATAAAGCATGAAATCTCATTTTTTAATATTTTTGAAAATGACACCCCTCCAAATAAATTTATTTGTGATGTTGTGTGTTTACATGTACTAGGCTATAATTGGTGTTAGGATCTAGTTATGGAATTAGTTTTATTAATAGAAAAACTTGGCTAACCTTGTATGATCTAAGTAGGTAGTAACTTAGAGAAAAGATCTGAGCGATGAGTACATAAGGTTTTGACCTAGCCAATATGTGCGTGTGATTTAGAACTTTCCTGGTTAGTCTCGCTAAAAGCTGTAGGATAGAAATTTAGGAAAGGGCCATAGGCCATGTTTGAAAAAATTCTACTATACCCTAAATGTAACGCCCCAAATCTAGTACCTGAAACACTACACGGTGCTCATGACCCTGAAGGACCACAAGCTAACCCATGACTGATATCTGTACCTAAATACTACATAATATACTATATAAATACGGAAATAAAGGCTGTAAGGCCGTAAAGTTCAAATATATAACATAACTGATAAAACATAACATATGGATGGGGTATGAAATACCTAAAATAATTGAAATAAACTATCTGAACATACTGTATTCTGAAAAGCCTCTAACTGACTGTACTGTCTGAATAAGGAGTTGATGGTACATGTCCCCAACTAACTCCAACTAATAAATTAACTAATGAGATAATAAAGTAATGGTCATGTCCTCGAAGGATGAGGACTCACTGCTAACTCTGATGTTGGGACTCAAATGTTACTGATGCTCTGGAGCTCATGCTTCTGAACCTATGGTATAAAACACCATAGCGTAAATGCGTCAGTACGTTTGAATATACTAGTATGCATGTGAGGTAGGATGAATACAAAAGGGTTCACATGCATGAACTATACTAACTGACTACATAAAATGAACGTGAGAATACATACATGACTTCATAATAACTATAACTGAGTTTATGATAACATGATTACTGAGTCTGAGTACTGATAACCTGAGATACTGATATTTGTATAACTTAAATAACTGATACTGAGTAACTGTATCTGACAGTCTAGGTTCTGGTGGAACTAGCTGAGTTTCGTACTATTTTGAGTTGACTGTATCTGACAGTCCTAAATCCTATAGAACTATCTGAGTTCTATCACTGAGACTGAATAACTGTATCTAACAGTCCTGATTCTGAACTAAAACTGTGGAAGGGTGTCAATACCGTGCCACTGGTAAGAAAAATCTGTGAGTAACCCTTATATAATAGGTAACTCTAGTGAGAACGGTGGAAACCCTCATATAACAGGTTAATCCACCTCATCTACCCTTATATAACATGCTATGATGTCTCAACCTATGCTGGCTACGTAGTTCTGGAATGCAAGGATTGCTTCTAAGAATCACACCCTCATATAACAGGTGGGTTCCCATCCTTTGGTTCGCTCAGTGCTAATTTCTAGTCCCATATGGATAGACATTGAACATGATTAACTGAACTGACTGAACTAAGTTAACTGAGTTCCGTTGACTGATGGAATACTACTGAGATTACTGAATTTCTGAGGTTTCTGAGATTACTGAGTTTTCATGAGTCACATGACTGACTGAATTTCTATGAACATGGCTCGACTGAGAGTATCTTGAAAACATGACACTGGCTCTAGGCACATAACTAAATTTTTGGGTACAAGTATCCCCAGGACTCGATAGCATGAAACTAACAAAGCATGACTTTCTTGAATAAATAACCAACATCGACAATCTATAATATAATAAGATGGGGATTTCATGAAGTACAAGTGCTAAAGCACGATAATGGCTACACATTTATCCATAATTCATTGACTAAGATATTTCATCAAACACTTAACATGCATGAACTCGTACATGAATGGGGATTTTATATTATCATATTAGTATGGCACTTTTCCTTCACATAGGCATTTAATCAAACACATGGGAAGCATGCTTTGGTTATATAATCATCAACACATCTAATAATCATGGATACATCAATCAACGTGTAAATTTAAGGGTTTATCACAATTATTATGCAAATCATCACATCCTAGGGTCAATCATTAGAATATGTAATTTCAAATATGAATCAAAATCCCACAATATCATAAACATGAATTTTAATTCAATTTAAATCATGAACATTCATAAATACACAAAGCTTGGATTTTGAAAAGAGATTCTTGAGCTCCATGGGTGAAAGGGACCCATGAATCAACATATGATATCTCTGGGTGGATGATTTCTTGAAGATTGATGGAGGAAAACTTGAATTCTTGACTTGGAATTAAACACCTAGGGTTTTTTTGTTCTTGAGGATTGATCTTTGAGATAAACCCTAATTTGATGTTATAGATTAATAATAAAGTTGTGGGCTATGATATGGTATAATTAGGGGTTAAAATGGGTGGAAAAAGACCCAAATACCCTTTTAAAATGACTTTAAATTGCTGAATAGGATCTACAACGGCTCGTACGATGGTTCATCGCTGGCTCGACAGTCCGTCGTTCTGACTGTTGCACCTAGGCCAGAATAGGGACTCACTGCCTTAGTAGCGTTGGCTTGGGCGATGGTCCGTTGCAAGTTTGATGGTCCGTCAACCTGTCCGTTGCACCTTATCTATAAGGTTGACTCACTGCCTTGGCTGCGATGGTCTAGGCGATATTCCTTTGCTAGGTCGATGGTCCGTCAACCTAGCTGTCGCACCTAGGCTATTTTGATAGCTCTGAGTAAAACGTCCATAACTTCTTACTCCGATGTCGAATTTGGATGAAATTGGTATTGTTGGAAAGCTAATTCAATTTTCCACATGATAAAAAGAGAAAATATTAAAAATTCCATGTGTACAAAAATGGATTCATATTTCAAAGTAAGTTTTTAATGTTCTTTAGACAATTTCAAGCTAGGTAGAAGTACGGGGTATTACACTAAATGACCTACCAAATAATCATGTTTCCCTTGAACATGTACATTGAGAGTTAATAGACCTTTTTTTTAAACTACCCAATTCATCTTCCCAATTGTGTTTACAACGAACCTTCTTTGGCCCTGGTCCCTCCTTGTATATTATTTACCTCAACTCTGGAAAATTATCTAAATTGAGGGTGGCTATTGTGTAGGGGTGCATAGAAAGTGGCTATGAAGGAGTAGTAGTTAAAAGAAAAAATATTTGGGTGCGGTATGTGAAAAAAGAGAAGAAAAAAAAAAGAAAGACTATATATATATATACATACACATTGAGTTATGAAAATAAAACAACACACAAGGTCCATAGAGAAATTAAAATGTGAAAAAGAGAGAATAATTTGCGAAAGTAGAAAAGTGAAGCCAAAAGTAGTGTAGTACCAAGGGCGGTTAAGTCACTACACCCAAATGTACCACACCTATTCCCCGAGCCTTAATTTGATCCTAGAAAAGAATTACAGTGATCCTAACTCAACTGTTTAAAAGCTAAAACATAGAAAATAAGGGCAAGCCTATGTTATCAGTCACACAAGACCTAATTTCTTTATGGGAGTGAGAGATTTATTTCCATCCAAGTTCATAAATTCATTGCATAGACTGAGTGATTGGGGGGACTACTTTGATATTAGCGTGTATGGGTTATAGTCTAGTTATTGCTTCATTAGGTAGTGTATTTTTCTATATGTTAGGTTGTCTACTCATAATTTAATGTTATGTACTGATCCTATTCTCTTAGAGTAGTTGTACACACTACATTAGTCATTTTTATAAGAGTGGAGGGTAGTGAAAATACTTAAGCGGTTTGCATGTGTGAAAATTGGTTTTGTAAAAGTGATTACCATAGTGATCTTGATTTTTCTCTAGGTTAAGCATCATAGTAAGTCCAAAGAATTTTGTTTGACTGAGGTCTTGGAAACGTTCTAAGTTGAGGGTATTAATTTTTCATGAATTTACTACTCTTAAGACACTTAAAATATGAATAGTTTTATGTAAGGGTATGTTACTATGGATATGATGGGTTTTTTGGTGTTTGTAGGATAAAAAGGCTCAGAGAAGAAAACTACTGAAAATAAGACTTAAAGAGAATTTGATGAATAAAGGAACAACTCTGGGATCTAACCATATGTAATGACCTTCCTGGTCATTTTCTCAATTCTTCATATTTTTAGCATTTTGAGCCTTCCCATAGTCGCTACAGGTAATTTATGACTTGCTAGAATTGTTAGTTCAGTTATCGGGGTGTTTGTTTAGGTTTATGTCTCATTTCCCTATTTTGGAGATATCAATGTTAAGGAATTGGTCTAGGACCAAAACTTCTAATAAACAACCTCATATAAGAATGCCAACAGTGCCATCAACTTTGGAATTTTGATTTAAGGCTAGCAGGACTCTTGGTTCATGTCCCAAGGATTGAAATTCATTTTCAGTTATTGGGTGGATTCTATGAAAATAAAACTATAGATGTGGGCCCTGCACTTAATCAAAACAAACTCGAATGAAAGTTTAAATGATTCCATTGAGTCCAAAATGTTGAATTTCATAAGGTAGAATTGTTTGTTTACACACATAGGTTCAAAACAAATCTCAAGAACTAGATCGAGTCCATTTGGACCTAGAAAAGTTTAATTCCTAGTTAATCCTTATTGTTCCCTTGGCATTATTATTTTTGGATTTCTGGATAGTTACCTATAGTTTTTAATCCTTCTTTATATGTTATTTATACTTGTACAATCTTTAGAGCTCAGTTAGTCTATGCTTACTTAGTACCACAAGTTTGGTACTAATACTACACTTCTATAGCTTACTGATCATATTATGATTTCCTATTATTAATATTTACATCGCGTAGTGCAGTTATGGTTCAAAGAATTGGGGTGATCTTCTGGCATTCAAAGTATTCCCGTTCTCCTTTGTATTGATTAGACTTATCTCCAAGTTGTATTCGATGATGGTTTGCACATTTATATTTACTCTATATTTAATTTTGTACTCTTGTTGTATTAGAAGCTCTTGTACTAACATCACTAGATCTTGTGCTAGAATTAGTCTCTTATTTAAATTCATTCCATTATTTCCTTTATTTCTCTTAATAGTTCATTACTAGCTATTTCAGACTATAGGTTGGCTTACCTTCTGGTGGGTTATAGTAAGTGTTATCATGACCTGATAAATTGTGTTGGGATAGATTGGTATTAGAGCCTAGATTTATCGATGTGCTGGTACAAAAGCTAAGTGTCAAGTAGAGTACTGCAGATCGATACAAAGACATTTGTATCCTATCTTTGGGAGGTTATATGGTATTCTTAGGAAATTATATTCTTGAGTCTCTATCATTTGTCCATATTTTTATGAACCTCTAGTACTTTCTTTGACTATATTATATTTTAGAGGGATGACATGAAGTTATCGATTGATGCAAATAAAACTATCATATGTATTTCTAGAGCTTCAGCTTAGTGTTTCTACAAGAAGATTATTAGCACTAAAGAGAGGATTTAGGGCCAACCTAAACATCAGTAGAGTCTGTTAATGTTTTAGCCTTTCAAAATTCAGCATTAAGGTTTTCGAGCCTTTCCATGGATACCTCACAACTAAAAATAATATGTGGTATGTCAAGCAGTTCTCTGGCTAGAGTTGGGTTTGTTGGGGTTTAGTAGGGTTTCTTGTAAATTTTAGAGTATGATATTGGGTTTCTTAAGTGGGCCAAACATACTATTATGTTATATCATTTGGAGCATGAGATGGTACATGGATTTATTAGAGATTAACTTTAACACTCTATTTGGTGTCAGAACATTTAACAACGGTAGACTCTTCTTTTACTTAAGTTGTTTTTCATGTCAGGACCACAGAGGGAGAATGTATTAGGATATATTGATGTAGTTCGTAGATCAGTCATGGTGGTCACAAGAGGCAGAGTTGTCGTCTGACTTTATAGAGTATTCAGTATGTATCTTTAGGCTATGGTGACCATTTTGGATCATTTTATGCAGTATCTCAGTGTATTCTAGGACCTTATTTTTTGTTCTATTGAAGTTGGCCATTAGTTTAGGGATTGCTTAAATGCATGTTGGTTGTATAGTCAGGGTCATCATATGTTCCTTGCTAGCCTAGGGCTCCTGAAGTATGTTATGTTTGTGGAGAGGATGGTCATCTCAGTATGGAGTGTCCTGGCATTAACTGGTCAGCGAGTTAGGTTCAACTTGTAATTATTTCTAGATTAGGGCTTCAAGGGTTTATTATGACTTCAGAGAGAACGGTTATTAGTTCAGAGAGTGTCCCTAACTTGGTATTATTAGCCATTCTGCTCATACAGATAAGTATCATAGAGAAGTAGTGCCTTCGGTTAGACATAGTTCACTCAGTGACTAATTTGGTAATACAGATGCTCAGTCTATGTTTGGACACGCTCAAATTCATACATCCTCAAGTATATCAATCTTATGACTTTGGATTTTCACCATGATAGGTGAGCCTTTTATTTCCTTCCTTTACCTTTTGTTTGATTTAAATTGGGGTTTTCATACCCATTAATGATTATATGCCTTGGTATTTTTATATTAGTTTTTGTATTCCTTTGTGTAGAGTTTATGAATGTGTGACTACCCTCGTAGATGATTTCTTTTAGTAGTGGATGCAGTGATTCAATATCTTATTTTCCTGGAGTGTAGCATTTAGGTTAAAATCCCTTTTCTTCGATATATTGGCCTTCTTATAGACATAGATTGGTACTTGCTATTGATTTTTATTTTTTGTGACACTTACACCTTATACTGGTGTCACTGTTGTTATTTTTATCATTTTCATTGTTCTATTGTTAATTTATCCTTACTTGATAGATGAATAGACAAGCATTATCTAGTCAGAATCCCCTTCCTCGTGATTCTTGTTCATTGGCATTGGCAGCTAGCTTGGTTGAATAGTTTTCTCTCTCTTAGCTAGGTGAGGTTGGTAATTTTCCTCTTCTATTGAATAGGTTAGATCTTTTATTCAGTGGGCTTTAAAAGTAATGATAGGTTGTCCTTCATGGTTCAATTATGGTTCTAGAGTTGGAAATTTGGTTTTATTGCACATTTTTTATATGAGATTCTAGGACATACCTTTTGGTTTATTGGTATTTTAGCATTGGATATTCTTCCCTATTGCTCAGTTATGAGATTGATAAATTTGGGACATGCTACTTTGATTTTGCTAGCTTATCGCCCAGTAATAGTCTTGATGTTGATATTGGAAGGTCTAAGGCTTGCCATTCTGGTTTTCGGGGTTTGTTTTTTGATGAAATCTTTGATCTTGGTATTGGTGTAGAGTATCATACTCATTTTTATCTATGATATATCTCATGGTTTAGTCTAGTTAACACTGGTGTGAATGGGTGAATTTAGGAAATCCATATTTCGATAGCTATTCGGCCAAATGTGACCTCGTGGAGTGCATCTTCTTGGTGACATGTTCTCATGGGTATTTATGGCCGTAGATTGAGTATTGTATTTACTGAATTAAGGATAAAGTTATATTTTACCGAGTTTCTCAATTTTTGGCTATCACAAGTACTGTCTAAAGACTTGGTTTCAGCTATTAAAAACTAGTGAGGTTATGCTTGATTTATGATGTAAGGTCGATTTGGGTGTTTGGCCTTAGTTCAAACTTGTTGGCTAAAGTTTAGGGATTTTGACTCTTTTGAATGGAGGCTTGAGGGTTATAATAGATTTTTCAACTAGGATGCTTACTCGACTATAAGAGTGGTTTGGATAGTTGGGCTCGAGCGGTTCTAATTCAATGCTAAATTTATAGTTTTGGATTGCATAACTTGGTTTCAGCTTTCGTTTCAAGTTTGATTCAGTTGGAATTTCATCTATAGGCTAGCTAAGCCTACTCTTACTCAACTTTTTGGTAGGGTATCCTAAAGCGGATCATTCTATTTTATGAGTTGGTACTTCTAACTCCTAACTATCAGTTTCAAGGGTTATCTAAATTAGTTAGCATCTTTGGTATAGATTACAGGCTTTGACCATCTCCATTTATATGTTCAAGTAGCACTTTATGGCTTATCATTATGGTTGCTATTATGAATTTTTTGTGGATCAACTTTAGTTCTTCAAGTTTAGTGTAATTTTGTTGTGCGGATAGGACTCAAATGACTTACTGTATGGGTGGGAGTAGATAGCAGGTTTGGAAAGGCAAAAAAGGTTAGATTTGTATAGTAAAGTTAGTCGCAAGATTTATGCCTTGAATTTTCTATAGCTTTGTTGAGTTTCTTCTTGGTTGTGATTGTATTAATGTGATGTCCATGTGTTGTGGTATGGATTTGCATGCATCAATCAATCTCGATTTAGTTGGAGGCTAGATGGTTGTTGAGGTTAAGTTTTGGTTTATTAGAAAGTAAAGTAAGAAGGTTGGTTAAAAAGGGATACCTATAGCAAATCCCTTGGAAGGATTATCTATCCATTGAGCTTATTTAGGGAGTCATGCTTGTGGAATATATGCCCAGTACCTCATTCTTTTGAACCTTCAGGCTCTTTCTATCAATTGTATTTTATGAATGAAAGTCCTTTTAGTAATGGATATTTGTAATGACCCTTCAGGTCATTTCATTATTTTTACTTATTTTTGTCGTTAAAGACTTTCCATAGCTACCCCCAAGTTATTTATGACTTGCTGGACCTGACAGTTTAGTTACTAGGTAGTTCATTTGTTTTTTAGAGAAAATTCCTTATTTTGAAGTCTTTGCTGGTTAGAAATGGCCATCGAGCAAAAACTTTAGCATAACAACCTTGGTTATGAATTCTGGTATACTTCAAACTCTTGAATATTAATTTTAGTATAGGTAGTCCTTTGGTTCGGATTGCGATGTACCCGAGATTATTTTGACCTATTGGTTAGAAAATTATAAATTAGAAATTTAGGTGTGGGACCCACATTTGGATGAAATGCCTCGGATGGAAAATACAACTCCGCCATAGCATTCGGAATGTTAAATTTAGTGTGGTTACATAGTTAATTTGCGTACATTAGATTCTGAATAAATCATGAGGCCTTAGCTAAAACTTGGAAAATTTCTATGTTTCAGCTAATATCTGGTGTCGACAATAGCACATGGTGTGCAGAGGAGATAGTGTGATTGTACCATTGGTTGTGGTGATCACAACATATTCTTCTGCCACCATGAAGTGTGATTACACTATTGGATGTGCGATTGCAACACCTGATTACTTGGTGGGGGTATAAATAGACCCCTTAGGCCGCGAATTAGCTCATTTTTCACCCTTATATTGGGAGCAAAAACCCTAAAGTGTGTGGTAGATTAAAATTAGGTTTTTTGGGTGACTTAGGAGCTTTATTAACATCTATTTTTATGATTATCTTCAGATTCAAGGTAATAGTGCTCATGTGTAAACTGGGGTATGTCGATATTAGGGAATCCAATTATGATCTAAAAGTGGTAAACATTTATAAAGTGGTATATTTGGTGTTTAGCACTAAATAAAGATTAATGATGGATATTGTTTGAGTGGCTAATAATGGCTGATGGATAATCGAACACTAGCGACAATGATGAATAGTTGTATTGATAGATAGTGATAATGATGATTAATCTTTAATGATGATTAGTGATGATGATGATGATTAGTAAAAATAATGATGATTATGTCGATGATAATGACTAGTTAATAAATGATGCCTAGTTACTAAATATTGGTTTGTTATTGAATAATTACTAGATGATAACCCATGAATAGTGGTTATGTGGTGAATAGTTCTTAAATAACAACTAGAGGTCATATGATGACTAGTAAATAAATGGATTATTCAATAAAAAATGGCTAGCTAATAAAGGATGATTAGTGAGTATCGACGATAAGGTTGTTAAATGATGGTAATATTAAGGCGGTGGGTATTGTAATGTGTTGGTGAATTATGAATGTGGTAAATGAATGATTGATGGTAAGTTGTGGGATGATGGTTAAACGATGATGAAGTTGGTGATAATATAGATTGATTGATTGATTTATTCTTTTCCTTGGTGTACTCTCCAGTTGTATGGGAGTTGTGATGAGTTCTTTACTTTTCTGCACCAATTGGCATATGGTAGCCAATTTTATAGTTGTGGTTATTTGTATTAATATTTTATGGTGCGTTGTTATTCCGAATTATGTACATATTGTGCATGACAATATTGGCATATGTTGATGTTGTATGTTATACTGTTATTGCAATGTCAATACTTATTTTATACAGTGATATTGGAGATGATTCAGGTTTATTTTCGTACCTTGACTTAGTATATGTTATGTTGCATTTTATCATTCTTATATCATGATTTTGCTTAGTCGGCCAATGATCCCTACTGAGTACCCATTGTTTTGGTACTCATACTACACTTATGTACCTTTTTGGTGCTAATCCGAGTACATATTGTCCCAGTTGATCATTGTTTGTGGGGTGACTAACTTCTAGTGATAGGTTGAGCTTTTTGAGTTTGATTCACCCATTTCCCTCTATCTTTATCTTTAGTCTTTTATTTAATAACAGATGTATTAACCTTTCTAGACTTTTGAGTTGTATTAATACTATTAGATGATCTTGTACTAACTGTACTAGGTCGTGGGATTGGTATTTTGTATTGTCTGTTTTATCTATTTAGAACACTTGGTTTGTTTACAATTTGTGTTTCTTGAATTTGCCGAATGATAGGAATTTCCTACCGAATTAACCCATTGTGTTTGCTCCAAGATATGGTTTTGGCTTACTTACTAGCGGGATTTAGTAAGTTCCATCATGACTCACAAATTGGGTCGTGACAAATTGGTATTAGATCCTAGGTTTCATCGATATTATTGGTACAAGAGCAAGTGCCTCGTAGAGTCCGATAAATCAGAATGATAATGCTTGTTTCCTATCTTTTAGAGGTTATGGGATATTCTTAAGAGTTCTTCACTTCTTTAACTCATATCGTGCTAAAAGTCCCAGTTGGTTTATAGAGTACTTCTTTGACTTTAATCTTTTGAAGATGGTCAGGACACGTGCTACCGCTACACGAGACAAAGGTCCTGAGACCAAGCCTAGGGATCCTTCTCGTATTCTGAATGACCTAGAGTTTTGGATAGCCTTGTGATGTGTCCCCATCTAGGGTCTAGGATAGGTCTCTTTTCTAAAAGCCTATTCCTACACCTAAGCTAGAGATTCTTCTGCCACAGCCAGCGGTGGGCTAGGTACCAACCCAGGATCCACCAAGATTTTTTCCTTCTTCATTGTTCAGAGATGTATTGACTCAGATTTTGGGGATAGTTAGTGGTGTGCCATATGATGTTGCACAGTCGACTTATCATAGTGGTACTGAGGCAGGGGCACAACGATTAGCTATGGCTTCCAAAGTAGAAGTTCTTCCTACACCAATAGTTTCTTAGCCAATAGTAATCCAGCTAGTGGTTGCTCAACCTACTATGTCTTTTGAGGAGCAAAAAATGTTGGGTAGATTCTTCAGATTGGCTCTACCTTGATTTTTTGGTTCTCCGAGCAAGGATGCATATGAGTTTCTAATTACTTGTAAGGATAGTCTTTGTGGTTTATGCCTTGTTGAGACTCGTGGCGTGGATTACACCATATTTTAGTTGTACTTGTCTACTCTTTATTAGTGGAGAAATTATATGGATTCTAGACATGCTGGATCTTCTCTCTTGTCATGGACTCAATTCTCTAAGATGTTCTTTGAGTATATATGCCTTACAATCTTAGATATCATTTGATGGATTAGTTCTCTAGATTGGAGCAAGGCTCTATGACAATTGTCGAGTATGAGGCTCATCTTCATGAGTTGGCTAGGCATGTGACTTCAATTCTGGATACTAAGTATGGGAAAGTTTTGTACTTTGTTAGAGGGTTGAGACATCCTATTCGTATGTCTACTCAGAGCTTGGTTGTTGCAGGTAGGTCTTTTGCTGAGGTTTCGAATAATTCTAGGGTGGTGAAAGAGATGCAGAGTGGGGGTTGTGAAGTATATGATTAGAGGCATAGGTTTTAGGGAAGATTCAGTGGGAGTCATCATATTTCTCGATCCATATATGGTAGTTCACAGAGTAGGTATCATCCGCATCCATCTTATCATCCTCAAAGTCAACCTAGTCGACTAGTTCAGGTAACACTTTAGGTTACTGATGGAGGTCAATCTAGTGTTAGCGATCTCCCTGTTAAGAGCAGTGTTCAACCTTCGAGAGGTTCATATTTTTGTTATTCTTGTCATGGTGATTACTTCAGGTCAGCTGAATCATGTTGTTCTGATTCAATTCGGGTTTCCTATTTTACTTATGGACTTCCTGGTCACTATTAATGAGATTTCCCTAGTCATGGGGTGATTGCTGTTTCAACTCAGGATATTTTCCTTATTATAATAGTTCATCCCTTAGCTATAAGTGGTTTTCATGATTGCAAGGGGGTTTCTAGGGTACTCGAGGAGGTTCACAGGCAGGCAGGACATAAAGTCAGTCATGTGCTGAGCTAGTTGGCAGGCATGGCCAGCTGTATGCAGTACTTGCTAGACCCGAGGCTGAGACTTTAGATGTTGTAGTTACAAGTACAATTTTGGTATGCCGCCAGTCGTCCCTTGCTTTATTTGATCTAGGATCCATTTATTCTTATATTTCTACTTATTATGCACTATATTTGGAGTTGAATAGTAATTTATTATCTATGTCATTGCTTGTATATTCTCTCATGGGTGATTCTTTAGTAGTGGATTGAGTAGTAAGGTCATGTGTTATGATAGTTAGTGATGTTGATACTTATGTTGATCTTATTATTATGGATATGTTGAATTTTAATGTGATTCTAAGCATGGAGTGGTTATCCCACTATTATACAGATATGGATTGATTTTCCAAGACCATTAACTTAGCCATGCCCGGTATACCTCAGTTGTGTGGTAGGGATTGTTTAGCCACAAGCTGATAGGGATTATCTCTTATATGTGTTCTAGTAGACTTATTTTGAGGGGTTGTGAGTCTTATCTCACTTATATCTGTGATACTAGTATGGAGAGTCCATCATTTAACTCTATTCCTATTGTCTGTGAGTTTCCTGATGAGTTCCCTACCGACCTGCCTGGTATTCCCCCTATTTGTTAGAATGAGTTTTCTATTGATCTCGAGCCCATCACTCGACCTATTTCTTTGGTACCTTATCTTATGGCTACTGCTGAGCTTAAGGAGTTAAATTCTCAACTTTAGGATCTTACTGGTAAGGGTTTTATTAGATCGAGTGTGTCCCATTGGGGAGCTCCTGTCTTGTTTTTGAAGAAGAAAGATAGTTCTATGCACATGTGTATTGATTATAAGCAACTTAATAAGATGACATTGAAGAACCATTTTAGGCTCGCATTGATGATTTGTTTGACCAGCTTCAGGGTGCAGTCATGTTTTCTATAATTGATTTGAGATTTGGTTACCATCAGAAGAGGATTTGGGTTGAGGGCATCCCAAAGACAGCATTTAGGACCCGTTATGGTCATTATGAGTGCTTGGTGATGTCTTTTGGGTAGACCAATGCCCAAACCACATTCATGGATTTGATGAACTGAGTATTCATGTCTTATTTGGACTCCTTCATGATTGTGTCCATCGATGACATCTTTGTGTATTTGGGGAGTATTGAGGAGCATGTCCAGTATTGAGGATCCTTCTCCAGACTTTGAGAGATCACATCCTTTTTTCCAAGTTCTCTAAGTGTGAGTTTTGGCTTGTGTTAGTGACGTGTGGTGTCTAAGGATGGTATAATGGTAAACCCAACAAAGATTGAGGTGATTCATAATTGGTCTAAACCGACATCTCCGACTGAGGTTCATAGCTTCACTGGTTTTGCCGATTATTATAGATTCTTCTTCGAGTGTTTTGCTACTATTTCATCCCCTATGACCAGATTGATTTGAAGGAGGTTTCTTTTTTATTGTCTGAGCAGTGTTAGTCAAGTTATAGAAAGCTCAAGGACTTACTTCAGCTCTTTTTAGCTCATCCTATTGAGGGTGAGGGATTCACCATATTTTGTATTCTTCTGGTATTAGTCGAGGTTGTGTATTGATGCAATAGGGTTGAAATACCCATGATCTTGACCTTGCAAAAAAAAATTTGTTATTGAGTATGTTGTCTAAGGTACGATTGGACAAGCCACTCGTGCACTTTGGATATGATTCGTATCCATTCCACACTTTTTTCTTGTACCTTGAGTAGCCTTGAAGGGTAGCATTATATCCTCCATACGATATGGCCTTCCCTCACTTATATACAAGGGTATGAGTCGTACCTAGGTGAGTCATATGGTGCTTGGAACTTGGTGTAGAGTAGAATGTTTTTTGGTATGGGTGTTGTGTACGGCTAGGATTTGAGTCGTACCCTTTTAATATGACTCAAGGGTGTGTGGTCGTATCAAGATCAGTGATGATAACCTAGGTGGAGCCTAGGGTACGAGTTAGGGTACCACTCATACTCTAGGGTATTATTGGCTCAAGTGAGTCGTAACCACGAGGATGACCAATTTTCAGATTTTAACTAGGGGGCTTGCGGTCATTTCCTATACCCTAAACCCTAATTCCCCTCACTATATAAGGGTATATGGCCTCCTTAAACACATTTTGAGTGGATCTAACATCCTAAACTCTCTCTCTCTCAATGACTCTTTGGAAGATTGGAGGCTAGGATTTGAAGGGTGTGTATCTAGTGGCAAGAAGGAGTCAAATTTCTTGGTGGATCATCTTGCTTACAGCATGTAACTCTTCCCCTTGTTAAATAATTCTAAACCCATGTATTTTAAACTTGGATAAGTAAGTGTACATGTTGATTTTGAAATCAAATGAAAAGGGTTTTGGTACCTAATGTTGAATAATGTTGTTTCTTGCTTAGACCTATGTTTATACATGTTATTGCTGTTGAATTGCCTATGTGGGTGCTTGTTGCATGTGGTTTAACATAAGCATCTTGAGTAACCCTAATCTTGATGATTTCTACCATGAAAATAGCCTTGTTATTGATATGCACACAAGGTGTTTGTGAAAATGTCTAAGTGAATTGTCTAGTTACATGTTGGTGATATTTGAATTAGGGCAATGGCCCAATAAGCATGAATAATTGATAATTGATATTGTGAAGGTATTGAGATCCATGCATTGTATAATTTATGGCCTTATTGTACTAAAGACTAATAGGGGATTGAAGCCCCTAAACATGAATAGTATGTTAAACTAAAATATGGTAAGAATGTTGTATAAGCTTGCTAATGAAATATGAGCAGTTATGTGGGTCTTGATGACCATAAATTGAATTGATAATTAATTGAATCCAGGCATTTAGTCTATTAGAGTGATTAGTGGTTAAATGGTTTTGTGTAGGTCAAATTTGTATCTATGGTATTGGTCTACTGGAAATGAATGAGATAAGATGTTGTTAATGAATGTGAACGCTGGGTAAATGTTTGATAGCGGACTTGTTTGCCATGCGAGGATTAAGGGGATGTCTTTGATAGTTGGTTGGCTAAATGGTACATAGTCCCAAAAATATGAACTTGAATTGTGCTCGAATAAAAAGATGTGTATAAGAATAGTAATGTGGAATGATTGGTTCGTAGATGTCTTAGTGACCATAAATGAACCTGCATCGTGTTGTGAACTAAGGTCTTGGGTCTATCTACACGATTAATGGTTAATTTGAGTCGGCAAAGACCATGTGGTGTCTATAGTGTTGATATGTAGCCTTGGTGGTGAAAATTACTTAAATGGGTTCGAGTCCTTATGTGTTGAATGGTATGGATATTTATATGTGATTAAGGAGGGCTAGAGTCCAAATTTTGGTTGTTGATGATATAAGGTGTGTATTGGTTTGTGGTCTAAGTCCACTTACTATATGAGGTGTGCTAATTTTTGGTTCGAGTCTACTTACCGTGAGAGTTGGTTCGTGGTCTAAGTCCATTTACCATATGAGTTGAGTTGGTTTTTTGTCCAAGTCCACTTACCATATGAGGCGTACTAGTTTGTGGTCCAATTACACTTACCATACAAGGCGTGTTGGTTTGTGGTCCAAGTCCATTTACCATACAAGGCATGATTCTATTTATTTTCACTATTAGAGCTTTTCCATAGCTGTCCTAAGTCATTTATTACTTGCTGGAACTAATAGTTCGGTTATCGGGCAGTTCATTTGGTTCTTAGAACCATTACCTTGTTTAGAAGTCTCCGCTAGTCCCAGATGGCCATCGAGCAAAAACTTTAGTAAAACAATATCGAATGTTAATTTTGACTACATTAGCATCTCCAAAATATCAATTTTAGGTTGGGTAGACCTTTGGTTTAGGTCCCGCTACACCCAAACTCATTTTGACCTATTGATCGAAAAGATGATAAATTAAAAATTTGGGTGTAGGGCCCATATTTGGTTGAAACGACCTCGAATGGAAATCCAATTTTCCAACGCATCCAAAATGTCTATATCAGTATAGTTGCATATCTTGTTTTCTCAAATTGAACTCCAGATGCATCCCGAGGCCTTGGCTAAAACTTGAAATCAAATTTTAAGTTACAACCGTCGTCTAGTGCATCAAGGTACCGTAATTGAGGAGGCATAGATACAATTGTGATTCCACAATCACGGCACGCATGTGTGCGCAATCGCTCTAGCTGAGGGGCTGGGGAGGGGCCATCTAAAAGTTCTTTATGGCCGAGAATTGGTTGTTTCCTCTATTTTCTTGAGTCCCAAAACCCTAATGGAGACTGTAGACCTCAAATGGAGTCTTGAGTGGTTATTGAGATCTTAAATAACTTGCATAATCATGATTAACATTGAATTTAAGGTATGAATCCTTTAATTTTAGTTTTGAATTCTTGATTATTTGACCCAAAACCCCTAATGTCTTAAAGCTTGATTTTAGCCCCAAATATGGTTGATTTGCACAAATTTCTTGAGGAATATAATTCCCTAAAATTATTTGAACAATGGGTTGGTCTGAAAAACTCATTTTTTGTATGTGGGGTGCACTTTGGTGTCGTATAGGACCCAAAGCACAATGGTATAATATGGGTGTCGTTGTTCTCATAATAATGTATAATTATATTTTTTTATAGCATGGCTCATTGAAGAAGCTTCAAGGAAAGGGAAAGCAAAGATTTTTGGATTGTGAGCTATTTGGAATCAAGGTAGGTTACGCTTACTTGTGTTAGATTGAACTTTATTGCAACATAATTGTGATATCTTGATAAGATTTGGCAGGATCTTAGATGTTGAAATGGTAGATGGTAGTGTTTGGGATTAATTGAAGCACTTGGGCTTTTGAACACATAAAGTGTGATAATTGACCCATAGTCTAGAACGTTGGTTAGTTGGACTTGATCCCTCATGAATAGCATGAGAATGTTCTAGTTCCTCTAGTTAGATGAAAGTGACTTTGTTCACTCATCTTAAGAGTAAGTTGACCTAGATATACGTAGTTTGAAATTGGCCTTAGATATTTGGATGACTTAAGTAGAATCCTTGAGAAAGAATTGTCCTATAGAACTAGTGTGGATTGATAAACCTTTGAGATATGATTTAGATAACTTAGTCTAATTTCAGGTAGAATTTAGACTTAAAGAAGATAATTTCGGATATTAGAAGCGGAACTTGACCCGCCTTAAGCTTGAACTATGTAACTTCATTATTGACCTAGATACTTGAGAAATGCCAAGAATATGCTTTGGTAATATGATGGCTAAACTCGATAAATGGGTTATCCCTGATATTGATTTTGGAAATAATGTGCATACTTGATTGATTATCTAATTGTCATTATTTGGATAGCATTGGAAAATCTTGTAAATTGAACATATGGTTATGTTATCACTTAGCTTTGGGCTAGTTTACTATGTGAGCCTTGAACTATTCCATTACTCATATTATGCTCAAGCCTAGTGACTAAACTTATCTTTGTGCCAAAGAATCCATTTTTGTTAGTATTGTGAATCATGCCTAATAATAGAGATTCTAGAAAGTATAACCATGGATTGTAATTGGCCATGATGATAATCATGTCAAGCCCGATAATATGTGACTGTTTATACAATATGGATATGAATGTCCATGCATTTACTATTATAAGGTCTTGATAATGAACGGTGAGATACTATGATAAGTATTTCCTTACTTCTCTTACACTCTATTGTTTGTGGGACTTGTACTAATCAATGATTAGCTATATATATATATATATATATATGTTGATGTTATGATGAATATTGATGCTATGGTGGATGTTGATGATATTATGATTTTTGAAAAGTCCAGAGGATATATTGATGATATGATAATGCATGGTAAGTCCGGAGGAGATGTTGATGATAATATGATGCCCAGTATATTCAGAGAATATATTAATGATATTATGATGCCTGGGAAATACGAAAGAAATATTGTTGATAATATGATTCTCAGTACATCCTGAGGATATATTAATGTCATGATGACGCCCGATAAGTTCGGAGGATATATTGCGAGATTATGATGCCCAGTAAATTTGAAGAATATATTGATGATATTATGATGTCCAGTACATCCAGAGGATATATTGATGATATTATGATGCCTGGTACATTCGGATGATATATTGATGATATTATGATCCCCGGTACATACAGAGGATATATTGATATTAAGTATGGTAAACATGTGTATATATGTTTATGTGTGATTATGTCTTTATATGATTACATATATGTGTGCCTTGAAGATATGATGTTAATCTTGGAATGTTTGTTATAATTCTTCAATCCTAATCACTTGTTTGGTGGTGTAGTCTTTGCTAGCATCGAATAGTAAGTAGAAGTAGAATATGTCGAATAAAGAGTTAAGGCTAATTGGTAAGTGGTAACTTGTGTAGAAATAAGATTTCACATGGTGGATATATTTGGCTTGAGTAAAGGGATTAACTAAGGAATATTGCCTAGTTAAGTGAGTTGTGTGGTAACTAGTAGACTACTAAGTGACTATTTTACTTGATAACTTGAAGTCTAGAATACTAAGTAATGGACCATGATAATTGAAATGTGATAACTAGCAATTGTGGTTGTTATGTGGTCAATCGTTTAAATAGCATTAGTGATGATCAATTGTATTGATGACTAAAGTATAATGTCACTGGGTTGTTAAATAATGATTTGTAGATTATGATGCTAGATAGTAAGAGGCGTTGGTTGATAGATAGATATGTACATTTAAAGATATGTAACCTTGTTCATATTGGATGACTTGTACGCTTGTGATAACTATTTGTAAGCCTTGGTCAAAAAACATCTACAGATTAGTAGTGCACTTTGAATAAATATGGATGTTGGCTATTTAGTGAATAATAGTTAGTATTATCTCATGATTGAGTTTTATGAAAATAATCGGTTAAGCCATAATGGAGACCCTATAAGGACTAGTGAATTAGTAGCCTAATAATAATAAGTGTTGGGTAGTTAATAATGACTAGATAGAGTCTATTGATATTATAGATATCTTAATGGCTATATGACTATGGTTAGGATTATCTTGGTATATGTTATACCAATGGCGGTAATTGATGATGATTAGGGATCTTGGAAAATAACCATTGATGGGAAGTGTGGAAATCATGGATAAATCTGAGTTGGTTATATATATATAGATAGATATATCTTGATACGAGTATAATTTGATCTATTAATGCACTCTCTGGTGGTATGGGATGTCATGATGAGTTTCTTACTTTATGTTCTTTTAGGTGTACTTCCCGGTGGTATGGGCCTCCATGGTGCGTTCTTTTGCCTTGTGCTTTAATGAATGTATATGTGTTAAATGTGGTATGTATGTGATTATGATTGTATTAATGTCTCTTTACACTTTTGGATTAATTGCCCATTTCATATGACAATATTGGTATGTATTGATACGAGAAGTCGTATTACTGTACTAGTTGTTTAGTTACTTTGTACAGTGATGATGAAGACGATTTAGGTTCTGTTCTGTACCTTGGCTTAGATATATTATCTTGTTTTATATCATCTTTATATCATAATTTATCTCAGTTAGACGATGATGCCTACTGAATACCTATTTTTTGGTACTCATACTACACTTCTGTACCTTTTTTGTGCAGACCCAAGTACTAGTTGCCACCGCTGAGTTGAGATCGTGCAGTGTTGATCTTTCGAAGACTGGGTGAGCTCTTGGAGTTTTAAGTCGCCCATTTCCCTTCTATCTTTATTTTGTCTTTTGTATTCAAGATGAATGTATAGACTATTTAGACTTTTGGGTTGTATTTCCTATTTTCATACTTAGATTCTCTTGTACTGATATTTCTAGGTCGTGGGATTGGTATCCATATTTGATTGTCTTTTATGGAACATTGCTGATCATGATTGTAATTATCTATTGTGGTTTTTGTCAAGTGTTTCTACCAAAATAACCCATTGCCTTAGCTCTGGGTTTTGGTGTTGGCTTACTTACTGGTGGGTTTTAGTAGATGCCATCATGACTAGTGAATTGAGCCGTCACAAATTGTTATTAGAGCCTAGATTTCATCAGTATTGTTGGTACAAGATCAAGTGTCTAATAGAGTCCTGCGGATTGGAATGTTGACGTTTTTTTCCTACGTTCAAGAGGCTATGGACATTCTTAGGAGTCCTTCACTTTCTTCATTCGTATCATACTAAGAGTTTGAGTTGGTTTATATGATATTTTCTTGACTGTATTCTTTTGCAGATGCCCAAGACACGTGCTAAAGCTATGCGTGAGAAGGGTCCTAAGACTAAACCCAAGGATCCTACTCCTTTTTAGGACAGCCTCGTGATGTGCCCCTAGTTATAGATCAAGAAGGACCTCTCCAAAACCCCATTCCTACACCTGAGCCAGATTTCCTCCGCCATATCTAACGGTGGTCTAGGGACTAGCCTAGGATCCACAGGGTTTTATTTCTTCTTCTTTGCTTAGATATAACTTAGTTCAGCTGTTGGGTATTATTGAAGGTACATAGACTACTGGGGAAGGAGTGCAGCCTGCTGCTGCAGCTCCTAGAGTTGAGGTTCCTCCTATGCCGACAGTTGTTTTGCCGACAGCCGCTCAGCCAGTTGTGACCCAGCCTGCTATGTCTACTGAGGAGCAGAAGATGTTGGGTAGGTTTTTGAGGTTGGATCCACCTAGGTTTTCTGGTGCTCCTAGAGAGAATGCATTTTAGTTTCTTACTCCTTTTGAGGATAGGCTTCGTGGTTTAGGCCTTGTTAAGACTCATGGTGTGGATTCCACCATATTTCAGTTGGATTTGTTTGCTCAACACTGGTGGAGAGTTTTTATAAGTTCTAGGGTAGTTGGATCTTCTCCCCTATCATGGACTCGATTCTTTAAGATGTTCTTGGAGAAGTATATACCGCACATCCTTAGAGATCGACTGAGGGATCAGTTCACTAGATTGGAGTAGGGTTCTATGTCAGTCCACAAGTATGAGGCTCATTTCTATGAGTTTCCTAGTCATGTGACTTTTATCTCGGATACTAAGTATGAGAGATTCCGTTGCTTTGTGAGAGGACTAACACTCCTTATCTGAATGGCTACTTAGAGTTTAGTTGATGCGGGTATGAATTTTACTAAGGTTTCAGATCATGCTTGAGTGATGGAGGACATGCATCATGAGGGTCGTGATAAGTGACCTAAGTATCAGGGCAGATTTGGTGAAAGCCATTGAAGTTTTTTATTTAGAGGTGGTAGTTCTCATATTGGACATCTTTCACGCCCATCTTTTACACTTCATAGTCAGACTAGCCGACCAGTTCAGGCAGCTTTTCAGACTACTAACGGAGGTCAGTTTGGTACTAGTGGGTGCCCTAGTAAGATCGGTGATCAGTCTTGGAGAGGTTCATCTATAGGATGCTCTAGACATGGTGGTCTGGTTTAGCTGGATCTGTGAGTTCTGGTTTTGCTCATGACTCTTATTTTAATTTTGGGCTTCCTGGTTAATTTTTATGAGATTTCCCTAATCATAGGGCGATGGTTGTTTCAGCCTAGGGTGCTACTCCTATTAGGGTAGTTTATCCCTCGATAGAGGTGGTTTGCGAGGTCAGAAAGGTGGTTACTAGGGTTCTCGAGGTGGTACTTAGGAAGGCAAGAGTGGAGGTCGGTTAGTTTCCCAGCTAGGTGTCCAGTGTGGTTAGATATATGCAGTACCTACTAGAACCGAGGCTGATACTTTAGATGCTATAGTTATAGGTACGATTTTGGTGTGCCGCAAGTCTGCTCTTGCTTTAGTTTATCTCGAATCCACTTATTCTTATATATATGCTTATTATGCACCATAGTTGGACTTGACTAGTGATTTATTATCTGTGCCATTATGTGTATCTACTCTTGTAGGTGATTCTTTAGTAGTAGATCGAGTATTCAGATCATATGTTGTGATAGATAGTTATGTTGATACTTATGCTGATCTTATTATTCTGGATATGTCAGATTTTAATATGATTCTGGGCATGGACTGGTTATCCCACTATCATGAGGTCATGGATTATTTTTCCATGACCCTTACCTAATCTATGCCTGGCATACCTCCAGTTGTGTGGCAAAGAGCGATTAGCCATGAGCCGACGGGGATTATTTCTTATGTTTATGCTCGGAAGCTTATATCGAGAGGTTACGAGTCTTATCTTGCATATGTATTTGATAGTCATGTAGAGAGTCTATCGCTTGACTATGTTTCTATTATTTGTGAGTTTCTCGATGTGTTCCCTACCGACCTCCATAATATTCTCTCTAACCATGAGGTTGAGTTTATTTTTGACCTTGATCCTGGAACCCAACCTATTTCTATGTCACCTTACTGTATGGCTCCTGCTGATCTTAAGGAGTTGAATTCTCAACTTTAATATCTTCTTGGTGTGGGTTTTATTAGATCGAGTGTATCCTCATAGGGAGCTCCTGTATTGTTTGTGAAGTAGAAAGATGGCTTCATGCATATGTGTATTAATTATAAGCGGCTTAATAAGGTGACGGTGAAGAACCATTATCCTATGCCTCGCATTGATGATTAGTTTGACCAGATTCAAGGTCCAGCCATATTTTCTAAGATTGATTTGAGGTTCGATTATAAACAGCTGAGAATTTGGGTTGAGCATATCCCGAAGATAGCTTTCAGGACCTGTTATGGTCATTATGAGATTTTGGTGAGGTCTTTTAGGCTGACTTATTCCCCATCCGTGTTCATGGACTTGATGAACCATGTGTTCAGACCCTATCTAGACTCCTTTGTTATTGTGCTTATTGATAATATTCTTTTATAATCAAGGGGTAGTGAGGAGCATGCGCAACACTTGAGAATTGTGCTTCAGAATTTGCAAGATCATGTGCTTCTTTCCAAGTTCTCTAAGTGTGAGTTTTGGCTTGAGTCAGGGTCATTCCTTAGTCATGTGGTATCTAAAATTAGTATTTTGTGGGACCCACTATGGTGTCATATTGGACTCGAAGCACAATGGTCTAATACGGGTGTCGTTGTTCTCATAATAATGTATACTTATGTTTTTATAGCGTGGCTCATTAAAGAAGCTTCAAGGAAATAGAAAGCAAAGATTTTTGGTCTGTGAGCTATTTGGAATCAAGGTAGGTTAGGCATACTTGTGTTAGATTGAACTTTATTGTCGCATAATTGTGATATCTTGATAAGATTGGGTGGGGTCTTAGATGTTGAAATGGTAGATGGTAGTGTTTGGGATTAATTGAAGCACTTGGGCTTTTGAACACATAAAGTGTGATAATTGACCCATAGTCTAGAACGTTGGTTAGTTGGACTTGATACCTCATGAATAGCATGAGAATGTTCTAGTTCCTCTAGTTAGATGAAAGTGACTTTGTTCACTCATCTTAAGAGTAAGTTGACCTAGATATGCCTAGTTTAAAATTGGCCTTAGATGTTTGGATGACTTAAGAGGAATCTTTAGGGAAGAATTGTCCTATAGAACTAGTGTGGATTGATAAACCTTTGAGATATGATTAAGATAACTTAGTCTAATTTTAGGTAGAATTTAGACTTGAAGAATATAATTTGGGATATTCGAAGCGTAACTTGACCTGCCTTAAGCTTGAACTATGTAACTTCATTACTGACCTAGATACTTGAGAAATGCCTAGAATCTATTTTGGTAATATGATGGCTAAACCTGGTAAATGGGTTATCCATGATGTTGATTTTGGAAATAATGTGCATACTTGATTGATTATCTTATTTTCATTTTTTGGATAGCATTGAAAAGTCTTGTAAATTGAACATCTGGTTATGCTATCACTTAGCTTTGGGCTTGATTACTATGTGAGCCTTGAATTATTCCATTACTCATATTATGCTCAAGCCTAGTGACTAAACTTAATTTTGTGCCAAAGAAATCCTTTTTGCTAGTATTGTGAATCATGCCTAATAATAGAGATTCTAGAAAGTATAACCATGGATTGTAATTGGCCATGCTGTTAATCATGTCAATCCCGGTAATGTGTAAGTGTTTATACAATATAGATATGCATGTCCGTGCTTACTATTATAAGGTCTTGATAATGAATGGTGAGATACTATGATATGTCTTTCCTTGCTTCTCTTACACTCTATTGCTTGTGGGACTTGTACTAGTCAATGATTCGGCTACATATATATATATATATATATATATATATATATATATATATATATTTATGTTATGCTGAATATTGATGCTATGGTAGATATTGATGACATTATGATACTCAGCAAGTCCGGAGGTTATATTGATTATATGATAATGCCTGGTAAGTGCGGAGGAGATATTGATGATATTATGATGCCCGGTACATTCGGAGAATATATTAATGATACTATGATGCCTGGTAAATACGGAGGAAATATTGTTGATAGTATGATTCTCGGTACATCTTGAGGATATATTGATGTTATGATGATGCCCGATAAGTTTGGAGGATCTATTGATGATATTATGATGCCCAGTAAATCTAAAGAATATAATGATGATATTATGATGTCCAGTACATCCAGTGGATATATTGATGATATTATGATTCCCGGTACATTGGGATGATACATTGATGATATTATGATCCCCGGTACATCCGGAGGATATATTGATATTATGTATGGTAATCATATGTATATATGTTTATGTGTGATTATGCTATGATGTTAATCTTTGGATGTTGGTTATAATTCTTCAATCCTAATCACTTATTTGGTGGTGGTCTTTTCTAGCATTGACTAGTGAGTGGAAGTAGAATATTTTTAATAAAGAGTTAAGGCTAATTATTAAATGGGAACTTGTGTAGAAATAAGTTTTGACATGGTGGATATATTTGTCTTAAGGAAAGGGATTAACTAAGGAATATTACCTAGTTAAGTGAGTTGTGTAGTAACTAGTAGACTACTAAGTGACTATTTTACTTGATGACTTGAAGTCTAGAATACTAAGTAATGGACCATGATAATTGAAATGTGATAACTAGAAATTGTTGTTGTTATGTGGTCAATGGTGAAAATAGCATTAGTGATGATCAATGTTATTGATGACTAAAGTATAATGTCACTGGGTTGTTAAATGAAGATTTGTAGATGATGATGCTAGATAGTAAGAGGCATTGGTTGATAGATAGATATGTACATTTGAAGATATGTAACCTTGTTACTATAGGATGACTTGTGTGCCAGTGATAACTAGAAGTAATCCATGGTCAAACGACATCTACGGATTAGTAGTGCACCTTGAATGAATTTAGATGTTGGCTATTTAGTTAATATTGGTTAGTGTTATCTCGTGATTGAATTTTATGAAAATAATTGGTTAGGCTATAGATGAGATCCTATAAGGACTAGTGAATTAGCAGCCAAATAATAATAAGTGTTGGGTAGTTAATAATGACTATATAGAGTGTATTGATATAATAGTTATCTAAATGGCTATATGACTATGGTATGATTACCTTGGTCTATGTTCTACCAATTGCGGTAATTGATGATGATTAGGGATCTTAGCAAATAACCGATGATGGGAAGTGTGGAAACAATGGATAAATACGAGTTGGTTATATATATATATATCTTTATACCTGTATAATTTAATTTATTAATGAACTATCCGATGGTATGGGACGTCGTGATGAGTTCCTCACTTTATGTTCTTTTAGGTGTACTTTTAGGTGGTATGGGTCGCTGTGGTGAGTTCTTTTACCTTATACTCTTATTAATATATCTGTGTTGAATATGGTATGTATGCGATTGTGATTGTATTAATGTCTCTTTACACTTATGGATCAATTGCCCATTTTATATGAAGATATTAGTATTCGTTGATATGAGAAGTCATATTACTGTACTAGTTGTTTAGTTACTTTGTACAGTGATGATGAAGACAAGTCAGGTTCGGTTTTGTACCTTGGCTTAAATATATTATCTGGCTTTATATCATCTTTATATCTTAATTTAGCTCAATTGTATAATGATGCCTACTGAATACCCAATTTTTGGTACTCATACTACACTTCTATACCTTTTTAGTGCAGACCCAAGTACTAGTTGCCACGGTTGAGTTGAGATCATGCAGTGTTGATCTTTCAGATATAGGTTGAGCTCTTAGAGTTTTAAGTTACCCATTTCCCTTATATATTTATTCTGTCTTTTGTATTCAAGATGAATGTATAGACTATTTATACTTTTGGGTTGTATTTCCTATTTTCATACTTAGATTCTCTTGTACTGATATTTCTAGGTCATGGGATTGGTATCCATATTTGATTGTCTTTTATGGAACATTGCTAATCATGATTGTGTTTATCTATTGTGGCCCTTATCGGGTGTTTCTCCAAAAATAACCCATTTCCTTAGCTCTGGGTTATGGTGTTGTCTTACTTACTGGTTGGTTTTAGCAGATGCTATCAAGACTCATGAATCTAGTCGTCACAAATTCGTATCAGAGCCTAGATTTCACCGGTATTGTTGGTACAAGATCAAGTATCTAATAGAGTCCTGCAGATTGGAATGTTGACGTTTGTTTCCTACATTCAAGAGGCTATAGGACATTTTTAGGAGTCCTTCACTTCCTTCACTTGTATCATACTAAGAATCTGAGTTAGTTTATTGGATATTTTCTTGACTTTACTCTTTTACAGATGCCCAGGACATGTGCTACAGCTAGGCGTGAGAAGGGTACTAAGACTAAACCCAGGGATCCTGCTCTTTTTTTAGGATAGCCTCGTGATGTTCCCCTAGTTATGGATCAAGAGGGGCATCCCCAAAACCCCATTCCTACACCTAAGCCAGAGATTCCTCCGCCACAGCCAATGGTGGTCCAGGGACTAGCCTAGGATCCATAGTATTCTATTTCTTCTTCTTTGCTTAAAGAAAACTTAGTTGAAATATTGGGTATTGTTGAAGGTACGCAAACTACTGGGGCAGGAGTGCAGCCTGCAGCTGCATCTCTTAGAGTTGAGGTTTCTTTTTTGTCGACAGTTGTTTCGCCGACAGCCACTTAGCCAGTTGTCATCCAGCCTGCTATGTCTACTGAGGAGAAAAAGTTGATGGGTAGGTTTTTGAGGTTGGATCTACCTAGGTTTTCTGGTGCTCTTGGAGAGGATGCATTTTAGTTTCTTACTCCTTATGAGGATAGGCTTCATGGTTTAGGCCTTGTTAAGACTCATGGTGTGGATTCTACCATATTTCAGTAGGATTTGTTTACTCGACACTGGTGGAGAGGTTTTATAAGTTCTGGGGTAGTTGGATCCTTTCCCCTATTATGGACTCGATTCTCCGAGATGTTCTTGGAGAAGTATATGTTGCACATCCTTAGAGATCGACTGAGGGATCAGTTCACTAGATTAGAGTAGGGTTCTATGACAGTCCCCAAGTATGAGTCTCATTTCCATGAGTTTCCCAGTCATGCGACTTCTATTTAGGATACAGAGTATGAAAGAGTTTTCTGCTTTGTGAGAGGACTGAGACTCCGTATCCGAATGGATACTCAGAGTTTAGTTGATGCAGGTAGGAATTTTGCTAAGGTTTCAGATCATGCTAGAGTTATGGAGGACATGCATAGTGAGGGTTGTGATAAGAGACCTAAGTATCAGGGCATATTTGGTGGGAGCTATAGTAGTTTTTGATTCTGAGGTGGTAGTTCTTATGTTGGACATCCTTCATGCCCATCTTTTACACTTTAGAGTCAGACTAGTCGACCAGTTTAGGCAGCTCTTCAGACTACTGACGGAGGTCAATTTGGTACTAGTGGTCTCCCTAGTAAGGGAGGTGATTAGTCTTTGAGAGGTTCGTCTATAGGACGCTCGAGACGTGGTGGTTACTCAGGTTCAGCTGGATCTTTGAGTTCTGGTTCTACTCATGACTCTTTGTTTTAATTTTAGAATTCCTGGTTATTTTTACCGAGATTGAGCTAGTCGTGGGGTGATGGTTGTTTCAACCTAGGGTGGTACTCCTATTAGAGCAGTTTATCGCTCAAGTACAGGTGGTTTGCAGGAAAGATAGGAGGTCGGTTAGTTGCCCAGCCAGGTGGCCAGCATTGTTAGTTATATGGTGTACCTACTAGACCTATGGCTGATACTTTAGATGCTTTAGTTACATGTACGATTTTGGTGTGCCAAAAGTCGGTCTTGCTTTATTTGATCTCAAATCAATTTATTCTTATATATCTGCTTATTATGCACCATAGTTGGACTTGACTAGTGATTTATTATATGTACCGTTATGTGTATCTACTCTTATAGGTGATTATTTAGTAGTTGATCGAGTATTCAGATCATGTGTTGTCATAGTTAGTGATGTTGATACTTATGCTGATCTTATTATTCTGGATATGTTAGATGTTAATGTGATTCTGGGCAAGGACTGGTTATCCCACTATCATGAGGTCATGGATTGTTTTTCCATGACATTACCTAATTTATGCCTGGCATACCCCCAGTTGTGTTGCAGAGAGCGATTAGCCATGAGCTGACGAGGATTATTTCTTATGTTTGTGCTAGGAGGCTTATATCGTAAGGTTGCAAGTCTTATCTTACTTATGTATTTGATACTCATGTAGAGAGTTTGTCGCTTGACTCTGTTCCCTTTATTTGTGAGTTTCCTGATGTGTTCCCTACCGACCTGTATAGTATTCCCTCTGATCGTGAAGTTGAGTTTGCTATTGACCTTGAGCCTGGAACCCAACCTATTTCTATGACACCTTACCATATAGCTCATGTTGAGCTTAAGGAGATGAATTCTCAGTTTCAATATCTTCTTGGTAAGGGTTTCATTAGACTAGGTGTATCCCCATAGGGAGCTCCTATATTATTTGTGAAGTAGAAAGATGGCTTCATGCATATATGTATTAATTATAAGTGGCTTAATAAGGTGACGGTGAATAACCATTATCCTATGCCTCGCATTGATGATTTATTTGACCATATTCAAGGTACAGCTGTGTTTTCTAAAATTTATTTCAGATTTGATTATCATCAGCTGAGAATTTACGCTGAGAATATCCTGAAGACAACTTTCAGGACCTGTTATGGTCATTATGAGATTTTGGTGATGTCATTTGGGATGACTAATTCCCCAGCCGCGTTCATGGACTTAATGAACTATGTGTTCAGACCCTATCTAGACTCCTTTGTTATTGTGCTTATTGATGACATTCTTGTATATTCAAGGAGTAGTGAGGATCATGCACAGCACTTAAGGATTGTGCTTTAAACTTTGTGAGATCATGTGCTTTTTGCCAAGTTCTCTAAGTGTGAGTTTTGTCTTGAGTCAGTGTCATTCCTTGGTCATGTGGTATCTAAAAATAGTATTATGGTAGACTCGGCTAAGATTTTAGTGATTCATGATTGGTCTAGACCTACTTCTCCAATTGAGGTTTGCAGTTTTATTAGTTTGACTGGTTATTACAAATGCTTTCTTTAGAGCTTTTCTACTATTTCATCCCCTATGACTAGATGGACTTGGAAGAAAGTTCCTTTTTTATGGTCCGAGGAGTGTGACTTGAGCTTTGGAAAGCTCAAGGATTGTCTTACTTCAGCTCCAGTGTTAGCTCTTCCAGTTGACGGTTAGGGATTAACCGTATTTTGTGATGCTTCTAGTGTTGGTCTTGGATGTGTTTTGATGCAGCAGGGACGTGTTATTGCTTATGCTTCTAGACATCTTAAAGTTCATGAGCGTAACTACCCCACTCATAATATGGAGTTAGTTGCGGTAGTTTTTGCGCTCAAGATTTGGAGGCATTATTTGTATGGTGTGCATTGTGAGATTTTCACCAATTATTGCATCCTTCACCATCTTATGGCCCAGCAAGAGCTTAATGCTCGCCAGTGTAGATTGATGGAGTTGTTAAAGGATTATGATATTTCTATCTAGTATCATCCGGGTAAGGTAAGTATGGAAGCTGATGCCTTGAGTCGAAAGGCAGTGAGTATGGGTAGCTTGGCGTGCATATAAGTTTCTCGAAGGCCCATAGAATGGGACATTCAGTCCTTAACCAATTTAATGGTTCCCCTTGATATTTCAGACCTTATAAGGATTTTTCCTTATGTGGAAGCGAGGTACTCACTATTTGAGTAGATTCGTGATCGCTAGTATAAGAATAGCAAGCTATGTTTTCTCCATGATTAGGTGGTGAGTGGTGAGTCCGGGAGGAACACTATTAATTCTGAGGGTATTTTGAGATTTTAGGATCATATTTGTGTTCCCTGGCTTGATGATTTGATTCAGTTGATTTTTTATGAGGCTCACAGCTCTATTTATTATTTTCATCTTGGTACGACTAAGATGTATAGAGAATTAAGGCAGCATTACTGGTGGGATGGAATGAAGAGAGATATGGCAGATTTTATGGCTCATTGCTTATGTTGTCAGTAGATTAAGGACGAGCATCAACGTCCAGGTAGATTGACTCAGGGATTGCCCATTCCTAAGTGAAAATAGGAAAGGATTACTATGGACTTTATTAGTGGTTTTCCTCGTACTTCTCATGGTCATGACATTGTTTGGATTATTATGGATCATTTGACCAAGTCAGCATATTTCATTCCTATTTAGATGACCTTTAGTGTTGAGAGATTACCCAAAATCTATATTCGGGAGATAGTTCATTTGCATGGGGTACTTATTTCTATCATATTAGTTGTGGTTCTGTATTTACTTTGTGATTTTAGAGAGCATTCCAGGAGGATTTGGGTACTCGAGTAGACTTGAGTACTTCATTTCATCTGCAGACAGATGGCCAGTCCGAGAGGACTATTTAGGAACTCGGGGATATGCTACGATCCTATGTTATGGAGTTTGGAGGACAGTAGGATTAGCACTTAGCATTGACAGAGTTAGCCTACAACAATAGCTATCATTCAATTATTGAGATGGCGCCTTATGAGGCTTTGTGTGGTAGAAGATGACGTTCTCCAATATGATGGTTTAAGACTTTTGAGGTGAGACCTCATGGTAAAATTTTCTTCAGGACTCATTGGATAGAGTTAGGGTGATTTGAGATAGGCTGAAAATAGCCCAGAGTAGGCGGAAGGCCTATGTCGACCATAGGATCTATGCCCTTAGATTTAGAATTGGTGATTGTGTGTTCCTTCGTATTTTTCCCATAAGAGGTGTTATGATATTTGGAAGGAAGGGTAAGCTCAACCCTCAATATATTGGTCATTTTGAGATTCTCCACACAATTGGTGAGGTAGCCTATGAGTTAGGCTTGCCTCCAGATTTCATTGTTGTTCATTCAGTTTTCCATGTTTCTATGTTGCATAAGTATATTCCTGATTCGTTTCATGTTCTTAGGTGGGATTCATTCTAGTTAAACAAGCAGTTGACCTTTGTAGAGAAGCTCGTGCTTATTTTGGCTACTGATGTGAGACAGTTGCGTACCGTAGAGATTCCCGTAGTTAAGGTTCAGTAGAAGCACCTCCCAGTAGAGGAAGCCACTTAGAAAATCGAGAGTGATATGTAGACCTAGTATCCTCATTTGTTTGAGACTTCGGGTATTTTTTTCTTCTTTAACTTTTGGGGATAAAAGTTTCTTAGTAGTGGATGTTGTTGTAATGACCCTTCTGGTCATTTCTCGTGATTCCACTTATTATTGCTGCTAGAGCTTTTCTATAGCAACCTCAAGTTATTTATGACTTGTTGTAACCGATAGTTAGGTTACCAGGCAGTTTATTTGGTTTTTAAAACCATTTCCCCATTTTAAAAGTCTTCTCTCCAAATGGCCATCGAGAAAAAACGTTACTAAAATGTTATTAGATGCGAATTCTAATTGTGCCAGCAGCTCTGGAATATCACTTTTAGGTTGGGTAGACCTTTGGTTTGGGTCCTGCTACACCTGAACTCATTTCGACCTATTGGTCGAAAAGTTGATAAATTAGAAATTTGGGTGTAGGGACCATGTTTGGTCAAAATGACCTCGGATGGAAAATCTGACTTTACCAACGTGTCTGAAACATTGAAATTAGTATGGTTGATTATCTCATTTTCTCATATTGGACTTCGGATGCACCCAAGGCCTTGGCCAAAACTTGGATTCAAATTTTGAGTTTTAGCCTCGTCTAGTGTTGCAAAGTACCTCCATTGCGGGGGCATAGGTCCAATTGAGATTTCGTGATCATAGCACACGTGTGTGCACGATCGCCCTAGATGAGGCCTAGGAAGGCGTCATTTAAAAACTCTTTTTGGACTAGAATTGGCCATTTCCTCCATTGTCTTGAGTCCCGAAACCCAAATAGAGAGTGTAGACCTCAAATTGAGTCTTGGGTGTTGATTGGGAGCTTAAAAACCTTCCATAATCATGATTAACGTTGAATCTAAGATATGAATCCTTTAATTTTGGTGTTGAATTCATGATTATTTGACCCAAAACCCCTAATGGATTAGAGCTTGATTTTATCCCCAAATATTGTTTATTTGCATAAATTTCTTGAGGGATATAACTCCCGAATGGTATTTGAACAATGGGTTGGTCTCAAAACCTGGTTTTCCATATGTGGGACCCACTTGGGGGGTTTTGGTGTTGTTTTGGACCTAAAGCACAATGGTGCAATATGGATGTCGTTATTCTCATAATAATGTAACTTCATTAGTGACCTGGATACTTGAGAAACACCTAGATTATGCTTTGGTAATATGATAGCTAAACCCGGTAAATGGGTTATGCATGATGTTGATTTTGGAAATAATGTGCATACTTGATTGATTATCTTATTGTCATTACCTGGATATCATTAAGAAAGTCTTGTAAATTAAACCTATGGCTATGCTATCACTTCGCTTTTGGCTAGTTTACTATATGAGCGTTGAATTATGCCATAACTCATATTATGCTCAAGCATAGTGACTAAACTTTTGTTTGTGCCAAGGATTCCTTTTTTGCTAGTATTGTGAATCGTGCCTAATAAGAGAGATTCTAGAAATTATAACCATAGCTTGTAATTGGCCATGCTAACAATCATGTCAAGCCCAGAAATATGTGAGTGTTTATACCATATGGATATGCATGTCCATGCACTTACTATTATAATGTATTGATAATTAATGGTGAGATACTATGATATGTCTTTCTTTGCTTCTCTTACACTATTGTTTGTGGGATATGTACTTTTCAATGATTCGGCTATATATATATATATATGTATGTTGATGTTAAGATGAATATTGATGTTATGGTAGATGTTGATGATATTATGATGCCCAGCAAGTTCGGAAGATATATTGATTAGATGATGATGCCCGGTAAGTTCGGAGGAGATATTAATGATATTATGATGCTCGATACATCCGGAGGATATATTGAAGATATTATGATGCCCAGTAAGTCCGGAGGATATACTATTGATATTATGATGCCCCGTACATCCATAGGAAATATTGATGTTATGATGATGCTCGGTAAGTCCGAAAGATACATAGACAATATTATGATGTTAGATACATCCAGAGCATATGTTGATGATATTATGATGCCACGTACATCCGGAGGATATATTGATGATATTATGATGCCCGATACATCCGGAGGATATATTGATCTTATGTATGGTAAACATGTATATATATTTATGTGTGATTATTCGTTTATACGATTACATCCATGTGTGCCTTGAAGATATGATGTTAATCTTGGGATGTTTGTTATAATTCTTCAATCCTAGTCAATTTTTTAGTGATGTAATCCTTGCTAGCGTTGAATAGTGAGTGGAAGTAGAATATGCCGAATAAAGAGTTAAGGCTAATTGGTAAGTGGGAACTTGTGTAGAAATAAGATTTGACATAGTGGATATATTTGGCTTGAGTAAAGGGATTAACTATGGAATATTACCTAGTTAAGTGAGTTGTGTGGTAACTAGCTGACTACTAAGTGACTATTTTACTTGATGACTTAAAGTCTAGAATACAAAGTAATGGACCTTGATAATTGAAATGTGATGACTAGCAATTATGGTTGTTATGTGGTAAATGGTGAAAATAGCATTAGTGATGATCAATGGTATTGATGACTAATGGATAATGTCACTGGGTTGTTAAATAAGGATTTGTAGATGATGATGCCAGATAGTAAGAGGTGTTGGTTGATAGATAGATATGTACATTTCAAGATATGTAACCTTGTTCTTATAGGATGACTTGTGAGCCTATGATAACTAGAAGTAAACCTTGATCAAACGACATCTACGGATTAGTAATGCACCTTGAATAATATCTCGTGATTGAGTTTTATGTAAAGAATCGATTAGGCCATAATGAAGATCCTATAAGGACTAGTGAATTAGTAGCCTACTAATAATAAGTGTTGGGTAGTTAATAATGACTAGATACGAGATGTTGTATTATTGTTCTAGTTGATTAGTTACTTTGTACAGTGATGATGAAGGAAATTCAGGTTCAATTCTGAACCTTGGCTTAGATATATTATCTTGCTTTATATCATAATTTATCTCAGTCGGCTGATGATGCCTACTGAGTGCCTATTATTTTGGTACTCATACTACACTTTTGTACCTTTTTATTGCAGACTCGAGTACTAGTTGTCATTGCTGAGTTTAGATAGTACAGAGTTGATCTTTTTAGATAGGGTGAGCTCTTGGAGGTTCGATTCGCCTGTTTCCTTCCTATCTTTATTCAGTCTTTTGTATTCAAGATGAATGTATAGACTATTTAGACTTTTGGGTTGTATTTCCTATTGTCATACTGAGATGCTCTTGTACTGGTATTACCAGGTCCTGGGATTGGTATCTGTATTTGGTTGTCTTTTATGGAACATTATTGATCATGATTGTGTTCATTTATTTTTGCCCTTGTCGGGTGTTTCTACCAAAGTAACTTAATACCCGTGCTTATTCCTAGATAGAAATCATGTGAAGGATGTTAGAACTTGCTTTGAAATACAAATCTATTTTTGTACCCGTGGTATTTTTGAGATTTCTACTTTTTATCACGTGGGAAATTGAGTTAGCTTTCTAATGATACCAATTTTGTCAAAATCCGACACCAGACGAGGAAGTTATGTATGTTTTACTCAGAACTGACCGAAACGCCCAGGTGCGACGTCCAAGTTGACGGACCGCCAAACAAGTGACGGACCACCACTTTGACCATCACAGCCAAGGCAGTAGGGCCACGTTCTGGATAAAGATTGACGGACGAGTTGATGGACCGTCAGATTTTTGATGGACCTTCATCCAGGCCATCAACTCTTATCTAGTGAACCCCATTTCTGGTCCACGTATGACGGTCGAAATGACGGACTATCAAGTTCCTGACGGACCGTCAGTCGGGTCCTCACACACCACGTTCTATTTACTTCCAGGCTGTTTTAATAGGGGTATTTTGGTCACTTACCACTCGCCTATATATACCCAAATAAGTCCGAATTCAGCCATTTTTCTCATTATTATTTCACAAACAATAGCTAGGGTTTCTCTCTAAATTTAATCTCTAAGAACAAGACCCAATCTTCTTCAAAAATCAAAGGATTTCAAATCCTTCAAATTGAAAAACATCAAGAACCTTGAGTCAGGTATGCGTAGTGTTCATCTATGGATCCATTTCGTTCATAGAGCTCAAGAACTATGTTTTAAATATTATTTTGTGATTGTCTTGTTGTGATATGAGAATGTATATGTTGATGATTGTTGTTTAAGTTTCATGATGATAGCTAAAGGTGATTTCATGAAGTATATGTGTTTGTTAGTGGAAACCCATGATCCTTATGTGGCTTAATATGGTGAAATTCATGAACACACTTAAGCTAAAAGAATGCATGCAAAGTGTTTGATAATATACCTACATGATAGATTTCATGTCCCATGATTTAATAGTGCTTAAATTACAAGTCCATGCTATATGCTTTAGATTTCCCATGAATTCCATGTGAGTGATATGCGTTGTTATTGTGATATGGATTGACCATGATATCGAAGCTATGCAAGTATATATATGTTGTATGAATTTCCCTTCCATGTATAAGATATTGAGAACTATGCTTAGTGTGAAATCCCCTACTCATGATATGGTAAATTGTCGACTCTACTCTTACGATCAAGTCAGTCATGTGTGTCAGTTTCCTTCCATCAAGTCCTGGGGGTACTTGTACCCAAAAAATATAGTTGTGTGTCTAGAGCCATGTCATGTTATCACGATAATCTCAGTTAAACCATGATCTATAGAACTCAGTCGGGCATGTGACTCAGGAAACCTCAAAAATCTCATGATCTCAGTTAATTCTCAAATAGTAGCACTAATCCGTCAGTCAACGAAAGTCAGTTACTCAGTCCATGTACCATCAGTTAAATCACGTTCAGTCTCATCAGATGGGAGTAGAAGTTAGAACCGAGTGAACCCAAGGATGGGAACTCACCTGCCAGTTTAGGGTGTGATTCTTAGTAATCATCCTTGTGTTCCAGAACTACGTAGCCAGCATAGGTTGAGACATCTTAACCAATCATATTAGGGTTGATGAGGTGGCTTAATCTGTCAGTTTAGGGTTTCTACCATTCTCATTTTGAGTACCTTCCAGATAAGGATCACGCACAGTTGTCCTTACCAGTGGCGCGGTATTGACGCCCTTCCAGTCGGGGCAGAGATTGGACCCCAACTTAGCTATATGTGTTATTGGGGCATGTCAGACAAACAACTACCTCCCACAATTTTAGTCCCAGTCTCAGTAAAAGAACTCAGATAGTTCTTCAGATTTTAGTATATCAGGACTGTCAAATACAGTCAATTCAGTTACAGAACGAAACACAGATAGTTCCATTAGATTCAGGACTGTCAGACACAGTCATCTATGTTATCAGAATTTTAGTATTTGCCATGCTAGTTATCAGTAGATCATGTATTAGTGTCCAGATCTAGACATCATGTAATAACGATCTCAGTTACTACGTATGCATGTTTGCACTCTTACGTTCATATCAGTCAGTCAGTTAGCATCGTTCATGCATGTCAACCCTATTGCATTTAGCCTACCTCACTCTATACTCAGTACTCCCAGTTGTACTGATGCATTTGCGCTATGGTTCTTTCTTTCACGTTACACCACAGGTTCACAGATACGAGCTCCATATCAGCAGTAGCAGCAGCATTCCAGTCGTAGAGTTGCAATGAGTCCTCATCCATTCGAGGACGATATTATTTATTTCATTTATTATTTCAGTTCAGTTTTGCTAGACGGAGTTAGTTGGAGAAATGTTCCTTCAACTCCTTATTCAGAAAGTATTTAGAGGCTTTTAGATTTAGCTCAGATTTGATTCAGATTTCATTGTTTAGGGTATTCGTTACCCCATATAGATGTTATGATTTGTCAAATATTCTATGCAGTTAAACCTTATGGCCTATTGTTCATGTTTTCTGCATTATTTCATCATATATTGCAGTATACAGGTACAGATATCAGTTATGGGTTAGCTTGTGGTCCCTCGGGATCATGAGATATCAATTATGGGTTAGCTTGTGGTCCCTCGGGATCATGGACACCGTGTTGCGATCCGGTTTAGAAAATCGGGGTGTTACAAACTTGGTATCAGAGCCTAAGGTTCAATAGAGTCCTAGGAAGTCTGAAAGCCGCATCTAGTATAGTCTTGTGCATGGGTGTGTTGTGCGCCATATTTATGTGCAAGAGGCTATAAGATGTTTTAGGAACAGTTTCCCTTCTTTTGGTATTCATATCATGTTAGTAAGCATAATCTCAAGTGAAACTCTCAGTCTAATCTGTTCTACTCTTATTTCAGAATATGCCTCCAAAGAAAAGAAACCAGCCAGCTCCTCAGCCCGAAGATCCTTTGAGCGAACATGTTTCTTATGCAGAGTTTAAGGCCACATTCACCACACTTGCTCAGTCTATGGTTGCCCAAAATGAACGGCCACCAGTTATTTTGGCCAATCCAGTGGCCAACTCAGCCGCAGCTAGGATTCGGGACTTCACCCGAATGAACCCTTCTTCTTTTTTTGGGTCTAAGTCTGATGAAGACCCTCAGGAATTCATTGACCAAGTCCAGAAGGTCATAGACATCATAGGAGTTACTTCTTTTAAAAGTGTTGAGTTAGCCGCATACTAATTGCAGGATGTTTCTCACACTTGGTACAAACAGTGGAAGTTCGAGAGGTTAAAGGATGCAGGTCCTATAGAGTGGAAGGAATTTGTCAGGACTTTCTTAGACAAATTCTTTCCCCAAGAGCTGAGAGAGGAAAAAGTTCTAGAGTTCATCAACCTCAGGAAGGTAAATATGATGGTTAAGGAGTATTCATTCATATTTACTCAGCTAGCCAGATATGCCCCTCATGTGGTTGCAGACAACAGGGCTAAGATGAGCAAGTTCGTGTTAGGGGTGAATGATAGCATGGTAAATGAGTGTAGGTATGCATGCTGAATAGTGATATGACTTTATCCAGGCTCATGAATCATGCTCAACAAATAGAGGAGCAGAATATTAGGACTAGGGAGAGGCAGAACAAGAGAGCAAGGTCAGGCAATTTCAGTTTTGCTCAACCAAAATCATAAGGAGGAAACCATTTACAGTTTGGTACTAAGACAACAATTCTAGCTCCTTCCTCCGCCAGTGCCCTAGTGCCGAAATTCAGAGACGACAACAGAGATCGAGCACCAGGCTTTATGTCTCAGGGCAGTGTCAGCAGTGCCTGAACTAATCCCCTGTGTCAGACTTGTGGTAAGAACCACAAGGGTACCATAGAGCTGGTAGCGATGTTTGTTTCAGTTGTGGAAAGCTAGGCAATAGGATTAGAGAGTGTCCGCAGTCAGGTCTACAGGGTCAGCAGAATCGCTCCACAGCCCAGTCCGGTCGCCCAAATCAGCAAAGTGCCGCTTACAGTGCTACTAGTGGGCAATGCCCAAATAGACTCTATACTCTTTAGACCCAACAGGATCAAAAAAATTCTCCTAATATTGTTACTAGTAAGTTATAGATTTTCCATGTTCATGTTTACGCTTTGCTAGATCCAGGTGCATCCTTGTCATTTGTTACTCCTTATGTAGCAGGCGATTTTAGAAGAAGTCCTGAAATTTTAGTAGAGACCTTTTCAGTCTCAACCCCAGTGGGTAAAACCATCATAGCTCGGCGGGAATACAGGAACTGCCCGGTTATGATATTTCAGAAAGCCACGTCAACTGATTTAGTCAAGTTAGAGATGACTGATTTTAATTTCATTCTTGGCATGGATTTGCTTCATTCCTTCTATACCATAGTCGACTACAGAACCAGGGTAGTTCAATTTTAGTTCCTGAATAAGCCTGTCCTAGAGTGGAAAGGTAGTACTTCATCTTTAAGGGATCATCTTATTTCCTACCTTCGGGCAAGGAAAATGATTTCTAAGGGGTGTGTGTATCATCTCGTGTATATTAAAGATTCCAGTTTTGAATATCTTAGTCTTGAATCAGTCCCAATTGTAAATGAGTATTCAGACGTGTTTCCCGAAGATCTTCCAGGCATTCCTCCCGAAAAGGAAATAGACTTTGGCATTGACCTTATTCTAGATACTCAGCCTATTTTTTTCTGCCATACAGAATGGCACCAGCAAAACTCAAGGAACTGAAAGATTAGTTGAAGAATCTCTTAGATAAGGGATTCATCAGGCAAAGTGTATCCCTATGGGGTGCACCAGTCTTATTCGTGCGCAAGAAAGATGGTTCTCTCAGGATGTGTATTGATTACCATCAACTCAACAAAGTTATGGTCAAGAACAAGTATCCTCTTCCCAGAATAGATGACTTGTTTGACCAACTTTAGGGTGCCAGTTATTTCTCTAAAATAGACCTCAGATCAGGATACCATCAACTCAGAAGACAACTTTCCGTACTCGGAATGGTCACTTCAAGTTTCTAGTTATGTCCTTTGGTCTAAACAATGCCCCAACCGCTTTTATGTACTTGATGAACTGTGTGTTCAGGAAGTACTTGGGCATATTCTTTATAGTCTTCATAGATGATATCCTGGTCTATTCTCGCACAAAGCGTGATCATTCAGACAATCTTAGGATTATTCTTCAGACTCTCAGAGATCACCAGCTATTCGCCAAATTCAGTAAGTATGATTTTTGTCTAAGATCAGTAGAATTCCTTGACCATATTATTTATGGTTATGGCATTAGAGTAGTTCCTCAGAAGACCGAAGTGGTAAGAACCTGGCCTCGCCCCATCTCTCTATCAGATATCAGAAGTTTCTTGGGATTGGCTAGCTATTACAGATGGTTTGTCAAGGGATTTTCTTCTATTGCATCCCCCATGTCCAGATTGACTCAGAAGAAGGTCAAGTTTCAGTGGTAAGATCCTTGTGAAAAGAGTTTTCAAGAGTTGAAGACTCGACTCACCTCATCTCCAGTTCTAGCTCTTCTATATGGTTCAGATGGGTTCGTGGTATATTGTGATATGTCCATAGTAGGTTTAGGTTGTGTCCTCTTGCAGCATGGTAAGGTCATAGCCTACGCCTCCATACAGTTAAAGCCCCATGAGAAGAATTATCCTACTCATGATCTTGAGTTAGCAGCCTTAGTATTTGCCTTAAAGATTTGGAGGCATTATCTATACGAATTTTATATAGATGTCTTCACGGATCATAAGATTCTCCAATATATCTTTTCTCAGAAAGATCTCAATCTTCGTCAGAGAAGGTGGTTAGAGCGTTTGAAAGATTATGACATGAGTGTCCTTTACCATTCGGGCAAGGCCAACGTTGTGGCCGATGCTCTGATTAGACTCTCCATGGGTAGTGTTTCTCATGTCGAGGACAACAAGAAGAAGATAGCTAAGAAAATCCATCAGCTCTCCAGACTATGTGTTCTCTTAGTCGATTCTTCGGAGGGTGGTGTATGTGTTCAGAGTAGTTTAGAGTCATCTCTAGTTTCTGAGGTGAAAGAAAAGAAAGACAGGTATCCTAGCCTTGTCAAGCTAAAAGAGTCAGTTCAGAATCAGAGAGTAGAGGTTTTCTCCCAAGGGGGAGATGGGGTTCTTCGTTGTCAGGGTCGTCTGTGCGTTCCAGGTGCAGATGACTTAAAGCAGCGGATTCTTGCAGAAGCGCATGGTGCGCAATACTCTATTCATCCAGGGGCCACTAAGATGTACCGCGACTACGGGAAATCTATTGGTGGAGTGGGATAAAGAGAAATGTTGCAGAGTTTGTGGCTAAGTTCTCTATATGTCAGCAAGTTAAGATAGAGAATCAAAAGCCTAGTGGACTCATGCAGGAGTTCACTATTCCTACTTGGAAGTGGGAAAAAGTGAACATGGACTTCGTGACGGGTTTGCCTCAAACTCATCATCAACATTAAGGGTTATTGCCTCTAGTGTGGAGGTGAGGTCCTTGTAATTTGAGCACATTCGTGAACGTCAGCTCTTGGAGGTAGTACCTGCAGTCCTAGTCCTGGGCCCAGGTACAAACCGCGGGTACCGGATGGAAATTTCCTGCAAGTTCAGTTCTCAGGATCTTGGACATCTGGAACTTACTTTTCCTACCTGCGGTCTGTAGGTTGGCTTAGTAGGTGTTGGGAGTTATCTTTTCATCTCTTATTTGATTCTCGAACTTGATTTGATCACGATCACGTCAGAAAGTGTTTCGAATATCCATAATTTCTTCAAAAATAGCCAAAACATATTTTTTCCATCTTTTTCACGAACTTATCATCCAAAACATGATTTCCTGCAAAATATACCCAAAAGGCATCATATCTACAAAAATAACCTTAAAAACTTACATATTATCCTCATTTTAAGCATCGAAAGTGATATATTTCTATAGAACATCAACACCCTCAACTTAGAACGTTTGCATATCCTCAGGCAAAAAAACACAACAAAAACAAAAATGATGATTAACTAGGAGATACTAAGTTATTCAAGGTAGTCAGTCAACATGTAAAACTTAAAACACAACATCCCCCTCCAATCTTATTTTTCAAAACCAACTGTGTATGGATATGAAGCACAATAATGTGACACAATGGGATCAAGGTATGGCAATTACATTGGCAACAGACAACACTCATATATACAAGTTACACTACCCAAAACAAGCAAATAGCTAGCAATATCACTCAAGTGCCCTAACGAAAAAAATGTCCCACCCACTCATAGAAAATCATACATGTCAATG